>JASFXZ010000055.1:261133-319460 GCA_032209605.1 Mactromeris polynyma
ATTTGACGTTCGCATGGGCTGTTTTGGAGACAATTTAAGCCATCTTAGATGCTTACAAGCCAGGAGCTTCAGCGGCACCCTGGACCCCTTGCTGAATTTTCAGCTGATTTTGAAATTTTGCATTCTCATGTCTGAATTTTGTATGCAGTCTCTGTCTCTCATTTATACAGAAGTTTTGGCAATGCTAGTATTCTATTGTCTGTTTTCTGTGTGTATTTACAGGCTGAATGGTGTCTTTTGTATAATTATGTTTATACATTTCCATCTCTGGTAGAACAGACGATAGAATATTTGGAAGACACTTGTACTATTCTTGCAAACATACATACACATAAGGTATGTGGTATTATACATTCTGATTTGGTATATAAAAGGGTTTATGCTGGTATTCATTAATATTAAAATGTTGTCCTTATTGGAAAGTCTGCAGTTTTTTTATTTCACTGTATTAGTGCGTTGTTAAATATTGCTTTTCAGATGGAGCATCAAGTGAATTAAACAGCAGTATAAACTACATTAAAAATGATGTTTGTGAATATACGTGTATTTATGATGTTACAACGTATTCTTTAATAATGTATATTCAAGGGAGGTAATCTGTATAGATACAAGATAGATACTCCATTGATGTAATTGTTATTTTTCAGGTCTCTCAGATGCTGTGTTCTTTGAGTAGATCATTAAGTTCTTACTACAGCAGGTTTCATGTTTTAGGGGTATGTATGACATGTTTGGGTTGTATTATCGTGTGCATATGATGATCTCTCGTCATCTTTCAATGTCCCCTAATACTTGGAAAATGTTGATAAAATTTCACTGCTAACCAAAATGAAACACATAAATATCTTATGTACAGCTACCATTGTGTTCTATGTTTATTGTCACACCGACTCATTTATGCAGAATGCTTATGTTCTATTTGCCATCATACGCTATTGCTGGGTTAAAATAGTTCTATGTATGAGTTATTAATGCTTTTATAGAAGTTGTGTTCATGCTTTAATATTATTTTCATAATAGAATATGACACAAATTAGTTTGAAATTTTATTTTGGTTTACACTTGGTGAATTTGAAGGTTCCTGCATCACATGCATTCAGGTGCCATCTTAGAATTACAAATCAATATTCAATCCAATGAAAATAACACCTGTTATTCTCACTGCTTTGACAATGAGATGTCAAGCTATAATCTACTGATATATTCCAGTAAATCACTGAAAAGCATGAAATTATTTATGATACTACTTTAGGCTGGACATTTTAAAAGATCCCACAATTACAATATTTACCTCCCTTGTTCTGAATTGTCTGCCATATTGATAGGAAATTTTCCTTTAAGTTTTAAGGAAATTTTTCTTTAAGTTTTTAGGGAATATTAACATGCAATTATCTTGGTGTTTTCTCAATTATCACATATTTGGAAATTACTCCTATAAGGGCTTGTCAGTATTTCCTATCGGAATGGCTGACGATTAAGAGCAAGGGAAGTAAATATTGTTGATGTCGGAACTATCTATTGCAATTTGTAATGTTGACTATCTCTTGCTTTTACAGGAGCCTCGGCTTCACCTTCTTCCTACTATGTATGCTAGGATATATCTTCTGAAAGCTGTCCATCAAGTCATGGAGAATGGATTTGCATTGATGGGAATACAACCTTTGTCACAATTATAGTTCAGATACTCTGTCAATAATTTATGTGGAAATTTTAATTTTGTTGCAATATCTATGTTTGTTAAGCACATGATAATAATATACATTAATATTATTGAAGATTTGAATCAAACGCTTTTAGTTGCTTAATTCAAAGGCACAAAGTTCGTAATTATTTAACAAAGTTGTTCGGTCCTGCTGCAACAAAATGTTCCTATGTTTAGATAAGGCTGGTATTTTTACATGACCTTGAATTTGTTATTCGGGAAAATTTTCTTCTCATATTGACAACAATTTTGTAGTTGCAAATAAATAGTGATCTATAGTATCTGATAATTGATATCCTATTGTCTTACCCTTTGTCTTACCTGTATGATAAATGCTGCTTTTAAAATAAAATAATGTGAAGAATTGATATTTGTGTCTTAATTATGATCAACTGATTCAAGTGTCTTGTATCTGTTCAGCGCGCACTAGGTTACCATACAGTTTTATCTGGTGAAGCAACATATAGACTGAGATTATTAACTTCATCAGAGTCCAAGGTTTCAAGGCTGTGCGTGTGGAGACCAGTCTCATTTGTCAATTTTCATACTGTACTCTGAGACAACAAATCTGTATCATGAACTTTGAGACTGGTCTCCAGAATGTTTTTTGCTGGGGCCATTACAATATGTTCATAATTTATGAACTGGGGACCCCTCCATGAAAAGTCAAGATATTTTTCCATTCTCATGTCTGAAAATAACAGGTGCAGTGTGGCATTTTACTCAAAGTGTGAATGAATAATTGTACAATGTGATTTTTTGTACTTTATATTAAGAAAACCAGTTCTTTATTCTTTATATGGTTTATTAGCAAGTCACATGTGTTGCTATGAATGTTCACAGAACAAGGGAAATAATCAATTTATTCAAGCCTCTGTAATTGACTCCTGGTTTACCTTCCTTAGACCACTACGTGATACACAAATGCTGTTCATGGAGATACAAACGGCTTTGATTAATGTACATTATAAGTTTTACATGAGAAAAACACGTGGTATAACATTGCATATATACCACCTCAAAACTAGGACCACCTCATTAATAAGATAATATTTTCCCGGACAAAATTTCAAATTTTCTTCGAAATTGTAACTTGATAATCAGACCACCTCATCATCGACAGTCAAATTAAAACCAGTCTTAGAACTTGAGGTAGGTACTCAAATATGTAATGCAGTGCTGTATGGTGGCTGTGAATATACTCTGGATTGTGCACTTTTTAGTTCACTTGGGTTCACGGTGAACCATGTTGATCATTTGACCATCAAATATCTTTGCTGAATTATTGTTTTAAATAGTTGCTTGGCCTGTCTTGATGGAACAATACGGTATTGATTCCTAGATCAACTTGTACTGAATTTCATAATATGAAACGGGTCCTAGTTAGACAGAGGTTACCATACCAACATTTTTTTAAACGTAGTTAATATGATAAATGCATGTTTATCACAAGGAAGATGAGAGCAGATAAGGAAGAACAGTGTAGATATACATAAATAAGGCAGCAAGTTGATACATTATACATGCTCATAAGATCCCTCCAGCCAGTTTTACATCACGGCTGTGTGATGAATTTTGTCTCTTCGGTGTCCTCTTGTTGATCAGACGATTCTTTCCCATGATGCTGTCTTAACTTCCGTTTCCGGTGGCGGACAGGAAGGTCAGGGGTCAGGATTTCCGGTTCTGTTCCATCTATCATCTCTAACTCCCCCAGCTTCACTGTATGTGTCATTGGTCCAGTCTTCAGATGGTCTGCTACAATAGTAAGTTGGATATAATCTCGTTATTGTTCAATACATCAAGTTCACATAGACTCTATTATGATACTGTTACTCAGTATAACGTATATCCTATTACAATGCAAGTTTTATGCCGAGAGATTACGTTTGAATATGCGTGTTTTATCATAAAACGGATAAAAAAGAAAACATTTCTTAAATAGCCATCATAAGATTGCTTAATTTATACAATCTGTGATTTATTTCCCTTGATTTAGATACAAGGTGTAACTCTCCCCCCACCCCCGTCTGGTAGGCTACCTTACACTCGAAAGCAAATCAACAATCGTTGACACATTCGGTGTATTATGTTTTTTGTTCGACTTCATGATTTTATCAAACAGCGTGGTTTTGAAAACCTTTAACCGTGAGGCAAAGTAGTTTGATGGTAAAGAGCCTGACTCTTGATCCGAAGGTTCTATAAGTTTGAGCCCCGCGTGGAGCGGGCGATGATTCACTTAAGTACTACACAACCCCTGTCATTGCGAGTCCTGGATAATAACACAGGATTCGGTCATTGAGAGATATTAATACACGTTGTATTACATTCAATGCAAAATGCATCCATTGAAATTAAACAATTTATGATAAATTATTGATTCAAATATACTTGACGCCATTAAAAACGCAACTATTTGCACTAGGCATCATTTTGTAGTACCAACTGTCAAAAGCATGTAACCCAGTTATCTATGTGTTAATTCTTGTTCAAAACTGTATTAAACTCTACACCAATTATTGTCTATTTCATTATTGATTAATTTTATGAAATTATGTTATTATGCGAAATAAAGAATATGTTTGCCTTTGTAATGTCATTTCATCTATATGCACACTTTTTGGTTGCGTTTTAATGGCGTTAAGTATATATGCAATAGCGGTTATAGAGGTTGACCTAATGCTCGATCCAGGATCCAATTTGACGACTTTATAAAGTATCAGTACCGTCTGTTTCCGCCACTTATATCGGTACTTTACCAATTACAATACTATTAATAAAGATACAATGATTATTTCCGAATCTTCGACCATTGACCTTCAAATAACGCTTATCTGCAGTCGTACACTCGGAAATCTATGGCGTATTTCGGTCTCATCCTTTTTCACTAACTATTGAACAAACTCGTTTTTGCAAAATGTTGTATATTGATTTGTATTATTACGTTTTCATAGTATGTAAATAATATATGTCTAAACTATAGCGTATATTGACAAATAAATCGACGCCATTTGTTTATTAAAGTAATATAATGTATTTTTGTATTTAGCTAAACACATACATGAAAAACATATTTCATATAAAACATCAATAAATATGAATTATATAACACAAGTTTTTTATTCGGTAATACGTTGCAGTTATTCATATTGAAGACGTTTCAGACAACATAGCAATACCTGGATGACGGTCGTTCAAATAGGGCCAGGTAGAACTATATTTAAAATTTCACACATTTAGCTACACAACATCGTCGCACTATTTCCAAAACCATTCGTCATTTTGAGAAAAATCTATTTTAAAGTTTAACCCTCCTGTCGTTTTGTTATATTTTTAAGTTATGTGCATTCAAAAACAATATATGAAGTACAGATAGAAAGAGCTTCGAAACACGGTTTCAACTATACCAAATACTCAAAACCGCCAAAAATTGAGTTTACGGGATTCTGGAAATAAGACGACGATGTATCTTAAAATTCCGCTCATACTGTATAAAAAAACTTTTTGTAACACATTGCTCGTTCGTTTCGAAGATTTGTACGTTATCACAATCTCGAAACATATTGTTTGATGTCTCTGCTCCGAATGAATTACTTCCATGCTGCATACTCTGTTATCCGGTATTTCGTAAGAGAGGCTGCATTATTTCGCATCAGGATTAAACTTAGCAGTCCGTTTTTTTGTTCTCATATGCATGTCCTGTTAGCATGTTACTTGCTACGTATAATAATTTTGCACCAACATATTTTTTTTTCAATTTTAAAAAAATATTAAGTCTTAAACACTAAGTACCGCCTTAGATCAATCAAAAATAAAACGGTAACTTATATCAACCTACAAAACAGTATCTTAAAACGTACAATTGTTATGTATATTTGGAACACGTTTTCACCAGAAGTCAGGAATAAAATCAATTAAACCTGCTTAAAACACTCTTACAAACTATTGTCAACCATAATATATGAAACCTCGACTCTTCGTTTAGTATTTAGATATAAGAATATATGTAATTTCTCAGACGGTCTCATGTTAGAAAAGTAATATGTTCTGTAAATTAATGAGATGCCCAAATGAATACAGTACAATCTAAATAATAAGACCACCGTTCACGGTTTGAGGTGGTCTACATATTGATGTTGAATAAAGAGCCTAACAGTGAAATTGAGTTCTTAATTTTGAGGTGGTCTTTACGTTACTGTAATATCAATGTTATTACTGTAACATTCGGTACATAGTTACACAGACATTGACGTGACGTCGTAAGATAAAAACGCCGAACAGCATCCCGGAACCTAGGCAAGTGTCATGGCGGTATCAGTATGCCATATATCTAACCGTCTCCCTTGGCCGAGTGGTTAAAACATTCGCCTTGGGAGCGGGAGGTCGAAGGTTTGAATCCCGGTAGGGATCCGTTTTGATATGGCCGGTTGGTGGGCCGATATGAAAATAATGGCTACCGTGTGCCTACCTGCCTGGTGCCTGGGATTAAAGGATAAGATTCGGCAAGTAAATGTGCCCAGAAATAAGGTGACTCATAAGTCAGAAATGACAGGCCCTTTAAGTAGGGGTGACCCAATAATAAATAACCACTTTTATCTACATATGATCGTACAACTTACCATGTGACTGAACGTTTGAAGAATACGACGGTACTTGACGTCGGTACTTATATCTACAAATACAAGCTACCGGAAACGGCTGGTTCGTGGGCTTATCGTCAACGTACACTTGTATATCTGAAATACAGGGTTGAATTATTTCTTCATAGTGAAGTATTTACTACTTAGTATATCTGGAGCCAATACTTCGTGTCTTTTAGTTAAAGAAATATAGGATATAACGTGCGTGGTCATAGATTGTGGAATTTATTAATCGAAATTTGAAAACTTTTTTTTAATAAATTCAATTACTTTATATTTACAGTCGGACCTCCTTTATTCGAATTTATCAGGCCCGAAATTTGATATCGAATAATACATGGTTTTTCATATCCCATTTCAATTCGACATGCCTATGAAAATACTTCGGGACCTGATGAAACCAGATGTTCGGATAGAAGGTTGTCGAATAAAAGAGGTCCGCCTATATTTATATAATACATACGAATGTAATATTTTATGTACATCATAACTTTCATATAAACAACTTATCGATAAAAAGTAATGTTTTCGCGCTTGAAAGTAGGAACCATCTCTGCAAGACGATTGTAACAGTGCACGAAATTTGATATTTCACCGGTAAATAACAAAAACATGCTACATGGGCGTTATTACGTATCTCCGACATCATTTATGATATAGAAATAGTGCTATAATGAGCATGAATGCACAAGGCACAACCGACAGAGTAATAAAACATATAATAGAAATAATGGACAAAACGTATTGTTTACTTTTGGCGCCTTTAGTTCACGTGTGTGTTGCCTTAGAAATATATTTCACTGTTCATTCATAGACTGAATCTTTCTGTTCTATTCTGTTCTTTGGAATAGCATTGACTTTGATTACACAGGTCCTTCGTATCGCTGTGTTAAAGTGATCACACCGCAATACATGATTTGAAATTGCATCCATAACTCACCGCTGTGCTACTTTAAGGTGAAAGTATTTTAATATATATTTTCTGAGAGAACGCTATTTCAAACTTAATCCTACATGTATGTCTATCAAGCTCCGTTTCTGCATATATTGAATTTCGTATAAGATGATATCGGTTTTGAAAGAACTTTTTAATTTAAAATACCGATATCTCCCGTTTAAAAATTGAAATTGTTTAGTCTGATATAAATTGTTTTATGTTTACATCTTTTGTATAAGCCGGTGGTCTCAATATATTGATTTGAATTGATACATGTCATAGCACATGTCCTGTACACAATATTTCCAATCGATCCAGCGTATAATATTCGATAGTACTATGACAAATGGTCAATGTCCAGAGATATTAACGATTACGATACTGACCATGAATTGCACATTCGTCCAAAGGGACAGCTGCATGTCCGTGCAAGCTTGATTTGTCACGTTCCTTGTGTCTTTTTTAAGGGAATATCAAATTAGATCTAAAATCGGTGTTTTAGTAAATGCCAAGGTTGGGCGAACATCAGCGAGTTTAAATACAGATAGGTATCGCTTTTACGAGATGACAACGTGACATACGCCAGCAGGATTATCGGGAGTGACAGGAATACATGTCAGTTATTCGTCAATTTCCAAGCTGGCAACATACTGGAGTTTCCAAAAGATGCTCTTTCAAACGCACCACGTGACATTGCAAAATGTTACGGGAACCAGTCGGTAGTTGCTGTCCAGAATTACCTTGTTGCCATGGCCTATCTTCTCACCAGAAATGAACCACGTGGAGTATATCTGGGATGAGGATAGTCGGAGTGTAAGGTCAAGAAGCGATATCAAAACCTGCATGACCTTACAAACACTCTTATGGTTTAAATAACATTTCTAACGGTTTCGTACAACGTTATGTCCAGTCCATAAAGCGCTTTGCAACCTTGTTTTTGACCATTTGTTTTGTACCACAGAAAAAAACCTTTAGCTTGTCAATCATTACAGAACCAAACCACACGAGAGTATAACAAATCAAAGCTTAAACATCACGACGATCAATTAGGTGCACACGTTTCGTTTGCAAATGAGAATATATGTCAATATATACTTTGAGAATATTTACTACATCATTATAAAGTAGGGATGTAAACGATTAACCGGTTAGCAAAATAACCGAAAATTGACATCCCTATTATAAAGTGATCTGAAAAAATGAACTTACTTTTATAGGTTTTAGATCGACGTTTTTCGATATTTTAATTCACGTGAATCATACATTTTATATCATTCTGCAATCCAAATAAACAGATGTATTTAGAAGCAAAGCAAAAAAGTAATGGCGGCTTAGCACTTTAGGACACTTAATTATATGTTTACCCTTGACTACGGTGTCGAATTCCGTTCCATGGCGAAGAACAAATACAAGGAAACCTTCAAAGTCGCATGTTGTACTCTCACAAGATGCATACAATACATGTATTGGACTTCTGTTATGTTGTGTATTCCATTTCAAAGTCCAAGGACACAGTTGTCGATCACATCCTTGAACAGAGCAATCTCGTACATTTGAGCCAGCGGAATTAATTTTCAACTTTTCTTTTGGGTATGATGCTGAATTCTCCCTGAATGGTCCAATTTGTAGTGATTTCACGTGACCGGACCTCAAACCTGTCAGACTAGTATGTTGGTCGCCTTCGAACCGCGTGTCCATAAGAGCTGTGCTTGTGTGTCCCATTTGTTTAAGTTCAGTATTTCTGTGAGGGTGTGGCCTTTGCGCTAAGGAGTCAGTTTTGACGTGTTTTTGTGTTCTACTCTTCTGAGCTTTTTGTGAGCTTTGCATGTGTAAGTAACGTAACGATGACATGTTGACGTCTGTTTCCTCCGGTGTAAGGTATTCCATAATCGAACCGTATTTCTGTATTCCATCACTTTTACTTGGATTATTTCTAGCACTTGCTGTCCTGGTTTCACTGTGACCTTTGTACATGGGGCTCTCTATAGGAGACAGGACTCGATCATCTGAACGCTCCTCTGCTTGTCTATCGTCTCTTAGTTTTACCACTTTCTCCAGCGTCAGCGACCGCTGTACCAAACTTGTTGCAAGAAGAATGTTAAGTAAATTAAGCACTATAGCCATTCCTAATTTATAGTTAGTCCAAAATATATTTTAATTCAAATGAATAAAAGTCAGTCAGTCAGTATAGCAAACACACAACTACGCTTGTATATGAGTAAATTCGTTAAGTATCGATCATATCATTTCAGGATTTTGGGGAAATGAAACGTATCTGGCAATTTAACCCTTGATACTTTATTAATGAAATGACGGATATCGAGTGTCGAATACGATAATTAATGTGATTGACTTTTACATTTGTGAAGTGAATATTTACGTATGTATAGATAAAGGTCCTTGATACTTGTACTAGTAAAATACTATAAACCGTTCCCAACAATACCGTACGCACGTTATTTCACCAATGCGGTCTAAAACAGCCAACAAATCTTGGACTCGATACATAATTATGAGGTTTGAGAAAAGACAGTTTGAATGCAACAGTGTACAGTGAAACTTCTTCAAAATGTCTGTATGTTGAGGAACAACCCCTCCGAGAATGTCATCAATTTTCTCGTGGCAAATACAACCTTTTTAAACCTCTTTTAATCACAATCTCAACAAAAGCCTATATTTCCACAAATGGTCTTTGTCTGAGAGGTTGTAACGTATTTGCAATGAACGGTTTTTAAATTAAGCTGCATATTTAATGGAGGCAATTAGGCCATACCTATATGGATCTATGTTTAACATCCTCATGTGTGTAGGTTCTCGGATGCCTCATCGAAAAGAAAAAACAAATCTGAAAATGTCAACAATTCCCACTAAGATGCTATTTAACATAGCGACATTGTAGTCTACTGGCACATTTAGCCAACAACAATGTGTCAGGTAACCAATGACTATGTTCAAAAGCTGAAACATTGTTTTTATCTGTCATTTACTTGGTACTTTGCGTTGATTTTGTAAACAAGTAAATTTTAATTTAATTTCTTGAAGTATAATGTTTTTGTTTGTGGGAAGAAATATGTTGTAGATACAAAAGATACTTATTGTGTTTTTTGTATCAAAAAGGTTTCGAAGAAAATGAACCTGACACTGAACATAAATATGTTGTGGTATGGCCTTAGCAAATATACTAGTAATTGAACTAATAGATTTATTGACTGAAGGTGAATAACTTCTGTATTTTATATTAACTGCTTACTATTTAGATAGTAAAATAACTGGACTAATTACAGTTGCTGACTTGGTACATTATATATACTCCAATTTTCCGCGTGTCGTCACATGATTCCGCTTGATAATTATACTTTCAATAAAACTGTATGTCTAGATAAAACGAGTGTCCCGGGATTTAAATAGAGCAGAACATCTAATATATACCAAAATTACATCGTGAATCAAATTTTAAAACTCACATATCCAGCTTTGTTGCTTTTATCGACTTAGCTTGAACAGCATGACAGTTTGTGTACAGTTGTGACGCCACCCTGGACCTACGATAATTATGTTTGGTCGACAGCTGACGTAACACGTACAGCGAATGTTACGTCTCAAGAGGGCACGACAAGATGAACATGTAATATATACGTGCTCAGCAACTGACTCGGTGTCTATACATAGTTCTCACATCTTCAATATTTACCTCCCTTGTTCTGAATTGTCAGCCGATTTGATAGGCATATAAAGTTAATGGGGGAATATAATGTAAATGATGATAAACTAATCCAATATATAAAATATAACTTATTCATTATGCTCATGTGGGTATTTGGCTCAGTAAGTTGTAGAAAAAGTGGTTGTCACATGCAAATTATCTTGGTATTTTCTCAATTATCACTTATTTGGTAATTACTCCTATAAGGGCTTATCAGTTTTGCCTATCAAAATGGCCGACAGTTAATAACAAGGGAGGTAAATAGTGTAGATGTGGGAACTATGTATTGCTACCTCTGATCACGTTCAGAAGTAAAATGTCTCATATGTACAAAAAGAAATCCATGTTTCAGTACCAGCGTTCATTATTACAGACCTCTTTTTGCTACTCTTTAAGTCTTGCTAAATTTCATGAACTTGCAGCAGCATTCTCGTAAATATTAAGTTCAATATTGCATCACGGTAACGGTTATATTCACAGATTTGTACATTTGTTCAATATTTTAAACATGTATACTAAGAACATGTCATAGATACTTCGTGTATTTTACATATTCATGTATATCATATACGTGTACAACATTACAACATACATTAAATACAAAGCAAAGCGACAGTATGTACATGTAATATTTGCATTTATATTATGTTTAAGTTTTTCTGTCTTAGATATTGGTACGTATTTTATTGTCGTTTGACCTAAAGTAAGACAAATAGCTAGAGACAAGTTGTTAGTTTTCCGGCTATAAGGGCGGATGAAGATTCCGTGTGTGTACACTAGCATGACTGTGAAGAACTGGCCCGCTAGACAGCCACCACTATACAAATTCTACACCCATGGTGGAATTCGAGTGGGCAACATTTTGTTGTCATCGACCACTCGGCCACGGAGATCTCCATATTGTTATGTGTAGATAGTGTGTGAATTAATGCTTATATAAATATATAAATTAAAGGAGATTTCTATACAAGACTTGTACATACCATTATTATAGTAAGTGGATAGAATGCGTAATCGCCTTTTGACAACTATACTACACACAAATGTAAACGTTGCACTCAGGAACATTGACTAGGTTGATTCAAATAACATCGTTCTATATCATTTGTTCACGCCCAGTTGGCTAAGTGCGTAAGGCGCTTGACTGCCAATTTAGAGGTCGTAGGTTCAAACCTAAAGTTATTATCTGATTCTAGAGGGAGAGGCTTGTTCCTGTTGGGGCCACAGGAGCACTTGTTATTTAACTCACCACCGCGAATGTCTGAAATGTTTTTAAATTGCAGCGTAAAACTCCAACACACAAGTTTCATGTGTTCAATCATTGAGAATCAAACTTCTACCCCCACAATATTTTATAACACACTATTTCTTGTATGCAGGACGTAACGTCGTTTTTGTAATGTATAATTAATTGGAACGTCATTTAATTTTGTGCGATTCAAACGTCACTTCCGCATGACGTATACAACGTCATAAAATAATGGCATGGGGGTAAGAGGGTTAAACATGACTCAAAGAAGCATAATGGCTTCAACACAATCAGCCTAAGAGGACTTGGTATTTGAATAAATATTCAGTTACATAACCTTTTTATTTGAAATATGAAATATGATTCTTTTAACTTAAAAGCCGGACAAAGATAATATCATTATTTAATATGAGGCGCTCCAAACAATAACAACATTCAATCTTAGGTTGCAATACTGTACAAATGACCGTGTCTGTCTAAAAGTAAGGTAATGTGAATGTATCAAATATCTCATACAAATAGAACTATTCACACAAATCAAAGTAATTGACAATTAATTAATGTATCAAGTTTTAGAGTTATTCCCAAAGTGGATTGTATCCTACGGTCATCCTTACACACTTCTTTGACAAACAATCAACAACACGCCCCTCTGATATAAGGATGGTGGTTTCTATTCTACGTATGTGTACACGTTTGTAATTATCATAATGAATTGAATCCTGATAATTATGTTTAATTAACATAACAGACGTGTATATATATACCATGCTTTTAATGCTCTGAGGTAATAAAAATGAACTTGACCAACGGTAAGTCTGCTTTCTAAAACTGGTCTCCAAATACAGATTTATAACATAATGCCAAGAGGGATCGCCATTTAATCATGGCTCCATATTTGTCTCGATGATATAATATACAAACAATTAATGCACATGCTCTTTATAAACTTAGTTACACTATGTTGATACGGTAAGATTTTTGTCAACATCACTTATGACAAATCATTTATGGCATCTTGCATGAAGTCAAAGGTCCAGACAAACGTTTTTTCAGACGATCATGGTATGTGGTATTCGAACTTTATTCATTGGTATTTATGCTTCACTTTTCAGCGAGTTTTAAATCCAATACACTAATGTACCAAAAAATGCTATACAAATTTTGTAATAAAAACAAAAATATGAATGTCAATTGAGTAGTATAAATACATGTACCATTTAGGAATGCTTTAAACAGTTAGTTTACCAGGAATGCAGGAGTTTCTCAGTGTAATAAATAAACTTCTTGCGAACCAAATAGTGATAGAGCGACAACATTTCGCAATACATAAAGGTTGTGAAACTTTACTTATGTCTTCTGAATTTCTAATTCTCAAATAGTAAATTAATCAGTGCACAATATGAGACTAATCCGATTGCTGCACAATAGTCGGCATTCTTTGCATTTTTAACTAAAACATGAATGTGGATATAATGTGAACTTTTTAGTTGGAATATACGTATCTATGAGATCATTGTTTAACATCTTGGGCCATTGGCCATAACACAGTTACATATCACCTTCTCACAGTGACTGTTAACTTAATCGCTAACAGATATGTTGTCAATTCAATACGGAATGTTCAATCGGCGCTATAGCCAGGGATACCATTAAACTGTTTGTTTGTGATATCCCTGTCCATCATTTAGGGTGTGTGTGTGTGTAAGGAGATGATTTCTTTGGGACTTAGTATTTCTAGAGATCTTGACACACAGAACAATCTCTCACAGAAAGGCCAAGCAAATCCGAGTCGGGCAAATTGTGGTTAGTCGGTCGAGGTGTCGTAAACATATACATTTTAAGGATGGCCCAGTGAATTGATTAGTGACTCAATTCATCTTCTAATGGATCCGTCACACCATAACGTTCTGGTCAGCGTTCTATGAACGTTCTAAGAATGTTTAATCGTTCAATTTTCGAGCGTTCTAGGGTGAGGTGGACACATCTGGCGTGTGACTAACGTGTGACTAACTCATGACTAGCGTGTGACTAACGCATGAGGAGCATGTACCAGCGACCAAGTAAGACACCCCTGAAAACTATTAGCGTGTGCTGACGTGTCACTGGCGCGCGACGAAGGATTAGTCAACGTAAGACGAGCGTGTTGAGCGTGTGACTAATGTGTGACTAATGGGGCCGTCACACCATAACGTTCTGGTCAGCGTTCTATTACGTTTGAGGAAACGTTGGTAATCGTCCGTGGTCGCTGGTATAGCGCCAGAAGAGCGTTGTGTGAACGCTGGTGAACGCTGGTAATCGTCGGTGATCGGCGGTGATCGGCGGAGAACGCTGGTCCGAAAATAAAGTTTTGAACATGCACAAAAGTTCTCATGGAGACCAGCGTTCTTCAACGTTTAACTTTAAACGCTGGAGAACGCTGGAGAACGTTCGTGGAACGTTGTACTAACGTTCAGAACGTTGCACGCGTTCGGCTATTGTTAGTCAGTCGTTACCCTAGCGTTACTTGGTTGTTATTAATCGTTCACAATCTTTGCTTTGAAGTAAACGACTCACTGGCGACCTGTCAACGACCACTGAACGGACCCCTAGCGCACATGAAACCCACACGCCAGCAACACGCTAGTCTGTCGTTAGTCAGACGTTAGTCACACGCTCAACACGCTCGTCTAACGTTGACTAATCGTTCGTCGCGCGCCAGTGACACGTCAGCACACGCTAATAGTTTTCAGGGGTGTCTTACTTGGTCGCTGGTACATGCTCCTCATGCGTTAGTCACACGCTAGTCATGCGTTAGTCACACGCCAGATGTGTCCACCTCACCATAGAACGCTCGAAAATTGAACGATTAAACATTCTTAGAACGTTCATAGAACGCTGACCAGAACGTTATGGTGTGACGGCCCCATTACGACAGACGTTCGTTTGACGTTATTCACACGCTGCGTGCGCTAGGGGTCCGTTCAGTGGTTGTTGACAGGTCGCCAGTGATTCGTTCACTGAAATGCAAAGATTGTGAACGATTAATAACAACCAAGTAACGCTAGGGTAACGACTGACTAACAATAGCCGAACGCGTGCAACGTTCGGCGAACGTTAGTACAACGTTCCACGAACGTTCTCCAGCGTTCTCCAGCGTTTAAAGTTAAACGTTGAAGAACGCTGGTCTCCATGAGAACTTTTGTGCATGTTCAAAACTTTATTTTCGGACCAGCGTTCTCCGCCGATCACCGACGATCACCGACGATTACCAGCGTTCACCAGCGTTCACACAACGCTCATCTGGCGCTATACCAGCGACCACTGACGATTACCAACGTTTCATCAAACGTCATAGAACGCTGACTAGAACGTTATGGTGTGACGGCCCCATTAGGTTCAACGACTAAGTCATTACCAACCAAAAACTGTCGATATAATTAGTAACTGAATCTCAAAACTTATAATTATGTTTAATGGAATGACAAGATTAAACCACTTGGTATTTTGTGTAAGTATATTGCATGGAGCCACCAGTCAGCCCAATTGGAAAAGAATACCGTTATGTTAGTTGTTTACCAATGTACTTGTATTAAAACAAGAAAACGAACATTCTATCACACGATGTTAAACAATTAACTTCTCTACGAGATGATTGATTGAAAATGCTGGTTTAAACACATTAACACCCATATAAGTGTTCAGACTCAAGCAGACGACACGCTACTTATTTTCCCGTCAAAAAAAAGGTAAAGAAGAACTACTGACATATACACGGAAATAAATGTACGCCTGTGTGGGATTCAGTCACATGAATTGCGTTTGCCTTTATCATTTTAAATACGATGTATGACTCGTATAACGACTACTGTTTGTTCATCACTGTTTGAATGATTATTTATACACAAGAATTCATATTTTTATCAGTTTGGTTGACCAAGAAGTCAAAGTCAAAAGTTTACTGGCATAAACAAATTATTTCATCGCCAAGAAAATAAATTGGCGGATTTTTACAAAGAAAAGTATGTCGTGCAAAAACCAGGTTCATTAAACAGGATACAAATACATTAACATGTCGAACAAAGATTATTTTGGCGATGAAACATATGCAATGCTATCTCAGATCTGCACTATGCGTAGTATTGCGTATGTTTACTTACATTTAAAACCTTTTCATAATGTCTGATATCTGATTCAATGACGTAAATACAACCATACAACTCCACAAGTAGTCCCATATATAAATTGTTTGATTACAGAAATTGTCTCTGTCGAAAACAATAATTGAAGGTATAACTATATTGGCAACGATAGAACATTTCATCTGAACTTCGTTACAAATGATGAATATATTAGTGCCGTCTATCTTCATATCCATCTCATAGTGCAAACACTGTTCTAACTCAGTTTCTTCAAAGAAGTAGTTACACTATTTATGCATAAACCCTTCATATATCAGATATAAAACAAGTTTATGCCGTCTTTTCTTACACACATAACTGACGATTATCATTAAATACTGACAACGCCCCAGTCTGATAATATTCATGTTAAAACAATTGCAGTAAACAAACAGTTCAAACATACATAATAATAAATAAACTGTTTATAAATAGCACTTTTACACTGTTGTTTAGCACTTTTACACTGGTGGTTAGCACTTTTACACTGTTGGTTAGCACTTTTACACTGTTGGTTAGCACTTTTACACTGTTGTTTAGCACTTTTACACTGGTGGTTAGCACTTTTACACTGTTGGTTAGCACTTTTACACTGTTGGTTAGCACTTTTACACTGGTGGTTAGCACTTTTACACTGTTGGTTAGCACAATTACACTATTGTTTAGCACACTTACACTGGTGGTTAGCACTTTTACACTGGTGGTTAGCACGTTTACACTGTTGGTTAGCACCCTTACACTGTTGGTTAGCACACTTACACTGTTGGTTAGCACACTTACACTGTTGGTTAGCACACTTACACTGATAGTTAGCACTTTTACACTGTTTGTTAGCACACTTACACTGATAGTTGGCACTTTTACACTTTTGGTTAGCACACTTACACTGGTGGTTAGCACACTTACACTGTTGATTAGCACGTTTACACTGTTGGTTAGCACACTTACACTGGTGGTTAGCACTTTTACACTGGTGGTTAGCACTTTTACACTGTTGGTTAGCACACTTACACTGGTGGTTAGCACTTTTACACTGTTGGTTAGCACTTTTACACTGTTGGTTAGCACACTAACACTGGTGTTTAGCACAATTACACTGTTGGTTAGCACACTTATACTATTGTTTAGCACACTAACACTGGTGGTTAGCACAATTACACTGTTTGTTAGCGCATGTATCGATATTTCATATCGTACATGGAACCAGTCTGCGTACCAGCATTGAAAAAACTGCTGTGAAGCTTTCATGTGATCTTGTTTGTTGACAGATTGGCTTATATGTCTTAACTAAATATATTGTATGAGACAGATTGTGTCAATCTGCGACAGAAAACGTCCACCTAACTATTCTCTTAAAATAGTGTGTACGTGATTGGCTTGCATAATATTCTATATTACTGAGTGTGTGCTATTGACATCAAGATTTAAAATACAAATTAAGGGACTAACGTCACGCGCTAAATGCTATATTTAACTGTTATCTCATAGCGGAATCTCCCTGGCCTACACTAGTATCATTAGCAAAATCGTCATTAATGTATGAAATAAGGCAGACCATCATTAAAAGCTGTTTTTATGATACACCATCTACGTATTTAAGGGTGTTTATAGCCAGATTTAAAACTAACTGTAATGACATGTATGGAAGAGCGAAAGTGACACGGCAAAAATTGCCTTTGCGGAAGAAAAAAAGATGAATTCGCTTGGGTAACACAAGCATACTTTTCTTAAACAAACTACATTTGGTAGAATTAAGACACTTAATCCACTTACATAAAATGAGAATCGGTAGAATTTTATTTTTCTAATATTTGAAATCCAAATTCCAGTAAATGATTTGTAGACGTACAGAATAAAGCAAGTACGATCAAAGTGAATGGGAAAACTGTAAAATCATGATTTTATTATAACGATAAAAAAGAAAATCGAATACGCCATTTATATACTCCATACTTCGATGATATACTACCGCACAATTAATTGATTTTATCTGTTGATGCACAAATTTATTATTCATACAGTAATTACAAAAGGTATTTATGTCCCTGATTACGGCACGCTACATACTTTGATGCAGAAAATGTCGAAGGGTTTCATTCTGGACATAGGTCTCACGCGATAGTCAAGTCTTCCTTTTCAAAAGAGGACTCGTTATTGTATTGTCCACCATACCACCGATTAATCGTTTTCGTTGTGTCTATCAATTAGATTATATCTGGTCACTAGCAGCAGCAAATACTCCGGCCTCGTTTGATAGCTTCATAGTCGCAAATTGTGCCTGCCACTCAACCAGACATAAATATGTCACGATATATCACGTGACTATTGAGTTTTATCGTGACAATCAGATCGTGCACAATTACCACAGTTAAGCGTAATTCTGTCACGTGACTAAGTATAGACGCTTTTAACTTGTGTCATGCTTTGTCACCATGGAAACATAACCCATTCATACTGAACCATTCAATTATTGGTGAAACAAAATCAAAACGGAACGAAAAGTCGCATACAGTGAACTCGCAATGATAAGACCACCATTGGGTCTGAAGAAAGTGGATCTAAGTTGAGATCGACAACAATGTTTAACATTGAAAATCCTAATTTACAAACTTGCATATTGCATTCAGGCCTTATTATTTTGTGTAAATCAATTAAAAGTATGTAAATTAATTGAAAAAAATCTGGTTTGCAAATTAGCAACCTCTCAATTACGGTGGATTTATCGAATGCGATTGAATGTTTGTTGTAGCGTTGGAAGTCTAATACGCATAGTGTTATGATATTTACTGTTTATGCTGACAGTTCCAAGGCTGTACTTCGCTATATGATTGTTGTTTCGGTTTATGTTATGAATGTGTTTTGTATTTCCCTTTCCCCTATGCAAATCTGTCACTTTATACAGTGTTCAGATTGTTTCCTGCCCATTTTTGGCCTATTAAGGCCAGTTGTCTTGACTTGTCCTGTGATCTTTTCCATCCATTAATTCCCACCTCCCCTTCCCTTACTGTCCACTTTGATTCTCCTAGTTATTCCTTGTGGTCTGCTGGGCCATTCCTTGCGCCTCAGTTCCTGAATATGTGTACCGTTTGACCTCCTTTAGTACCTTATGTTTTGTCGATTGTTGTTTTTTCCGGAGATCTGCGTGGGGAGGCACTGTCTTATGTATGTGGCTTTCCCTGTAGTTACGTATTCTCTCTCTTTTATGCTAATAAAAAGTACATGAAATAAAAAGCCGAATGATTCTAAGTTAGTCGCTAAATTGTATATGTTTAACATTCACTGGGCTTCACATTTATGGTTACATTTATGAATAATGTAAATGTCACTCGCACACGTATGATTTCCGATTTGTTCATTTTCATGTCACCTTACTTGATTCAACGAGTAAGCTTCAAGAGGCGTACATAGAATAATTACACTCACAACAACGCTGTAACAGTCGATAAACGGCAACATTGCTTCAGTAACACCTGAGTTCCGTAGTCAAAAAGAGAGGAGACATCAATCCTCGAGCACTCATCATGGACATTGAGAATACAAATAGCCATGTCGATAGTTCGATGATAGTTCAAACCTTCGATAGTGAACAAGTCTAGTTCAGTAACACCAACGTTAGAAATAGCCATCTCGATAGTTCGATGATAGTTCAAACCTTCGATAGTGAACAAGTCTAGTTCAGTAACACCAAAGTTACAAATAGGCTAGATGATCTTCTAGCTCTAGGCTGAACAAGATGTAATCTGATTTGCATCCCTGAGTAATTTTATCTGTTTCGTACAAAAAACACACAGTCCTCTGGTATTTATGCAGTTGCGATAGACGAAATGTTCAAAAGAATCCGTTAAATTCATCACTAAACATTCTAATGTCAATATGTTGGCTATTGCATTTAAACCTTCAGTTTGTCATAATGATTATTCCAGTACATTATCGATATTCTGTATTCTTGTCTGTTGCGAATTCAAAACGTTAGCATTTCTTAATTGATATCACATTTACTAATACTATGTATAATGTTGTATACTCGGGAATTATTGATATCAACAGGAAGTCAAAACACTATAAAATTGCGAAATAGGGGTCACGAGAATATTCCCTAATCTACCGTTAAGAACTAGAAACTTGATTAGGTGACAAAAAGACTAGCCTAGCTTAAATGACTTCCCAGTTGTTTGAACATACAGGGAATAGCAATGTTGCTATGCATTACATGGATGTAGCTCTGGAATTGTTGTCCAACTATGTGCACTTGACACAACACCAACAAATCTGTATAGTCCCTATGTATAATAACCGTCCAAACAGGACACACCTTCAAACAGGATAATAAGACCCGGTCCCAAGCTCGGCCGGTTTGGAGGGGTTCTACTGTACATACATGCATTCAATCAATTCTGGTGTGGTAGGATGTGATGCGCCGGACTACTGGTTTAAGAATCGTCGGTTGGAATATGTTCGCATCAATCCCCTTCCACATGTGTACACGATGGTTATGCTTTATTATCTAGTTTTGGTCGATATAATTATGAACGATGATCATCGCCTTCATATATCCTTATTATGCAATGAAATATCAAATAAAAGTGTATGTCAGAGGCCATTTGTCTCAGACAATGAACGGTGATATGATTTTTAAAGACCTAACCTCGGGCAAACTGTGATAATAACTACTTGACTTAAGATGGTTAATATATTCATTCAGTGCGATGCCCACTTGTAGTCATCTACTCTATGCGAAACGTGGACATTGTAGGTAGCATAACAATATTGTGTAAATGAAGACAAAGACATGTAGATGCAATATGTAATGTAGTATAAATGCTAACAGTGCGGCACATTGACACTGCACAACCGAATCATCTCTTATAATTGTGCAGGATATTTTAAAGCAACGGCTACCAAATCAATTACTTGAGAAAGTTGAGTCGGCAATTGAGCAAATCATTTCAGAAACTGTGATTGGAATAATAAATCCTCATAAGCTACATACTTACAGGTACAATTAAACCTCGATAATAAGACCACTATTGATTCTGAAGTAAGTCGCTCCTAGTTGTGAGGTGGTCGGATTGTCGAGTTAAAATATGGAAGAAATATGGAAAAAACGGAACATAAACAAAGAATCCCTGTTAACACGGTGATATTAATTTCAAAGTATTCTGTAGATAAGTTTTATTAAACTCCCTCGCCCTTGATGTCTCCCTTAATCTCCTAGGTTGTGTGTTATGGTCGGCCAGACAATTCCTTGTACCCCTATTCCCATACATGTTTACCCTTGCACCTTCTCAGTGCCTAATGTTTTATAGACTGTTGTTTTCCCTGAGGTCTGTGCGGGGAGGCATTATATTATGTGCATGGCGTTCTATGTAACAACTGGTGTTTTCCCGGAGGTCTGTGTGGGGAGGCATTATATTATGTGTGTGGCGTTCTATGTAACAACTGGTGTTTTCCCGGAGGTCTGTGTAGGGAGGTATTATATTATGTGTTTGGCGTTCTATGTGGGGAGGCATTATATTATGTGTGTGGCGTTCTATGTAACAACTGGTGTTTTCCCGGAGGACTGTGTGGGGAGGCATTATATTATGTGTGTGGCGTTCTATGTAGGGAGGCATTATATTATGTGTGTGGCGTTCTATGTGGGGAGGCATTATACTATGTGTGTGGCGTTCTATGTGGGGAGGCATTATATTATGTGTGTGGCGTTCTATGTGGGGAGGCATTATATTATGTGTGTGGCGTTCTATGTAACAACTGGTGTTTTCCCGGAGGTCTGTGTAGGGAGGTATTATATTATGTGTTTGGCGTTCTATGTGGGGAGGCATTATATTATGTGTGTGGCGTTCTATGTAACAACTGGTGTTTTCCCGGAGGACTGTGTGGGGAGGCATTATATTATGTGTGTGGCGTTCTATGTAGGGAGGCATTATATTATGTGCGTGGCGTTCTATGTGGGGAGGCATTATACTATGTGTGTGACGTTCTATGTGGGGAGGCATTATATTATGTGTGTGGCGTTCTATGTGGGGAGGCATTATATTATGTGTGTGGCGTTCTATGTAACAACTGGTGGTGGGTATCGGACTCTAAATCACAATCGATAATCGGAACACCACAATCGATTATCTATCGGTTGTACAAATTGGTTCAGAAGTTTTCTCTTTGCCCGAATTTTCCTAACCTATTTTCATCATTCTTACCTTTCAAACAGAAGGAAAACAATTTTCACAATAATACCAAAAGTATTGAAGCACTGTTGTTGCTTTTTTCTCTCCACATTTATCCTTGACATATTCACTGAAAATCTCTGTTACTTAAAAACTGCAACAAAACAAGAAAATTAAGTTGTGTCATTCTATTAAAAATCGATTGTCAAAAATTGCTTTCGATTGTCGCCGAATTTTGGGTAGTCCGATAAGTTTTCAATTTTGAGCGACTATCGGGAGAACACGTGTAACAACGTTATCTCTCTTTTACTATATATCATAAATTGAATGATAACGTCATCTTCTATGTTTAAAAAAAAGAGAGAATACGTAACTACAGGGAAAGCCACATACATAAGACAATGCCTCCCCACGCAGTACTAAAGGAGGTCAAACGGTACACATATTAAGGAACTGAGGCGCAAGGAATGGCCCAGCAGACCACAAGGAATAACTAGGATAATCAAAGTGGACAGTAAGGGAAGGGGAGGTGGGAATTAATGGATGGAAAAGATCACAGGACAAGTCAAGACAACTGGCCTTAATAGGCCAAAAATGGGCAGGAAACAATCTGAACACTGTATAAATTGACAGAATTGCATAGGGGAAAGGGAAATACAAAACACATTCATAACACAAACAGAAACAACAATCATATAGCGAATTACAGCCTTGGAACTGTCAGCATAAAATGCTGGGGGTTTAAATCGATTTAACAGCTAGCTAACCTCACACCTTATCGCTATATGGTAAGATGTCCGGGCATATTCTTTTGATGAAGTTGATTGTTTGTGCTCGAGCTTAGTGTTATTAATATCAAAATCTTAACTTAACCAATATTTATCGATGTGGAGGTTAAATTTAAGAAATCAACTATTGACAAACGGATTTTATTTTATAAACATCAAGATGAGTAAGATTATTTCCGATGGTTTATGTTTCATGTTGGAACCGTTGTGACCCCAATATAGCGTCTTGGTGCGCATGTGTATATTGCCACGATGTAAAGCACATCTTCAAAAGGTATTCAAAATTATAACTACATGATGTTCGCAGTTCGTCGATCCATGAGTATGTTTTGTATTGTGGTACACGTGAGTGACATATATCATCGAATTAAATCTAATGTACACGACAACCAACGGGTGAGGGGGATTCGATTCATATGCTCGCTTTGGGGGACAATTTCAATAAGTCATTGTCTCAAACAGTACAGTATTTCGTGACTTTTATATACATACATATAATATCACGTTCATATCTTGTTCGTGTTTTCCTTCATATAAATAGTGGATTGTTTCACGCTCTGAACTTGCACATGACATTATATTGATTATAAATGGCACTAACCTTTATTCATGATCATTATAATGACTATATATGTATCTGATGATGACAGAAAACTATTAACAAAAAGCAAACAATAACATCAGTTGTGTTATTGAAGGGACATGTCATTATCCGACAGGTTATACAACCGTTAACAAGGAACTTGCTCACATTGCATTGCAGTTACTTCTTCTGAAGCAACGTGGTTAATACTTCTCACAGATATTCTTGGATATCTTATATCCATTTTGGGCGGCTATGCTTCTTTTTTTCCTTTCAGATTCATATCAAAGCTTTTATAGCAGTACTTAGTTCTAATGATTAGAAAGGTTTGTTCATTTTTATCCCTTGTAATTACTTATGATACTCGTATATGTGATAAACATGACTATGCCTATGAGATATAATGAGTATATGAATAAAACTGGACAGCTTGAGACATTGACTGGTGTATATATAACAGCGTCCTATGTGAGTATAGTGTTTACTTGCGATATTCTCTTATAACTCCAATATTCCTTAATACAGAACAGTGCCTCCACACACACAAGAGAGCCTCCACACACACAAGAGAGCCTCCACCCACATAACATGGCCTCCCCACACAGAGCAGGGTCTCTCCACACAGAGCGGTGCCTCCACACACAGAGCAGTGCCTCCACACACACAAGAGAGCCTCCACCCGCATAGCATGACCTCCCCACACAGAGCCTCTCTACACAGAACAGTGCCTTCACACACAGAACAGGGCCCCCCACACAGAACAGGGCCTCTCCTTACAGAACAGGACCTCTCCACATAGAACAGTACCCCCACACAGAACAGTGCCTCTCCACATAGAACAGTGCCTCCACACACAGAACAGGGCCTCTCCACATAGAACAGGGCATCCCTACACGGAACAGGGCCTCCCATACAGAACAGGGCCTCTCCACACAGAACGGTGCCTCCTCACACAGAACAGGGCCTCCCCAGACAGAACAGTGCCTCCTAACACAGAACAGGCCCCCCACACAAAACAGGGCCTCTCCACATAGAACAATGCCTCTCCACACAGAACAATGCCTCCTCACACAGATCAGGGCCTCCCCACACAGAACAGGGCCTCTCCACATAGAACAGTGCCTATACGCAGAACAGTGCCTCCACACAGAACAGGGCCTCCCCACACAGAACAGGGCCTCTCCACATAGAACAGTGCCTCCACACAGAACAGTGCCTCCACACAGAACAGGGCCTCCCCACACAGAACAGGGCCTCTCCACATAGAACAGTGCCTCCACACAGAACAGTGCCTGCACACAGAACAGGGCCACTCCACACAGAACAGTGCCTCCTCACATAGAGCAGGGCCTCCCCAAAAAGAACTGGGCCTCTCCACACAGAACAGTGCCTCCTCACACAGAACAGGGCCCCCACACAGAACAGTGCCTCATCACACAGAACAGGGCCTCCCCACACAGAACAGTGCCTCCATTCAGAACAGGGCCTCTCCACACGGAACAGTGCCTCCATACAAAGAACAGGGCCTCTCCACACAGAACAGGGCCTCTCCACACCGAACAGGGCCTCTCCACATAGAACAGTGCCTCCACACAGAACAGGGCCACTCCACACACAGAACAGGGCCTCCCCACACAGAATAGGGCCTCTCCACATAGAACAGGGCCTCCCCACACGGAACAGTGCCTCTCCACATAGAACAGGACACCACACACAGAACAGTGCCTCTCCACATAGAACAGGGCCTCTCCACATAGAACAGGGCTCCACATACAGAACAGGGCCTCTCCACATAGAACAGGGCCTCCCCACACGGAACAGTGCCTCCACACACAGAACAGTGCCTCTCCACACACAGAACAGTGCCTCCACACACAGAACAGGGCCTCTCCACACAGAACAGGGCCTCCCCACACAGAACAGGGCCTCCACACACAGAACAGGACCTCCCCACACAGAACAGGGTCTCTCCACACAGAACAGTGCCTCTCCACACAGAACAGGGCCTCCCCACAAAGAACAGGGCCTCCACACACAGAACAGGGCCTCTCCACACAGAACAGGGCCTCCCCACACAGAACAGGGCCTCTCCACACAGAACAGGGCCTACACACAGAACAGGGCTCCACACACAGAACAGGGCCTCCCCACACAGAACAGGGCCTACACACAGAACAGGGCTCCCCACACAGAACAGGGCCTACACACAGAACAGGGCCTACATACAGAACAGGGCCTACACACAGAACAGGGCCTCCGCACACAGAACAGGGCCTACACACAGGACAGGGCTCCACACACAGAACAGGGCCTCTCCACATAGAACAGGGCCTCCCCACACGGAACAGTGCCTCCACACACAGAACAGTGCCTCACCAAACAAAATAATGCCTCTCCACACAGAACACGGCCTTCCCACACAGAACAATGGCTCTCAGATCCATGCATCAAATAGCACGTAAACACTGGAGAAGCATGTACTTTTGTCATATATTCCACAAATGTATAAAACAACCGTAATGATTCTTACTAGTAGATACTTTCCACAGATATGAGTTACAAAAGTGCAATGAAGTCGGCATAAATGGAAACGTATATCATAGGAAATTATTGAACTAATTGTTACCGACAGAAGAAATTGCGACATTTAGTATTCTCATTTAGATGTTGTGTTAGATTAACATGCTTGCTCTGTGTTAGTGATTGGTATACACAGCTGGTACGGCTTTATTGACAATAACTTACACAGCGTTCTTGGTCCTAATACTATTTCGTAACACACGACCCGGTTACGTAAGTATGTCTACCGATATTTCATAGATCGGGATGAACGTTGTTCAGCCGGTAATAGGGTAACCCAGGTTTGTTTTTTTGTTTTTACTGATTTAAACATATTTTTGCAACATTTTTTCGCCATGTTTATCCGAAAAGATGTAGAAAATGGCGTTTAATACAATAAAAACAAAACTATGGTGGTATATTACTGCCACCATTTAGCATGATAGTGTTCGCGAATTGTTTCTTGTTAACCACTTGATAATTGCGATAATTATCTAGCTATCTACTTAATGATCGTGATACATTTTCGGTAAGATAAATATCATAAGACTAGAAACAGGCTTGAAAGTGCCCAGAACTGCCAACTCTTACCGTTTTATGACCTGTCGTTTGTAAAACATGTTTTCATTGGTTGACCACCTCAAAGTGTGTTTACAATCGTTCTCAAGTTAATATAAACGGAATGAACACTATTTGAATAAATTAAAATAATGAAACTAAACAATTGATTATGCTATGTCTTTTGTATCGGATGGACTCACGTGAAATGAACAGACTATCATAGAATAACTGTCAAAACATTAGATGAAAAATACGGGGAAAAGACGAAACATGATTTCTAGTGTTAGTCTTTAAAAACCACCGTCCTTTCTGCTTTTAAATGTAACAATAACGCACATTCTCAGACAATCAAGTCATATGAAAACCATGCATCCAAATTATCTTTGATCAGTTAAGCAATTATTTGTAAAAGCTTTAAATGTAACCTTTGTTACTTTAGCTTTAATCTGCAAATTACGCCTTATCTTAGTATCACTAATGTCCGCCCTATCTAATATATATATGTGATTATACTATATACCAAAGACAAATTGTTCATAATGGACATATCGACGTAAGCAGCATTCAGATGATATACATCGGTGAAAGAAACACAAATTGCAAACCCGTACGAATGACTCCAAGAACATTTGTAAGTCTTGATGTTTTCCGATCTAATTACCAGCTGCTAAAAGTCATCAAGTAAAACTATACCGAAACCCACAGACTGTCCAGTGAACAAAACATAGGAAACTGGCGATGTATACTGGTCGGGAACCTCAATTATTTACGTATGTAAACATCAAATAAAAATATATATGTAAAAATAAACAATAAATTATATAAATATGGCAAGTTTTACAAGTTTATCTTACAAAAATCGAAAAGGTCATAGACTCATGCGCCAATTGAGAAGGTCATAGACTCATGCGCCAATTGAGAAGGTCATAGACTCATGCGCCAATTGAGAAGGTCATAGACTCATGCGCCAATTGAGAAGGTCATAGACTCATGCGCCAATTGAGAAGGTCATAGACTCATGCGCCAATTGAGAAGGTCATAGACTCATGCGCCAATTGAGAAGGTCATAGACTCATGCGCCAATTGAGAAGGTCATAGACTCATGCGCCAATTGAGAAGGTCATAGACTCATGCGCCAATTGAGAAGGTCATAGACTCATGCGCCAATTGAGAAGGTCATAGACTCATGCGCCAATTGAGAAGGTCATAGACTCATGCGCCAATTGAGAAGGTCATAGACTCATGCGCCAATTGAGAAAGTCATAGACTCATGCGCCAATTGAGAAGGTCATAGACTCATGCACCAATTGAGAAGGTCATAGACTCATGCGCCAATTGAGAAGGTCATAGACTCATGCGCCAATTGAGAAAGTCATAGACTCATGCGCCAATTGAGAAGGTCATAGACTCATGCGCCAATTGAGAAGGTCATAGACTCATGCGCCAATTGAGAAAGTCATAGACTCATGCGCCAATTGAGAAGGTCATAGACTCATGCGCCAATTGAGAATGTCATAGACTCATGCGCCAATTGAGAAGGTTATAGACTCATGCGCCAATTGAGAAGGTCATAGACTCATGCGCCAATTGAGAATGTCATAGACTCATGCGCCAATTGAGAAGGTCATAGACTCATGCGCCAATTGAGAAGGTCATAGACTCATGCGCCAATATTGAGAAGGTCATAGACTCATGCGCCAATTGAGAAGGTCATAGACTCATGCGCCAATATCGAGAAGGTCATAGACTCATGCGCCAATATTGAGAAGGTCATAGACTCATGCGCCAATATTGAGAAGGTCATAGACTCATGCGCCAATTGAGAAGGTCATAGACTCATGCGCCAATATTGAGAAGGTCATAGACTCATGCGCCAATTGAGAAGGTCATAGACTCATGCGCCAATATTGAGAAGGTCATAGACTCATGCGCCAATTGAGAAGGTCATAGACTCATGCGCCAATTGAGAAGGTCATAGACTCATGCGCCAATTGAGAAGGTCATAGACGCATGCGCCAATATCGAGAAGGTCATAGACTCATTTTCTTTCGACAATTAATAAAAACACATACACAATTACAAATAAAATATAGCAATAGCGCAATATATAGCGACAATACTCTAGTGAATATATAAATGCATATATGTATGCGTGACATACCTATCCATATACATTTGTTCATGGTTTGATAGTGCTTCCGAAATTAATATGTAAATAACAAATAAATTATATAAGCAACAAAGAAATAAGATATAAACACCATTTAAAATACCAGCAACATCCACGTACCTATACAGACAGCAATTAATTGCATCCACAACACATAAAAAGGCCTAAAATAACATCATGATATATCAACAACACGTATCAAGGTTTAAACAAAATGCATATATTATACAAACAGACCTCATCGAAAACCTCGTGTCCGAAATTTAATTCGAATAAAACATGGTTTCGAATTGTCCATTCCAATTCGAATTGCACAAAAAGATACATACCTGATATTGATTTCGGATGATACCAAATATTCGGATAAGGGTTGTCGAATATACGCGGTCCGATTGTATATATAAACAACACATATACAGTTTATATTTATTGACAAGTTTGCAAGAATGAAAGAATATTCACGTGAAGGTTTTTAATGGTAAAACTCATTTTATTTGACAAGAAGGCACAATCATACTCAAAGCGCACAAAATCATCGAATTCATGCATATTGTAAAATTGTCGACGTTTTTTCATAACATGTAAATAATTATAGACTGGCTGATCAACTGTTGATGTAAATGGAAATACTTATAGACTTGCTGATCAACTGTTGATGTAAATGGAAATAATTATAGACTTGCTGATCAACTATTGATGTAAATGGAAATAATTATAGACTTGCTGATCAACTGTTGATGTAAATGGGAATAATTATAGACTTGCTGATCAACTGTTGATGTAAATAGAAATAATTATCGGGCATCGTCCCGAAAATCTTTTTAGTTCTATTTTAATAATACTATATATTTTCGTAGCGCTAAATGTTTGGAGTGCGTCTGTGTGACTGTCAAAGCATCAACAGTTCCTTGACGTTTATTTGATTCATTGAGCGATGCAGTATAGTTATTAGATGTCTATTCGTATTCAAAGACCGTGATTTATTCTTATCAATTTGAATTCAAATGTATCAAGTAATTCATAAACTGTATACTAGCACACATGTATATAATACCGGTCATTATCTAGCACACATGTATATAATACCGGTCATTATCTAGCACACATGTATATAATACCGGTCATTATCGCTTATACGACACTTTTATTTCACATTGTTTCTAAAAATGTACTGGAATGGTAAGTACCGAATGGTAAAACAGAAACCGCACCACAACAACAAATTGAAACATGTCTGGCGTATTGTTACAATCCATTTCAACTTCCCGCACTGGAGGTTTTTTCTTCGACCGTTTAAGCGTTCCCTCTTTGTAAGCATACTTTAATTCTTAAACGCAAGTGTGAATATTCTCATAATCAACAAGAAACTGCATTTATAAATGTTTCTGAATAACAACACTATATGATACTGAGGGATGCTCTTTCACATTCATTTGAAAACAAATATATATCGAGTTTGCCCCTTGATACGAAACGTGTTGACAATTCATCTTACAACAGCAATAATTGTGTTACAGAGTCAAAGACTGCACTCACAGTGATACCCTTGATAGACTTCACGTCAATTCACGACTGTTACTGGTGCTAGAAGCGTAGCATCTTTTATTACGCTTCAAGTACAAATTCAATAAACCGAATATAATAGTTTATGTTCAATACATTTGTGTCTTGAAAGTATGCTTAAATGTTGTTCAAAATGAGCACCGATATCGTCATACTTGTAACAATAAATGACAAAACACAACACAAATTGTTCCAACTCGGTAATAATCATACATCAATCTTTAAGACACAGATGTTCTTATGTAAAACTGCTGAAAATAATCTGCTTGTATAGGTTTTGATCAGCAGAAATTTATTTACAAAACATCATAGGTCAATTAGAATAGATTCAGTGGATGGGCTATATCATGTTTAACAACTATTGATGGCATATACACCTGAAGACGTACATTAAATGCATCAAATAATCTTATATTCTGAAATACAGTATAACCTCACTTTAAGACCCTTGAAATTAGGGCAATCTTATTATTAAACCTGTATTTTTATGCGCTATTTTATATTTTTCTTCCATGTTTAGCTCGAAAATCTCACAAATAACAATGACTTTCTTCTGAGCCAATGGCGAGTTTATCATTGAGGTTTCATTGTATACTTTCCTATGATGACGCATACTTACACGCTTAAAAATTTAACTTACGTTAAGCCTCGCGATATAATTTTGCATCAGTCGAGCAGTAGGCCCTATGTGGTATTAAATTATTGTACATCAGCACACCGGGAAGGTGTTGCAGAAACGGTACCACCACTGGACGGAGAACGTCGTCAATATTATCCTGAGCATTTAGATTGTTAGGGATGACGACACTATCTGTTTTTCGACCACGCCCCCCCCCCCATTATCCCGCCCCAAACGCTGCTCCCACCAAATCGATCAACATCCAACAAGAAGTTATCAGCAGAATGATCACCTCGAAGGCAGAAAATGCATACCTTTCCACCAGCAACGCTAAACAACACCATTGTCCATTGGTTCCTAGTCCAACGTTAATGACGTTGAACCCAGTGTCGCCGAAGGTTACATTACGATGATTTATAATCTTGCCTACATAGAGCCGTTTGGCCCTTTTGGGGGATTGCGTTTGCACAGAAACGGTTAAAACATATTGATATCTAGATATGCCGTCTTGAATATCGGTACTTGTAGTGGTAGTTAACCCGTCACGTAGATGCGTTAACATACATGTCATGACGTGCAGTCGTTATCTTTGGCCTGCCTTGAACGTTTACCATCTATGACGCTTCCATTTTGGTGAAAACGTTGTCAAAGATTGATTATTGTGTTGCGATGACTGTCTCGTAATGTCATTGACACTAACGCCGGACGCAAGGAGCACTCGTGTAAGAGCATGTAAAACGTTGCGTGACGTCATTTTTTTCTATCCGACAAAATGTAAGGTAAATTAGTGCAATATGTACGCAAGTATGCGTTTGCCTATTTCGAAAAATTTCATCAAGTTACTCCAAGAAGTTATTAAAATATAGCGTTGTTGAACAGAGGTTGTTGCTAAAGAGAGATATTTGTTCATTTGAATGCAGCTAACAGGAAGCACCAATAATAGGATGTGATACGTAATTAGTAAATACGTATTTTAAGTATCATAATTATAATCTTTGTTTTAAACATTATTTAAATGAATAAATGGTAACATCCTTTATTCAAGTAAAGCACTTTAGTAACACAGTAATTGTATAGCATCTCAAATGTGTGAAAGAAAATGAATAATTCGCGAACATGTTTTCTATATTTCGTTACTCGTGCACTTTTTGACAATCCTTTCACAGTTGATGACAAACATGAGCGACTCGTTCAATTAAGATGTTATTGATGGTGTCTGCAAGTTGACACTATCGTGAAAACACCGACAAAGATGCACACAAAGATATATTTGAAAATATTGTCTAAATAAACACTTTCGTCATACCGATTGTATGCCGCTATGTGTGTTAAAAATGGAGAAACACTCAAATGGTTTTCTAGCTGGTCACTTCATAGCAATCTCATTGCAATCAGTCTCTAACTTTAGCTCCATTACTTTCCGTTGTTAGGTTAGCGTATAGTATAGGAGCGTGCGACTAGAGCTGATTTGAATGAGAATGACTTCATAGACGCTTATATTTTTAAATAAATATATTGAAATATAGATTTAACGTGAATTCTTTTACTTCATTCTTTCCAATAGTTCCATCTTTTGAAACCCCAAATTCACACGTAATTGTACAATATTCTACTTACATTTAACGCTGTCTATCAACATTAATTAATACCAAAACTATTTGGGGACCAATTAGAGAACTGTTTCAATGCAGTGTACGTGTAAACCATTAATTGTTGTCATATCAACACAAGTTATGGACATTTACCAGGCTAAATATTGAAATAATCGCCCTTGTATATTGTCTTATCTCAACTGAAATATATTTTAACAGAATCAACCTAGATGGTACTCAAGTGTTATCAAGTATATGCATCAAATACATAGCTTTGTATTAATATAAGTATATAAGAGTAAAAATCATTGTTGAAATTATTGAAAACTGTCTTAAGCATTGATTTTAATATATAATAAAACTATAATGATCAAACCATTCCATAAAACACATCGTATTAACTGTAAGATTTATGGATTTGAAAATGGCACAACCTTTAAGTAATGGTATGTCGCTTTTCGGCGCTGACGTACTAACCTGGTTTTGCTATTTGCATATCAGTGTTGTGTAAACCAATCAAATCTTACGTTAAACACCAAGGCAATTTCACATCAACCGAACAACGTTTGTAACCTTGACGTGGACTGGTTAAAATTTTGCTATAGGGTAACATTACCCATTTTGGATCTGGACTGACCAGCAATCGTATCATCTCGGCATTTGTTTTGCTTCACAACAAATCTTAACCTTCAAATTGCGCCGACAATCTTTTTTCATGATATTTCTTGTTTATATTACTAACGCTTTCCGCTTTATATGTCTACGTCAATTATGTACAGTTGAACGATATTTTATTTTCGAATCGTAGATAAGCCTCTGGAGCTAATTACTGTAGTCTGATACCATAATTTACGGGAACTAGCAACTGTAACATTATTTTTTTAATCATTAACAGTAATATCACTGTAGCAATGTCTTATTGCGTTGCCTAGGTCTACCACGAACGATTTATATTTAACTTAAAAGAACCATGGTCTATCTTAAACACGTATTGATATAATCTTATAAGATAACAGTTATTACTCTGTTTCGAACATTGATTGTTAAAATATTCATGTAATACCCATTGAAACAGTCTCATGCCTTGCGATAATAGCTTCACACAGGCAATATCTTCAAAACTATCTTGGTTTTTTTTTACCAGATGATGAGAATCGGTAGTTGTTTTAACACATCAAAGAATTAGTACACCGTCTTTCTAACGCCCACTGCATACCGTCTTTTCAATCTTGTTTAATGAACAAATTAAACATAGTCATGGTAGAGCTTCGATCTAACCGAAACTATGAGAGTACATAGACACACTGGCCGGAAGTAAATTATCGTGCAATTATTTTGCAATGTTGTTGAAATGTGATGACTATTTTGGCACAGAAAAGCGATTTTGTTAGCGCCTGTGTCGCTACTGAGTGGTTAGGTATTCTTAATTGTAAGGTAGAAAAAGTACAAAATAAAACATTACATAGTAATATAGAATGATACAATAATTTCATCTGTGGTAAGAAAAATGGACATTGGTTGTTAATCGTATATTAATAGTTTTATAGAAAGCTAAATAGTTTAAGAGCACTTAGCATGTACTGATTAACATAATTACGAGAAATAAGAAAATGTATACATAGTTCCTTACGTATGGAATGAAATATCTAACGCTGTCTGCATTTACTTCAAAAAGATTTCACGCCAAAAAAGGGAAATTTGTCTCTTGTCTGGTTTGATACGCTCAAGCAATGATTTACATTTTGTCTCCGTGTCTGCAAGAGATAAGTTCTTATATAATCTTTACCAAACAAACATGAAATGCCTTCTGTTGCGTCATGCAGTGTTCATTTTTGACCACAGAAGCTATATACATATTAGATTGTCAATTGTTTAACCTGTCTTAAGGCACGTGGTTAGTCTTTCTTAATAGAACCGTATTCATATCAAAATGGGCTATGTCGCATTTTTACTCAGCGAGGAGTTCTTTATATCTTATAATGCAATAAGCCTTTCCGAGTTTAAGTAACCGTTATTATATTTTAAAAGTCAATAATGAAATGAAATGCCTTTGTGCGTATATGGCCATTTGGACTCTTTCAATGAATATTCAAGGTCAACGTACCAGGGACAGATTGAACACATCGGACTTTACCCTTACTAGATTTGATCTAATGGAGATATTATGTCACCGTAGTACAAAACACAACACTGAATCTATTACAGTCCAACACGTCCGCAATTTCCGCCGACTTTAATCTATTGTTTGTTGGTATAATTCTTTGTACACCACTGAATAACTAGACATGGCACGCGCAACAGCACGAGACCAATGGACACCAAATGCTTTTAATGCTCATTTAATTTGTTTTATAAAGGTTGTTTCAAATATGACTCGGTAATAACGATAAGAACAGAGTCGTTTTTTTTACATTCGGATGCCAACATTTGTTAGAGTCTATTGTGTTGCTGTTATTTTCGACGGTTCCACGAGCAATATCAGTTACTATCAAGAAAGGTTCAACAATAAAGTTTTATCCTTAAATTAATTTAAGACATTTCATAACCAGAACTTATCGTGGTCTCTAAATAACGATTTGAAGGCAAATAGATTTGCTGATGAAGTCTGCTCAACCTCTATCAGGAACAAGATATCAGCAATATCAAACTGGTGTCAGTGTCCATAGCAGACTGTCCGTAGCAGACATGTGTTCCTGTCGATGTCATTCACAAGCAGCAATGATTAATATGGACTACATAGCATCGCAGTTGGAATGGTGGACATTGCTACTGTCTCAGGTTCAGTAAAATGTCCAAATACATGTATATAACGAATACGCAGATTGCAGACGACGTGTTTCGTCGACGACGCAGCGCGCCTTTGAGACAAAGCTACCTGGACATACATGAACGAACATCCTCACTTCAGGAAAAGCTGAACTAGAATGAAAGGACATAATTAATTCGGAAATTCAGACGCTCTCTGGTATAAACGAGATCATACAGTCTGTTATTGCCCGTTACATTTCCAGTCGTTCTGGTTTATGCTTGCAGCGGAACGCACAACAATCGTTGCCATGGTACACAACGGAACAACATCAAAAAGTTGACATGGTAAACAGCGGAACAACATCCGATCGTTTCCATGGTCGGTAGACTAGTAAACGATAGAGCACGTTTAATAATACTCAGGACATCATGCATGGGAGTTACATTGTGCTTTTATTGATTTTAGTAAAGCTTTTGACTATGTTAATCGTGATGACTTATGGCTTAAATTAATCAAACTAGGAATAAGAGGTAATATACTCAATAGTGTGCGCTCGATTTACAACGGTGTAAATTCTAGAGTTAAATATATGAACCACCTTAGTAATATTTTTGAGTGTCAGTAAGGCAGGGTGAATGTTTATCTCCCCTTCTTTTTTCCAGTTTTTTTAAATGATATAGAGGATATGTATGTTGAAAGTGGAATGGATGGCATTGATGTTGACATGTTTAAAGTTTTTCTGATTTTATATGCTGATGATATTGTAATATTTGCAAACAATAAAAATAGATATTTTTGCTTGTATTACAAACAACAAAACATTGATCACTAATATCATATTACACAACTCATATCATAATTATATTTAATTAGATTACATATGTGGTATGTTTGTTCTTATGTATGTTTCTATACATGTATAAGTGCAAGCATTTTTGCTTATTGTATGTGTAAATGTTTAAATAATGTAAATGTTTATGTACAAGTATATTAATTGTGCATGGGTCTATGCTCTTCTGGTATATGTGTTCTAATCATGTTTTGTCCTAATGTATGTATGTGTGCAAGTATGTATGTTAATTGTATGTGTAAATGTATAAATAATGTAAATGTTTATATAAAAGTATGTTTGTATGTACCACATGGGTCTATGACCTTCTGGTTGTTTGGAAATAAAACTATAATCTAACACCTTAACATGGCAAACACTACGTCATAAATGGTTAGCAATACCACAACACTAGACCATGCTCCTCATAGTTTCGCCGAGACTAAAGTGCTTACATATTTATCAACTTTCTAAGTATACTAATTTTTTACTGGAAAATAAATTCCGCAACAAGAACAATATGCTTTATGTGTACATCGAATGAAATATCTTTATATCAAATATCTAATTAACTTATTTAGTTACAACGATCTGTCAATAAGGTCAATGTCTGATAAAAGAATGATTAGGGTGTAGTAGGGTGTGACTTCTTAACAATATCACGTTCAGGGCAAAACAATGTCATTGGTACCTGATCCCTGATCTACTAAAGTCATATAATAAAATCACACGAGGCTCGTGTAAGAAACGCCCTGTAGGATTCGTAGTGTGCGCTCTATGTCAAATATCTAATTGACTTATTTAGTTACAACGATCTGTCAATAAGGTCAATGTCAGATAAAAGAATGATTCTATGCATGTACGTTTCTGTTCGTGGCAGAAGGGTTTGACTTCCTAACACTAACAATATCACGTTCAGGGCAAAAACTTGTCATTGGTACCTGATCCCTGATCTACTGATGTCATAGAATAAAATCACACGAGGCTCGTGTAAGATACGCCCTGTACGATTCGTAGTGTGCGCTCTAGTGTTAGTTATGATACATTTGTTGCTGTTTTTCATGAAAGAAACAATTCTGTTAACGCATTGCATCTCACAGTGGACCAACGTTGTATCATTTTATTTTTAGTTTGTTTTGTTCAATGTAAGACAATCACATCACATCAACTTTTGTCTTCATATAAAACAACATGTGAACAATCTATACTTAATAGTATCAAAAAACTATTACAATTGTATTCACTGCATTAACATGTCATTGAATGCTCCCTTTTGGTGATACATTGTACACATCTAAAATAGATTGTCCGGTCTGAAAACCTAGGGAATTAAGTGGGTAAGTGGTGGCAGTTGTGGGCACTATCAGACAATTGTTCGTATTAAGATATTTATCTTGGATGAAAATTTATCAAGATACTTATCTGGTGATACTTAAGTGATAACCACATAATGTTCTAGTTAATTATGTAGTTAACTGATGGCAGAAGAGAAAACAGTCTCAAAAGGACCCAAGAAACATATAGTTTGTACGGTCAGATTTTACCTAGACTCTGTTACTACATGTACATTAACACATACAGATACAACTATACAAAAACAAATCATGACATTTTGTTGCAGACTGATAATAATTAATATAATAATGTATTTTTTATGATAACTTCATTATACAGACGAAGATTATATGAGCACTTTCCCCATACCTTGTCCGGTTTATATATAAGACTATCTCCCGTCGCCTCATGGTCATGAAAAATTCATTATTCATACCAAGTTCTTTGTATTTACCTTCACTGTGATATTAAAAGTAGACAATATATGTATGATAATGGTGATCTTCATTTATAAATCACGATTTTATTTCTTGTGTGTGGGTTATCTTCGTGTTTTATAACCTTCTTATAGCTATACACCGTGCAGTAAGTGAAATACAAGTAAACTTAAAATTTTAATATAATTTTTACTTTCCAAAATGCATGATTTTATGTGATGTATTAGAAGCTTTTGATGGGGTTGTAGCATAAGGATTTGTTATCAATATTTAACGATACGCCACTGATGAAACCATTTTGTACTGGCTACGTAATTACTTAACATTAAGAAATCAGCGAGTATTAATCAATTCTAACTACTCACAACTAAACATCTAGTGTTCCGCAAGGGTCAGTGCAAGGTCAGAACTGTCTCATCTTTGCTTTCTATTATAACTGTCTCATTCGTGCTTTCAATCGGAACTGTCTCATCTGTGCTTTCTATCGGAACTGTCTCATTTGTGATTTCCATCGGAACTGTCTCATCTGTGCTTTTTTTCGGAACTGTCTCATTCGTGCTTTCTATCGGAACTGTCTTATCTGTGCTTTCTTTCGGAACTGTCTCATCTGTGCTTTCTATGGGAACAGTTTCATTTGTTCTTTCCATCAGAACTGTCTCATCTGTGCTTTCTATGAGAAAAGTTTCATTTATTTTTTCTATCAGAACCGTCTCATTTGTGCTTTCTATCTGAACTGTCTCATCTTTGCTTTCTATCGGATCTGTCTCATCTGTGCTTTCTATCTGATCTGTCTCATCTTTGCTTTCTATTATAACTGTCTCATCTTTGCTTTCCATCGGAACTGTCTCATCTGTGCTTTCTATCGGATCTGTCTCATCTGTGTTTTCTACCAGAACTGTCTCATCTTTGCTTTCTATCTGAACTGTCTCATTCGTGCTTTCCATCGGAACTGTATCTGTGCTTTCTATCGGAACTGTCTCATCTGTGATTTCCATCAGAACTGTCTTATCTGTGCTTTCTATCGGTACAGTCTCATTCGTGCTTTCTATTATAATAGTCTCACTGGTGCCATCTAGTTTCGTTACTTCTATATTTATAGTCTCATGTGTGTGTTTGACTGGAACAGTTTCATTGTAGTTTTCTTTCGGAACAGTCTCCTTTGTTCTTTCTATCGGGCATTCTCATTTATGCTTTCTATCGGAACAGTTTCATTCGTGTTTTATTATAACAGTCTCACTGGTGCCTTCTATTGGAACAGTGTCATCTGTGACTTCTATTTGAACAGTCGTATTGGCACAATCTGGTGTAATAGAAGTCTTGGATGACTCTTCTTGACCAATTGATACCTTTACTGTGTCATAATTGTTTTCAGTGCTATGTTTCTGAACTCTTTCTTGTGAACTTTTAGTGTTTCTGTCATTAAGGTCAATGACATATCCACCATTCATCTAGCTTCATATCATACTGATCTGGTTTCATCGCAATTTCTGCATCTACATATGTGATCTTCTCTTCACATGCATCAGCATTGAGTTCAGATTCATTCATATGCTGTTGCTTTGAATCACATTCAATCCCTTTTTTGCCATTTTCATCTACCATTGAAATTGAAATTTCTTTATCGTTTGTTTCAAATGTCGTTGTATTTTGCGGAGGTGTATCATAAATGGTGTCATCAATGAGTATAGGCAACAATGGCACAAAGTGGTTGGGTATCCAGTGTTCTTTTGTCATATCTTCTCTATTTAGAGATCTGTTTAATAATAGCATTAACATGCAATGTTTATACTTATTGAAGAAGTTATATATAGGTCACCTTGATTTTTGGCTGTGTAGAATTTAATCACAAGTGCGATAGAACCAGTAATTGGGTTATTTGTCTACAAAGATCATAACAGTCCATATTATGCGACAACATCTCTAATGTGTTGTTTTTATCTTAGGTTCCCTCATGTAACTAGTTCCTGAGTAGACTGGCAAATAGTAAACAGGCAAAAAGGCCTTAGTACTCGTGTTAATGGATGTTTTATTTCAATACAATATACTGCCAGCTAAATAAAACAATAACCATTTGATGGTGATGAATAAAATGAAGTATGTGTTGCCATTCAGGTAAGTGATGTTTTCACTCATGTAACAGTTAAAACACAGAACAGCATTTCCAGTTCTTATAATGCTAACATGTTGAGGATTTCTAATAAAGATATAATATTATAATGCAATGGACACAACTTAATAATTAAAAGTTCAAATTTCTATGTTATCACATTGGAAAATATCAAAATAGTCGTTGAAAATCTTTCCTTTAACAAAATTTGTCTCTCCTGTAACACATTTTCCACAAATTATCATGTGCAATGACAAAATGTATATCATAACATAAAACTATGTTTTCCCACAAGATGACAATTAAACCTTTGCTCATTTAACTTAAAAATCATATACACATAGTTATAAAGCTACTTATTTGACATAATATTGAGGTTTTGTCTCTACTGTCACAAAAAACGGTCTCTCATGTAACAGAATAATTAGATCTACGAAAACTAGAAACCATAGTGTTAGCATTTTCATCTTTAAAATGGGTTATTAATTTATATATTGACGTTCTGACTATATGATGTTTTAATTTATTACACCATTGATGAACACAACTATATTCTCGTTATTTTTATGCATTGAGTGTCTCTCCTGTAGCACTTTGCATCTTTACTGTAACAAAAATGCCCGTAACATGAGTGAATGTTACATGAGTGAATTATTCGCTTGTTTTTATCAAAATAAAATCAATGGCTTCTACCTACAACATAAACAACACATATTCTTTGAATATTCCTCACATACAGATTTAATGTCAAATAAACCATAATCATACACAAATCAATTGAAGAAATATACCTTGTTATTTTAGAGACACACATACAAATTACGCATCTACTTACCGTCCTTCAAGTTATGAAATACTCCACTGTATATATAAAATGATTCGCCATTTGTAAACACATGTTTTGGGAAAGATGACTCTTGAAATGGAGGTTAATATACCGCTTAGGTCATGAAGGGATCAGTTATTATTTTGACTAAACTGCTTGTTGTTACATGAGAGACTGAAACGTTGGGTACAGATTTTGGAAATCATTTTTTTGATGAAGCGATTGAATAATTGTACCTTTTTATGCATTAGTATTTGAGTCAAACATAGAATAAAGTTGGCAGGGTAATTTTGTTTACATAACTCTTGGCAGTTAAAAATTACATAACCATAAATACACAAAAATTGACCTGGAGACAGTCAAATTGTGTCATTTTTACATGTTCAAACATGTAAAAATTATGTTTCTAACAGTTTTATATATCAAATGGTCTGCTACAAATGTGTAACAAACCATAAAGTTTCATATAAAATCAAATGTTAAAGCTTTATATGAAGGGTGCTTGAACGCAAGTCCTAGGACAGCAAATGTTGCCAAAATATATAATGACTCATATAACTATAATATTGAATAGATAATATATTTTTGGGATTTTTTATGTAACCAATAAATGTTATTTATAACATACTATTGCGGGTGTGTTCAGTATTTTACATAACACCACGGAAAATAACTCGAAAAAGAAAGTACCACGAAGTATTATATAATTTTATTGATCTATAACATTTATTTTGTCCTGTCCGACTGTCTGTCTGGCGGACAGTTCGTCCTGACAATTCCTCTTGATCTGCAAATTGGATTTCAATCATACTTGACGGTATGTATTATTTAGTGTAAATTGATTCACACAGTTAAATTTTGTAGATTCCTTATTTTTAGGTCGTGAGTTCGAATTGCGCCAAGGGCGAGGTGGATCGGCAAACATCAAACTACCTATAGTAGGCGGGAGTACTGTTAAATAATCAAGACGTATCAATTGCGGTGGATTCTATACGAGAGATGTTCGAAATTAATTAGGTATTCTGTTAACAACCAATTTCCACGAGGCATTTTACGTCAATGTTTATACAACTGAATACCGCTATCCAATATCTACACAATGGTATATTCATGTATCCAATGAGTAACCGGTTTGTAGAGTTTTTGTCATTTCAATTGAGGCAGTCGTTGCCAACTGTTGCAAGAATGGTTGGAAAACGAATACCAAATACTGTATAAATTCAGACTTACATATAAGTTAGGAGTAAGCTCGGTTGTTCTGTGAAAGAGATTTTTGCCGAAATCACTCGTGTTTATGGGTCTGATAAGGTGTCTTATGAGACGGTTCGTAGATGGAAAAAGAAATTTGCTTAAGGGGTACAGTCTGTTTAAATGCAGCAAAATCAGTTCGACCGAATACAGGAACATGTGACAAAAATACATGTATATAGAAAATAACAGAAGCTCTTTAAAATAATGCTAGATATTGCACGCGCTGTTGGTATTTCACTATCAATAATTCATTTTATTTTATCGAAATTGTTGATAGTTAGAAAGATTTCTGCTAGATGGGTGTACAATCTATTGAAAAGGTACATTTGAAATTGCCAAAAAGAATTTCTAACCATGGAGAGTACTTCGTGGATATTAAAGAAAACTGCACGCTTCGATCAGTTGTAAGGTTACACAATACGCAATACATTTCGAACATCCCTCGTAAGTAATAATTACTCGTTTCCACACTCGAAATAAAAATGAATAAGTTTATACTAATTTCAGTCATACGTTCACCTTTTGTACCTAGACAATGGGATGATTTGTTGCCGTCGGCCTACATACATTTGTATACTTCACATAACCAACAATATACTCCCAAAGTTTGTCGTCTGATCAGATTAAAATCTTCACAATTTAATCAATGACATTGTAATCTGATAAAATCTAACTTGTTAATTCGTGTTTCGAATTACAGCATCTACAATGAAAACTGATCGTTCTATTTGTTACTTTTACAATAAGTATGATTTAATCGGATTGTAATCAATGAGTTATCTTACATTAATTTCATTGAGATTGTTCCCTGGTCAGAAGTACAATTACAGTGTGTATTATGTGAGTCTTAGTGTTGATTTACACTGTTTATATATAGTAAAAGAGTGAATAAGTTGCTACATGGAACGCCACTTCCATAAGACAATGCCTCCCCACACAGACCCCTCACTTTAAAACATCCTAGTATTTTTACGATTCACTTGAACAATTAACAAATATGAGCTCTGCAGTAACACATTTTAAAACTAAAGTGTCGTCACTGACATTATTTTAATTATCATACGAATTAAACATTCATGGAAAGTGCATATAAACAATTAACACATAACTAAAATATAATTAGTTGATAACACAATAAACAGAACAATTAAGCTAAGTAAACCACATGATCACAACTAGTGTAAATGACATTTAACCAATATTGGTGGGCAGATTTCTTAATTGTTCTCTTGTTTGTCAGACATGTTTGTACAAATAGAACTGTCGTTATATATCTGTAGTTTGAAGTCTCACAGTCACGTAATTGCTCGGCAAAAACTTGCCTAGGACAGTCATCTGAAAATCGAGAGGATCGATATTTGAAATACAACTGCTTAAAATAGTGCAAGAAATGTCTGCCAATCTCTCCGATGTGTAAGGGCCATGTATTCATTTCCTATCTCACATTATCTGTTGATTTTGGACTCATCGATTAAATACTTCATCTATCGTGGGAAGCTTTCATCTCGAGAACCGAGTACATGTACGAGGACACATCCATCTGTCTTCTATGGTGTGGCACTGAACCAAAATCAAAAGTATACTGCATCGTGTTACCTTCCTCAACCATCTGTCTTCCATGGTGTGGCACTGGTCCAAAATCAAAAGTATACTGCATCGTGTTACCTTCCTCAGCCATCTGTCTTCCGTGGTGTGGCACTGGACCAAAATCAAAAGTAAATTGGATCTTGTTACGTACCTCATTCATTTGTCTCCTATGGTGTGGCACTGGACCAAAACAAAAGTATATTGGATCATGTTACCTTCCTCAACCATCTGTCTTCCATGGTGTGGCACTGGTCCAAAATCAAAAGTAAATTGGATCTTGTTACGTTCCTCATTCATCTGTCTTCCATGGTGTGGCACTGGACCAAAATCAAAAGTATACTGCATCGTGTTACCTTCCTCAACCATCTGTCTTCCATGGTGTGGCACTGGTCCAAAATCAAAAGTATACTGCATCGTGTTACCTTCCTCAGCCATCTGTCTTCCATGGTGTGGCACTGGACCAAAACAAAAGTATATTGGATCTTGTTACCTTCCTCAGCATGTATGCTTGTACCGAGTAGCACTGAAGTTCATGCTCTTTATGGGATGTACCAATAGGAGAGCACAGTGCTTGAAATGCACAACAATTCGAACTGTTTTTTCGGCGTAGCTGTATAACATTAATTTTGACCTGCATTTTGACCAACCAAATATTGTCCTCGAAGCGAGCTTTTTAAAATCTGACCAATCATATTTACACCCAAGAGGCACCAAACGGGGTTTTCGTTCACCCAAGAGGCACCAAACGGGATTTTTTGTCCACCCAAGAGGCACCAAACGGGGTGCCTTCGTAAATATGTTTCAGCATGTATGTAAATAAAATGACCATGATATAAAGACAGGCTCTTGATTATAATATATATAGATCCGAGTTAAATTTGTGTAAGGATTTATTTTTCAACATGTTGCAAACAAAATTACTTTATTTAACATACCGGAAGACATCATTCTATCTACGCCAATCTTTTCTTAAAGATAGTTCTTGTTTAAAGTTTAACAGATGTTTTGAATACAATATATATATTTAACTTCTATCTGATCACGAAATGAAATTCTTAATATAATGTTGAGTGGTGTGTTTTATGTTTTACTTCGTGTGTTGAGTATAATACGTTCATTCATAACAGACTGTGCATGATTTAGATATGTACACGTTCCAAAATGTTTGTGGTATATTCCAAACAAACCATGTTACGTGTTTTGCTCATATTTCCACTAACTGATGAGGTATTGTAGATATACTATACCAAATTCGATAGCATTGCGTGACAGTGTACATGTGAAAATACATCATCTTTTATATTAAGGACAATGATGAAGGTTGTAAGAGTCGATTTATTTTGTATTAAAACAAAAACATTACTAAAATAGCTCCATGTTTCTAAACAAATAATGCAGCGATATAGCCAACGAGAAATGTGAGACGTTATGACAAATGAAATTAGTAGCTTAATGTATTTATATAGGGAATATTTTACTCTCTCAGTATTCGGTTCAATGATTTTGCATTCAAGTATTTGATGGAGTGAAATCATAGCATAGATATGTAAAATTAATTGCAACTAGACGATCACGTTAAAAAGAAAAGATATGTTTGTTTCAGTCAACAACTTCCTGGTATATCATTCTTCCATTTAAGTTTCTACAAAAATCTCAGACAATGCCATAACGCGGGGTGCATTTTTATAACAGTTACATTTTCACTTTGCGGACAATATTAGTTGTTTATGCACGAAACGACAAGCGCTATAGACAACAGACACACTGAGAATAATAACGATTGTTAATAATGCTCTGACATGACCAGGAGTTTGGTCTTTTACAATACTCCGACACATCTTTCTGTCTGATATAATCACACATTGGCCATATTCTGATATTTATTCGAAAAAAAAAATACCTCTACCTTTTAAATCAAAACTTAATCGTTGAAAATATTTATTTAAACTAACGGCAACTTAACGGATTTCAATTTTGAAATCGTAACCTTCCATTTTTTGACACCGACGTTCCTCGCGCAACATCATATGAGGTACTAACAAGTGTACATTTATCAGTTTTAATACATTTTGCCTGGGTGGTTATTATATAAACGAATGCTAGCACCAAGCAAAATTACTTCGAGAAACACACATTACTTACATGCTTGTGTACATTTTATCTTATACAGGACGGTTTCTTTTTTAAACGTAGAAATCACTGTGAGATCAAGGTTAAGCCATAAACCAAAATTTTGCGAAACCTGTAAACTTAAATTTCAATCGCTTTTTTATTAGACATACCAAACAGTTCAATTGATACAATCAAATATTCATCGTTTCACCGCGTTCTTAGTTGCACACTTTAAGAATATTTTGCAATGCACGACGACAGACGGTATAAGACGCAACGAATTGTCTCTTCACTAATCCCTGCTGGGAGTGCAGCAGCGTGATGTCGTTTCATAAGCCTGATGTAGCGGTTCCATGTTGAGTGCTTGTAGCCTTCTGCTTTGTTACTATTGTTGGTGTTGATCAAACCAGGCGATTAAAAAAACTATGAATTAGAGAGACTTTAAAGAATCAACATGTTACATTGAAATGTTTGTATGATGTGTTGTTTTGACCTGGAGTAATCCATTATTTGACACATGACAATCTATCACCATCTTTGAAACTCTGAGAGTCCCAATCATTCTATAATTATCGCGATTAGAATGTGGTATCATACATCAGCTAAGATGTTTTATCTAAATGGTTTTCCGAAAGAAACCGAGTTTCAATTAATATAACCAAACTTACGACCCCCTTCATTACAATAAACATTTTAAACGGCGTTAGTTTGTTTTTTCAACATACCACGATGGGGTAGATAATGGGTACCTGTTCAATCGATTTAACTTCTCTATAGGATTAGCACCAGACCTTTCAAAGATGGTAACTCCTCAGTAGTTTCGTTTCATTCTGGCGAATGTTTAACGTAAGTTGTCTGTACAAACGTATGTTACTTTGTGTATCTGCTTCATGTTTGTGGGCTCATAGGAATGGCAGTCAGCTTGGGAAGTCGTAATAACATGCAGTGTTTTCTTATTGTTCATGACTTTTACAATTTAATTATTGATACTGCCTTTTATGTACCTGATAAATCATATAATTTATTTGTCTTCAGCTCATAAATATTGGCAAGCATGTCTCACTCTGCTGCACACTGTCGGTATTCACAATTGATGCCTTCACATAAGCCAAGTTGCACGTACAATTATCAACAACTTGCATTGATGTTGAGTATTCTCGAGCTGACAAAAAACGCATCGTACATTTCACATAATTAGTGATCATTATCACCTTCGTCGCCTGTTTAAGTCACTTCGCCACACGCATCGTTTATCATAACTCTTACAAGGCATCTGGGGAAGCCATACAGGGAAAGATGGCTCTTGTCATACACATCAATAATTAGACGGAAGTTTGCTACATCCAGCTAGATAATGTGTCTTTTCGTGAAATATACGTCATGCACTTCATCATGCGTTGTATTTGTAGGTCAAACATGTTCGTCTTCATCATCATCAGCAATATTTACAACCATTTGTAACAATACTGTTTTTTTTAAATATTTTGAATGGAGTGCAGCATACCCGCAACGTTTTGATGTTGGAATAGATATTGTATTTCAATAATCAACATCACATACTCTGTATTCAATATAATTTATAACATTGGTTGGATGCAATATTTATTTTATTTATATTTCGCATGCAGGGAGGTAAAAGTACTGATTTAGATCTTCGTCCTTTCAAAACTACATTTACAAATGTTTCACAATCGTTTTCAGCATTTCCCTTATACGTGATCTAAATATATATCAATTACATATCGTTATTTAGATGAGTGTATATATACATGTACATATATATATATCACTGGAAACAATCTTAATGCCGAACTCCTTTAACATTCTGTCATTTTACTTTCTTACGAACATATTTATAAGGCAGTTTGCTGTAGTGGGACAGGGAACGCAATACACAAAACATATCTTTCACTCACAAAATACAAGATATATTTTTTTATTTTAGATCGGCATTGATACAAACATTTATAACATAAGCTATGAATAGCTAATGACCGACTACATAATTACAATAATAAAACATATAATAAAAAATATAAAATGGTAACATAGTACTGTACTACATATAAACATAGCAATGGCCATAAATAAGGTAATATACATGTTACATGACAGCTCAATACTAGTATACAACATGTATTAGCAATTAAGACGAGTGATCGAAATAAGTTTATAAAGGTAAAATCATATGCATAAGACGACTAAAAATAAGTATATTATCTTCAAAAATGTTTATATAATCACAGGAGATCATTGATAATATTAAATTACATATTAGCAAAAAACATGCATGTTGTTGTAAATTCAACAAGCAATTCAAATAATTCAAATGAATCAAATTGATAAATAAATAAAGCAAATAAATAGCAAGATATATCAATAAATAGATACTAAAAATAAATAATAAATAACTAAAATTTGATGCATATAACCATACAAGATGAACAGTGGCAGTTCTCTCCATCCCAGACATTGACCAAACTCTCCGAATATTAAGTCATGTAAGTTTGTGAAATAGAGCACTTTCATTTAACCCTTTTTAACCTCACACTTAATCGCTGAGTGATCATTGATTTCCAACATATATACATAAATTGACTAAGTTGGTAGTAACTGATCATTAAAAGCAATTAACCATTACGTACATAACAACAGACACACTGTAATTAATTTAGCACGAATGACAAGCACAGAACAAAACGAAAGTAGGAAAACACCAACGTAAACCCGAATCATAGACACCACAAGCCAACACAATATCAAATGGGCTGGCCAATAGTTTTAAGATACTCAATGGAACATATTCTGTTGGTTCCTGAGCAAAGATTAATGCCTACAAAGTCCCGAACATAAGCACTAAAGACATTTTCATCCGCCATATCCTGCCATATCAAGTACGGTTTACAGATATAGCTTTATTAGTCTCAAAACAGTAATGTCCGGCGTGCAGTTAATACAGGTGTGAACATGTATCAAGTATTGATTTACTTAAAATCTTATCTGCAGTTTGTTCATTATGTCAGTATTATAATACTTCCTTATGAACTTATTAATTAGTTTCACAAATAAATGACCAAAATAACAACAGTTATGAATTTTGCGAACTTTATATAACAGATCTCCATAAAAATTGGGTTTAGTAATTCCTGTCCCTTACATAGAATTGATACTAGTCCCATATTTGAAAATAACATCAGGATATAAATGGCAAAACTTACGAAACATCTTACATAAGTTTTAATAACTATAACCTTGTTTTAGAAGTTTATCTGTAAGTAGAAGGTTACGCTTATTAAAGTCTTCTAGATTATTGTTTGACCTCTGGCATCGTATATGTTGTGATACATATATACCGTAGGATAGATTTCTGGGAATATCACTATCGAGTGACGGAAAGTTTATAATCTTTATGAGACCAACCGTTGGCGGGTTTCCATGCCACGTCCTTATCATTTGATCGCTTAACACCTTATCCAATTCATGAATGCCTCCCTTAATACAATAGCTTTTGCAACATATTTGTGTTTCTTTATATTTATAATTTATATATATTATACTTTTGTGTATTCTTATTATCTTTCATAATTGTAATTGTCTTATTCTTTTCCATATCAATTCGTCTCCTTTGTAAATGACATATGGTAATCGTTATTGCTGATTTGCTAATGAGTTTGAAACCTTGAATAATTGTTTAAGTTCAAGATATAAAAACCACATAAAATCCCCATGTCTTTTTCTTTTTACGAATAACGTCATTCGTACAGATCTATTTCATATGTTTTATACTTAACATACGAGCTAAACATTACACATGGTTTTGTATGTAAGCTCGTCTTAATATACCGGGTATATTATTTAATTAGTTAATAATGAAAATGTGTTTATGGTATGACACTAATTCAAAAGCTAAACATAATTACAAAAACCTTATTGTTAAACATTCCATGAGAGTATGACTGTCGCGGATATATCCCTATTTGGCGCAATTTTTGTAACAGTGTGTGATTGTCATCCAGAATAAACCCAGACTTATTAATATATTACATACAAGTATACAGCATCAGTAACAAGTTTGCAATTTTTTTGTCATTATTCAAAAATAAGCTTTTGATTAGTTGACCTAAGATATAGCACCTAAATACACCTTTGGTTCACAACATTCTGCATTTTGTAATCTATCGTTCAGTGTTTCATTAATAACCAAGAATGGTTATGAATTTTAACACTTATTTGACTGTCTTTTGCCAGGCTTACTTTAATCAATTTTATTCGTGAAAATGTTGAGCCAAAATAAAATCATTTGTATGAAATTATGGAACTCTTTGTTGTGTAATACAAGTGCAATTTCACTCCGCTTTCAACCAAGATGTTGATTAGTTTCATTGATATTGTTAACGTCTTCATGCCTTGAAATCAATGCGGCAATGTATAACTAATTAACAGTATATCCTTAAATCCTTTAACAAAATGTACCTGTATTTTACATGATATTCATCAAGCATTGTTATAGCCACCAACATTGAACATGACGACTGAGATAATAAAATTTCGATATGACAAAACCAAGATGATTCAGCAGGATGTCATCACCAAAGTTCAGCAACAGAAAGGCGAAAACCGTAAAATCATATTCACTTTATAATGAAACATGCAAATAATATGCAGGCAAACATCAACACACGATTATACGGGCAATAATCAACACACGATTATACGGGCAATAATCAACACATGCTAATACATGCAAATACCAACACATGATAATACAGGCAATTATCAACACATGCTAATACAGGCAATTATAAACACATTATAATACAGGCAATTATCAACACATGATAATACAGACACTTATCATCACATGATACTACAGGCATTTATCAACACATGATAATACAGGCAATTATCATCACATGATACTACAGGCAATTATCAACACATGATAATACAGGCAATTATCATCACATGATAATACAGGCAATTATCAACACATGATTATACAGGCAATTATCATCACATGATAATACAGGCAATTATCAACACATGATAATACAGGCAATTATTATCACATTATAATACAGGCAATTATCAACACGTGATGATACAGGCAATTATCATCACCTGATAATACAGGCAATTATCATCACATGATAATACAGGCATTTATCATCACATGATAATACAGGTAATTATCAACACATGATAATACAGGCAATTATCATCACATGATAATACAGGCATTTATCAACACATGATAATACAGGCAATTATCAGCACGTGATAATACAGGAAATTATCATCACATGATAATACAGGCAATTATCAACACGTGATAATAAAGGCAATTATCATCACATGATAATACAGGCAATTATCAACACGTGATAATACAGGCAATAATTGTCACATGATAATACATGCAATTATTATCACATGATAATACAGGCAATTATCAACACATGATAATACAGGCAATTATCAACACATGATACTACAGGCAATTATCAACACATGATAATACAGGCACTTATCATCACATGATACTACAGGCATTTATCAACACATGATAATACAGGCATTTATCATCACATGATAATACAGGCAATTATCAACACATGATAATACAGGCAACACATGATAATACAGGCAATTATCAACACATAATAATACAGGCAATTATCATCACATGATTATACAGGCAATTATCAACACATGATAATACAGGCAATTATCAACACATGATAATACAGGCAATTATCAACACATGATAATACAGGCAATTATCATCACATGATAATACAGGCAATTGTCATCACATGATAATACAGGCAATTATCAACACGTGATAATACAGGCAATTATTATCACATGATAATACAGGCAATTATCAACACATGATAATACAGACAATTATCAACATATGATAAGACAGGCAAATACCAACACATGATTATACAGGCAAATACCAACACATGATAATACAGGCAATTATCAACACATGATAAAACAGGCAAATACCATAACATAATGATACAGGCAAACATCAACACACGATAAAAACAAACATCAATGTAAAATATCAACCTTACGATGTTGGCTTCAATATGTTTAAATGATTTGTACAAATTCCGAGAACATCATGTATACTGTTAAAACTAATTAGGTTAGAATGTTTAAGATAAAGCGCAGTTAAACGATACTGACTGAAGTTTGCGACAAGAAAGATGCCGTGCTGATCAGGTGGTTACCAGTGGTGACTTCAAACTGTCCATACTAAGTACGTGTATGCTTTATTACAAATAGTCATGCTTGCAATCATAAGGGATTCATTAGTCTGTCTTTGTTGACCCGTGCATCAATATCAAAACAATTGTCAAGGTGATCTCCAATCAATACGTTTTGATATAAGGATTTGTTCTTATCGGAATATAATAACAAAGTTGATACAACATCAGAATTGTTTGGAGAAGTAGGAATGCAGCGACCTGTTGATGTGAAGTCGTCCCTTTGGAATAAGAATGCGTCTTAAAATGGTAAAATGAATATATTAATTGCGTTTTAAAGTATGATAGGTTAAGTATGAACCAGTCACGTCTGTTTGGGTCTTTGGGCTTAAGAGTAATTATGTAAGATAATCGATATATTACTAAAACACATAATTATCCGCTGGTTCCGAAGTAATTTTTAGTATGTAGTGTATGAGCCATGAAGCAACTTAGATATTTGGAAGTAGTGTTCGTTATTTTAGTAAATAAATCATGGTTTGAGATATTATTTGATCCATGCCTCGGAATAACTAAGTAACATTCCGCGCATTGTTTTTTCACATCGGTGTCAGAGTGACGACTATTAAGTATGAGGCGAGGCATATGGTTGTTGTTGGTCATGGAAAAGTTACTCCTGAGAACTGGTTTATTAATATCGCATGTTTTGTATTTCGTTCATGTTTAATCGTGTCGCTGGTTATGTTTGTGTTATTTAAATCAGACTACATTATCCCACATTTATTTCATTGTCTTATTCACTTTTGTGCCATACATTATATCGATATTTAAGCTTCTTATAATGGCATATTTATCTGTAATCATATGTGTGTTAAATTTACTCAAATTTTGTAGCTGTCTTTCAACGGTATGTACGTTTTGCATGTACTAACAATTGTTCATGTGTAACTAACCAGCGCTATCCTCTCCATCAAGCAACTGACAACTTCTCCACATGAATCAGAGTTGGAGGAAGGGAAATCAACAGCGGATGTATTAATAACAATTTGTCACGGAGAACGTACGCTCCATCCGGGGTTCGAACTATAAGTTGGCAGTCGAGTTCTCTACCGACTCAGCTAGCTAAACGGACAGGTGTTTACTCAAATGGTACTTGTTATTATGTTTACTATATGTATTACACATGCAATACAAAATGCATTTACAATAAAACCTCACTTAAAGACTACCTTTAATATAAGACCAAAAAATTAATAAATCTCTACTTGAAAGATCCTGTGTTTTATTGTCCTTCCATAGTTCAACTCAATAAACAGACCACCTCTCATAACTGAGACCGAATTTCTACAGAATCAATGGCGATGTTATTATTTAAGTTTTTACTAAATTATTGTGTCTATATGAGTATATTGAAACATGAATGTTTTGTTTATGATATAAATACATTTCAGTATTAATTAAGTATTTGTAATATGTGAGGTGTCAATAACCAAAGTCACGTGTTTGCAGTATAATTAATAAACGTGTTCCCATTAATACCGACACACGATCTATTGCCACCCGCCTTATTATGAAAATCACTGCATTTGGATTATTAATTACTATAAGTCGTTCGCATCGAATCGAATGATTTACTAAGGGTGTTTTAGAATTACGTATATATTTACGTAAACTTACAAAAGTGTTGGGATAAAGATGAACTAGATGATTTTTATTGGATAAACGAATCAGGTTGCAGTGGTGTAAGATTATTATTAGATAAGTCGTAGTCATTTGAAGTACATAGAGGTACAGAAAGCTTTCCACATAATGTAGCTGTTATAGTGCATGCAACATTTCCATAATCAGATAGATGAAGGGCACAGATAAATATATCAAATAAATTATGTTGCGTATACATGATAAGCACTTACATTTCAAGAGACATGTAAGACGAATATTGTAGCATAAAGCATTATGATGATACCAAACAGTGTTCAAGCGGTACCTGTACAATGAAATGCGTGTTTACGTCAATATTTCATTATTGTCTATAGAATCAGCTCTTCAGTGAGACGTGGTGATCGAGGAATAGAACAGGGAGGTCTAGTGTTTGGTTCGAATTACACCTCGGGCGATGTTTAACCTCGAACAACACAGTTCCTGAGTAAAACACCAGCACTAGTTAGCAACACAAAGAGCAGTCATAGAAAATGATAAGTATGGGTTGTAATATCTATTACCATTTACAATTTATGTATACTGATTCAGTTTAACTTTATTTAATTAATTAACACCAGTATAAAAATCGACAGAAAATCGTATTGGAATCAGTTACGGGAATATATAACGTTTCAGTTATATACAACTACTGCAAGACCTTCCATAGAATAAGTAAAACAGATTTGTCCAAATAATTGCCTAACGTAAATGTCTCTATGGAATACTTAAAATATAACTGATTGAAGTTACACCATTCTATTCAACAAAGCCGTTCCGTCATGCGAACTATTGGGATATGTTCAAAATCAGAGTGTTAGCTAAATTTGATACAAATATGTTTTATTCTTCAGAGAATTCTACTCGTTCAGAGATGAGATCTTCTTACTGACACAATTTGGTTTTACATTTTGTTGTTGCATGCACAGTAACTAGATGAAACACAGTAAATGATAAACTTTAAAATTCATTCAGGAAATAACCAGATAAAAATCCATTCTGGTTATATTTAAAATTACGATTTGTACTTGCACAAAGTGAATAAACCTGTATTTTATGTCGAACTTACAAATGTAATTGGAAATGAGTATTGAAATCGAATTTTAACATATCTAATGTACCATTCTTGAAGAAGAATTGAGTAGTTGGGCTTTGTCAGATTCATTAACAATTGTAAACAAATAGGACGACAGCAATATAAACAGTAGTCGACCTTCCATGGATCATATAGACTAAGACGGTTTCCTGTACGGGAAGCATAAGCTCAAAACTTCAGATGTAAACAAACGGAATATGTCCTACCCATGTTAACAAAGAACGAACTATGAATTATGTAGTCCAATATTGAACGATCTATACTTCTTTTGAGATAAGGTATTCGGAGTATTTTCCTATGAAGGTATTGACTAAGAATATATCATTAAAGTATGGTTAAAATAATTATGCTGATCATGTTGATGTCAATGGCATTTGACATACAATGTTTTAGCATTTAAATAGTTGAAGGAGGTCAATCATAAGATCGACGTTGTTTTTTCTTGTCCACAGCACAGAAGTTAACTTGCAGGTGTCTCATTCATCAATTGATGTTTCACAGACAAACAACAATCTCAGACAATGCCATAACGCGTGTGGCATTTCTATAACCGTTAAATTTTTACTCTATTGAAAAATATGTTGTTTGTGCAAGAAATTACAATCCTTATAGGCAACAGACACACTAAAAGTAATAATGATAACTGATATTGCCCTGACATGATAATACCCGGATTTCGGTTTTCAACAATATTCAGACATAATTGCAACAGGATCACGATAGTTTTTTCAATAATTACAAACTCTCACGATCGCTCACTGCTCACAAAAGCTTTTTAATATTTTGACATGATCGCACATTGCTCTCAAAATCTAACAATATTCTGAGTTTATCGCACACTGATCACAAATCCGGTCATATTCTAATAAATATATAACTTTGTTAACACAACAAAGTAGTTACATTTACCAAGCGTTGACAGCGAGAAATAATTTAAATTATAATGCATAAATATTCTTTATTCTATTCATTTACAGATGACTTATTGAAAATAATTTGTCGTAGTACTGATATACATGTTGTGTTAATGTAATATTTTTATATTTGATGATGGATTGGTGTGTTTTTTCTTATCAAAATTATATTATATTCTAGGCTCCAAGTCCCTTTCTTATCCTACATTTAGTTTCCATAGTCATAAGGGAATTTAGGTTGCCTCTTCATGCTGATGTTCAATATCAGTCATGAAGTATAACATTCTTGCTACAATGTTATTGTTGTATTTTGTTTATAATTGTGTATGTGTATTTATAAATTGTGTGTTTGTGACTGTATATACTGTTTACCTGATTATAATGTTTACTATGTATGTTATAGTCGCATGGGTGTAAGACCTTCTCGATTTGGAAAAATAAAACTTGTCAAACATGTCACTATAACAAAGCTTATTTTTACCATTTAAATCAACACCTTATCATCGAAAATATTTATTGAAACTCAAGACAAATGAAGGGATTTAAATTTTGCTGGCATAACACCATATGAACGAGTGATTACATAACCTATGGCTCCCCACATAGTCCCCGGGGAAACAACAGTCTACAAAACATAAGGCACTAAGGAGGTGCAAGGGTAAACATGTATGGGAATAGCGGTCCAATGAATGGTCTAATCGACCAGAGAATTCGGTACTTTCTAGTGTACATTTCAGAGATTCTATATTTAGATGGGTTAAGAAAGCATTTTGAGACTAAGGTTTTCCTCAACCAGAATTTCGCATTGATGTCACACGCGAAACCTGTAAACTAAACTAAAATTTACGTAACTTCCAATCGTGTTTTTATTAGACATATCAGAAGGTTCAATTGTAAAGGATAAAATTATAAATTCTTCGTTTCACCGCAGAAGTTTGATATTCAACACGTGCTGAGTGTTGACGCTTTGAATCAACTAATCCCTGTTGAGAGTGCAGTAACGTGATGTCGTTTCATAAGGCTGGTGTAGCAGTTCTGTTTGTGTGTGAAGCCTTCTGTATTGATACTCTTGTTGGTGTTGATCAAACCAGGCGATAAAGATACTATGAGTTAGAGAGATTTTAAAGAATCAACTTGTTGCATTGTAATGTTCGTATGATGTGTTGTGTTTGACCTGTCAGTTTAGTTTGGAATAATCCATTATTTGAAACATATAATAATTGGCCTTCATTGAAACTCGGAGAGTCTCAATCATCCTATAATCATCGCGATCAGAATTTGGTATCCTACATCGGCTAAGATGTATCATCTGAAATGGTTATCCGGAAGAAATCGAGTTCCAATTAATATAACAAAACGTACACACCCCTCCAAACCACAAGAATATACATTTTAAACGGCGTTACCCAACATATCTGCGGTGGGGTAGATATCGGGAACCCGTCAAATCCATTTAACACCACCATAGGTTTAGCAGCAAACAATTTAAAGATGGGGACTCATTAATAGTTCGTGATAAAGAATGAATACCGGTTTTCCGAAATCAAAACGACATTGTATGAAGTTATCACAAATTAGAAGTTATTGAATAAGAGCGTTTAGGTGCTCCTTAGATCATTGATTGCATGTACTAGTAATTAAATAAAAGGGTAAAGGTTTTAGTGTGGGTGAGCCAGTAATTATCTACATTCTACCGTTATATGAAGTGATTAAAGGAGGGCGGTGCCTATTATGGAATTAAGAACTGTTACAGTTCGTGGCAGGAGTAGGTATAATTATTTCAATGCACTTCTTGAAATTAAATTGAATGGGAAGTATTGTAATTACAATGTCTTTACTACTTATACGGCAAAAACAATTAAAATATTTTGCCAAATGATATAATCGGTTTAATGTCACTTTGTAATATTAAACGAGACATTCCTGCAATGACTGATCCCCGTAAATTACGACGAGCCTACATTGACCAAGGGGGTGTAAAACGTAATAATTAACATAACAATATTTTTTCGTTGTTTATTGTTTTTAATTACACTTGTAAAATGGTAGTTAACTGTGTAAACATTACTATTCATATGTAACGGCTAATGATCGGTAATCTGTACGGACCAATCATTCACACATCTTATGTTTACGCTCCAATTTTGGAAAGTTTACGATGTCAATGAACTGAAT
>JASFXZ010000056.1:1231612-1492328 GCA_032209605.1 Mactromeris polynyma
TGCAATGTCCGGTTGTTAAATGTGCGTTCTACAGATTGAAAACAATTGATTTATGTAAATAACACACATTCTTTAATTATATTTACTTAATGAAGTGACAGAAAAAAATCAATTGTTTTCATTTACTGATATACAAGAATGTTTGAACTCGTGTTTTGAATAGAGAATATTCAAGGGACCGTCTCGTTCATATTTTCCAAAGTGACTGGCACAACAAAAGAATGTATCAACACGAACCAAAATAAGAATAACAGTCATAGCAATAGAGAAGAAAGACACATGCTGGAAGAATCAGTCGTTTGTGAGCTAGAACAAGTAGTAGCGAAAGTAAAAGAAGCAAAACTACAAGTAAAAGGGAAGCACAAAATATTGGAAGAAATCACAGAACATGAAGGAACCAGCTGATTTTACAAATTATTAAAATACTTTTTTTAGGCAGTCGTATATAAGACAGGTGGTGTAAACGGTCTACGAGACATGTTTTTAATACTTTTTCGAATACAATTAGATATTGCAAATCATATGAGTACAATGTGTACCATATTGTCCATTTACTTTTAAAGGTTTACAAATAATATACAACACAAAAATTGTCTACGTAAAATAATTTATGGTAATGGATATATCAATAATTTGAATATCGAAGTACCTGACCAAGTTTTTCACGAAAATGCTTAAGATTATTAATATATTTGAATACCCTAATATGCTTACTATCAAACTTGAGCTTGCTATTTTCTTACGTTTTAATAAAAAAAGCTTGCTTATTAAATCCGGTTTAAGGCGTTGGTGTACACCACCGGTGAGTATCACGTGACCTCCAAAGTACATTTGCCGCACAAGATGGCTGAAAATTCCGTCGGTCCGACCCCAAAATTTGATGTGTATTGATGGTAACCGAAAAGGTAGGATCTTTAGAATAGGCGCAGAGTACCCACCTTGTAACACAAGTTACTTAAGTGCTTTTCGTATTTCGTGCAGTAACTGATGATAAAATGTGCATGACCATCTATGTAGCATTCCAAAATGATCAAACTCTTAATTGTGACCTTGACTTTTGTGGTAGGGACGATGGTAACTTTCACGTGACACGTCGCATTTTGACAAACACATTTGTAAAGTTATTTAAAAATCCGTCAGGACATGACAAAGTTACAGCCCTAACTTGACCACCTATACTCTATGTGCATATATGCAAGATTCCATAATGATCAAACTCTAAGTGTGACCTTGACCGTTGAGGTAGAGACGTGGGTCTTGCACGCGATAAATCGCCTTTATGGGCCGAACACGTGTTCAAAGTTATTTTAAAATCCCTCAGTACGTGACAAAGTTACAGCCCGGACACGAACATCAAGACGGACAGACGGACGGACTGTGCAAGTTTAAAATGCCCAACTTAGGGGAATAAACAAGTTGGGCTTTGATTTTCACAATTTAATGTATTGTAATGTATTGGAGCGTCTATGACTTTAAGTAGCTTAAAATATGAGATTTCGTTGGCATTATGAAACATAGCTATTTCCATCCAACCATTATTTTCGAGTTTATTCCAGTTATTAACGAAGATGAATTGATATATTTAATAATTTCCGGATTTCAAAGATATTTTGATTTTCTAAACCTTCGCAACGAACAACTCGCATCGAATAAATCAATGATGTTTACATAGACCTATACAGTCAATTCGTCAATTGATACGAATCGATTATACAGGGATTTGCTTTAAAACGTAAGTAACAAGTGTCAACATTGTAGCATGTGTCATTATAGACCGTGCTACCTACTACAAATCATCCGATGTGAATATATATGCGTATCAATGTACGTACGCTATGGCAACAAATGTTAGTGGCAGCCTCACTGTTACCTCGGGTATCATCAGTAATAAAGTCAAAATGTAGGTACATTGAAAACAGTAGGCTAGTCATGTTCGCTTTAAGATAGGATCAACATAAAAATAATTCCAACAGTAATTTTCATTATTCACATGCTATAATAAACTCACTCCTCAAAGGATTCATGCGGGAACTTGAACAAAATCATTTAAGGTTTCAAAACAGAACAAACCACACTTACAAATGATCACTAACTGCGATATATTTAGATAAGTACAGTTTTGGGGTGTTATTATAAGATAATATACACAGAAAATATTTCAAATAATTACATAATAATGTTCATTTGTTGTAAGTTTCACCATTTTAGACCTTTTGTGTAATGTTTTAGCTGACGATTACCCACCCATCTCTACATACATGGTGGAGACATGAACACATTTTAGGTCGACGCAGAGATGGTTTCTAACTTCTTCAAAACACTTATAAAAGAATCAAAAGAAAATTGATCATATATTATCGTTAACTAATGGAACTACATGAAGTCTGCTTCAGTATCAACTAACAAACTAGAATATTTTTAGAGCTTCCAGAGCCTCTACATTCCCCTTATCCAGCATAACGTAACAGTCTATACTAACTACAAATACACATTTTTGAAGGTTTTGAAGAAATGTCTCTTGTTATATTTCGTATGTTGGTCTTCATTTCTTTCGTTTCACTGATTGCATGTATGCTACCTATCAGTTTAAGGTACAACACATATCTATTTAGCGATTTTAATGTTTTATTGCCAAACGCGTGGACGGCTGAAATGCTTATTACAAAACGCGTTTGATTATCATTCTTGTCAAAATGTTCTGTAATTTGAATTATACGTGTCACACATATATTTTTGTATGATGATACATGTACTTATGTATGTGTGTTTAAGATACAACACATGCGTTAAACTACTTTAAAGTTTTGATGCAAAATGCGTTAATTAATAAAATTAAACTAAAAGTCATAGGCAATTAGCAAGACAACACAAGAAAGGAAAACAATACGAAATACTAATGAATTGCCAATTACTACTAGTACAAAATAATATCAAACACATTTTAGTAAATATATACTAGTAGTGTTACTAGTATAATTTAGCTATCGGAACTGTGAATCTACATGCAGTATTCTTTATTTACGAAGATTGAAATTTCTTTACCGCAGGTTGGTAGATTTCAACTACGCGCATTTTCTGAACATATGTTGCAGTTGTTCGACTAGAAACAAATTAGACTGCAACATGAGATGTTAGTTACAAACAGTAGGAAATAATCCATAAAACTGTACCTAAAGTTTGATTTGTAATATTGCTCGTAGCAAATAGCTTTCACTCAAACCTTTACTTAAATATTTATGTGAAATTCAGAACTGTCTGATAATTCGCAGAAACGAATGAACTTCAATGCAAAACAAATATATCATTGTACCATAATCAATAGCGTTCATAACGAAATGGCTTCCAATTCACTTGTGACAATGGTGTTTACTTAAGGTTGACTCGGGGTAGGTACAGGAGGGGCCCTGATCCCTGGAAATTTGTTAAAATGTGAGTACTTGGTGGTATTTTATAATACTAGTGCAATTCTCATGCATGAGTACTCAAAATTTAGACCCCGAAGTGCACCAGAAGGCACTATTTCACACATATATTGTAACGAAATTCCGGAGGAGGTACCCCGAACCCCTTCATGTTGGGGAATAACCAATCCCGCACCTCCCCCCTACTCGGCGAAGCGTTTTTCGTCATGTCCCCCACCCCCCAATCCTGAATGCTTGGATCCGGGCCTGTAATAAAATGTTATTTCTTAATTAAATGTATTTTTGCAAACACAAGCCCTGTTTATCAGTGGTAAAACGTTCGTCTAGGGTACGATATGTCACGTATACAAATGTTGTTTAAATAATACTAATTGCCTTCTTTCCCACGTTCGTAGTTATAATGATAGAGATAGTACAAATCTCAGGTGATTGTCAAGAGTTATTTCCCTTTATTTCCCATCTAGAGTTATCTCGCTTTGTCCCTTCTATATGAATATATACTATAAGGAGTCTAACGCTTTTCACACTTGACCTCTTTCCTTGGCCGAATTCACGCTTCTACCATTCAACATGTCCAAGATATGCACATTCTGTGCATGAATAATTTATTTTTCAAATAACATCTACTTTATGAAATTCCGTTCAGAATTAATGTAGTTCATCACAATGTGCGCTGGACAAAAACCTCTTGTGGTACTAATGTGTAATATAATGTCACATTTGTCTTTGGTGTGGTATCACTCTGTGGCACGAAGACACCGTCTCGGCGCGCGTGAATTTGGAAGCAATATGTTATTTGATATTTAATGGCTACATAAACATGTGAATATTACTGTTGTTAGTAATGAAATAAAGACACGTTCTATCAAAAGTCAAAGGATAAAAAACGTGTGGCTGTTGTTCCAAATAATACGAGCCATCTAGTTTTAAATGTCTCCGTTACAAAACAGATCGGCAATGAGAACATAATTTATGTTAGCATTTGATATACAGAATTACTTTTGAAAACTGGATTTCATTTCCAGCAATGCGAAAAATACGTCATTTGACAGACACAGCAGATTCATCAGAACTTGAACCTAGTGCAAAGCCCATAATCAGGTAAATTCATCTGCACACACGACTGTACTGCTTTCGAACTTTGAACGTTAATATTGCAATGTCATGTTGTTTTCTGTTGAGTATATGGAGATAGAGAGAATATGTTGCTACAGGGAACGCCACACACATAAGACAATGGCACAGTGTTCTCCACACTGACCTTTGGGAAAATAACAGTCCATAAAATATAAGGAGTTTGATGAGGCGGAAGGGTAAATACGCAAGGGAAACAGGGGCACAAGGGATGTCCTGGTCGGCCATAAGTGATCACTAAGGAAATTCAAAGAGGACAAACATGGTCTATATAACACATACTGAAGTAATTATCATTTGAATTTTGTACGTCGTATATGTCACCATCCAAAGGTGTCGTCAATGTTGCACTGTGTTGATCTTGCCTAGCACACTATTTTTATGTCTTAAATATTGAGACCACTTTATTATTTCCCAAAGACACTTTTCCGCACCATTTCCATTGGCATGAGTCAGCCTCATTATTGATTCCTTTTGATATGTTCAAAACTCGTCAGTGGTTTCAATATTAAGGACAGACGAAGGTAAGTGTTAACTGCGGTGAAAAATAAATAATAAAATGGCAATTCCGTTCAACATTACAAAATACGTACAGTGCGGAGTACTAATGCATGTAATCATTGCCTTAACTATGAGTTGTTTAGGGTAGACAAGCACAATCACACCCATGTCATAGAAATCAAACTGACGATATAATCGGACATGCGAGCTGTTGTTCATTCAGTCGAAACCATTTGCAAGACAGAAATAGATGAGTCAATAATAATCACAGACGAGTTATGGTGTTGCAAGGAACCATTTGTTTATGGATGGCAATAAGTCTCAGTTGTAGATGTGGCTTGTGTTTTCCTCTGATGTTACATGATATTACAAGAATTAAACTAGAATTCTTTGTGACTCCGGTTTTGGCATTATCAAATACAGCAGGTTCAAGACAGATAACTTCAGTTAAAACATTTATTGTCTGGTTTCCATTTGTCGCCCTTTAATTGAGAAAATAATTATTCGATATTCAGGCGTTTTACTTCAGTTTATTTATTGTTGATCCTGATGGTTTAAATAATGCAATAATACCACATTACATGTATATAGATAAAGTTTCAAATGTTTGCATATTTTGTTTTTAGGATTTCTAGCTTAACTACGTTCCTACACAGTGCATTTTGTGCTCACGATTCACAAACTGTGCGTGGATTTCTGTGTGTACTACACATATACTGTGTGAATAGAATTGTTGTGTGCTAATGTGACACGCGAGGTTGAAATATTTGACAGCGTAATATATTTGTATCCTAGTTAACAAGTTATGAACGTAGCATTTACGTCATTCCGATGAGCAAACTAACAGCGCAGACAAAACGGTCATTTTCGATGAACTAATCATACTCCAAATTCGTGTGACGGTGGACCGACCAATTGCTTATAGAATTACAGAAAAAGATATCTTCAAACAGCGATAAATCATTCGAGATTCCCATTTAATTTAAATTTTCAACCATTTTACCCGAAAAAATCATATTTTGCACCGTGTGATTGTTCTACACTTTTAGTATATTAAATGTTATGCCTAATATGACACAAATCTATCAAATTTTTACATGTGAATACCCCCCGCCATCCCCCCCCCCCTAATAGTGTTTAACATTTTACCCAAATAATCACCTTTCTAATTGTATGATATTCAGCACCTGAGATGTGTGATTGAGTAGTTTACTATCTGTTAGGTAATTTAATAGCACAATTTCCTCCAGAAACTCCAGAAATTCAAGACTCGTGAAAACTCAATCCAAGTTTTTTCATATATATCATATGCACATGAACTGTTTATAAGTTGGAAAGTACTTCAAACTCATGTATTGATTGTAAATAGAAAACAATACAAACGTGAAAACATATCTGTATTACAAGTATTACTTTCCATCACTGTCATTGTCACTGCAAGCTAAGACATATTCGTATATGCCAAATTGTATTTGTGCATCTCAGAGAGATACACATGGTGTAGATGAAGAATCTACAGGAAAAGTGTCGAATCGAAAACCTGCCAGTACGAGGACGCTAAACATACATTCAGTTTGTTATGCTTTATGAAAAAATAGTATCTATTTATCCGGTCATCTCTTAATAAGTCACGTGGAACATTTTAGTGTCGAATTAAACATGATATAACGTTTGGTTAGTGAATCGTCGTACACATCGTAACTAATTTCTTTCTGACTTCATTGAGGATGCGCGCGCATCATTCAGGTGCCGTTGAATTATTTCTGCTCAGTTCCACACCCGGGATTTAAACAAGCAGGTCTTCTTGGACTAAATGTTAGATTTAATAACAACTTTGCGAAACTGCGGCTAACCATGGGGCTGATTACTTTTTTGTTTGCAACGATTTATGTTACTTATTCGGTTGTGAGTTCTTCGACGTTATGTTCTAGTGTAATTCCGACACATTTAAAGTTATATTACTCTAAACATCAAGATAGTTTTCATGATGTATACTCACTTCATGAATGCGTCAATTTTTGTCGATCTTTGCCCAGATGTCAGATAATAAACTATTTCCGGAGATTGACAGGTTGCGCGATTCAACACATTGACGTTTCTACATACGACCCACCTATTTTTATCGAGATGCAGTTTTCTATGACAAAGCTGTGTGAAATATGATATGTATGTTTTCTTCTTGTTTTCAAGCCATGATAAGACTACATTTATTGCAGCTTCACAAAATGGTTTGCTTGTTCGTATTGAGCCATTTACAACGTTTGTTCACTGTCATACATGGCGATCAGTTGACCTTGCCCTTCTGCATGCGGCTGGCAACTTCTCCACATGAATCACCGGTAGAGAGGAAAACCGTAGTCAAATTTCACAGAAAGGTATGTGATCCAGCCGAGGAATCTAATCTGGACCTCCCTGGTGCAGCCAAGTGCTCTACCAACTGAACTATTCAGGCTGACCAACAATATTACAGCTAAATTGTGAATATATACAAAGTGGCCTTTAAATCATATGTGTATGTTTAGTGTTCTGTCATTGATGTAAATTATTATATACAGTACCGAAAAGCAATCTGTATTTTTACCAAGGTAAGCCTAAACGAACTTAAGTGCATGATTCAGAATCTAATTGAGAGTCAGTCGATAAGTTTTGTGGTTTATTTCACTATTTACTACAGCTGGTGTTAAGTGCTGTGTGGCGGATGTAAAAATTCGCCTCGTACTTCGTCCAAAGTGTATTTTACCTTAATCGTATATTTATATATGATAAATTTACACGCTGTGGTGTAGTGGTTAGCATAACGGACTGGCAATCCGTAGACCTGGGTTCGATTCCCGGTAGCGCCAGTGACCGATTTTTCGTGTTTCTCAAACATGACTTTATTTTATTAATATGTTATCTGAAAATATACGTGTCCCGTTCGTTATTCAAGACTTAAAATACGTTACTTTTCCGTATTCATGCGACTGAATTCAAAATTTCCACGTCATTTCGAAGTATACATATATACATATTTTAAGGACTGGATGATAATTAATTCCAGGAAAACAATTGACCCTCGGATGTGCATACAAAGTATTGAAAACCGGCGTAAAATCCTATGAAAAAAAGATCAACATCAAGAACCATCGCCAGGCAATTTGGTTTTTGGCAAGGTCTTCCAATGTGTTGGGGTCAGAGCCGAATAATAATTAGATTCTATAAAACTATTTGGTTAAAACTTTGTGTGTTTAGTATTTGGCATTTTCTTGATCGACTGCTTCATTCGTTTTTTATAATTAACCAAGACATTTTAAATTTTACAGGGACCGTGCACAGTGCACAGTTGTGCTGCTGACGAGAGATGTTTCCAAACTGGAGCTAGTTATGTTTGCAAGAAAGCAAGTAAGTAATATATAATGGAGTTTATTTAAAGTTCAAACTTATTTACTTTACATCGATTGTGAAAAAGGTTGTTACAACTTATACTAATCACTGTCCATGACTGCTTCCTTGCTACCAATCAGCAGTACTCACGCCTGATAAAGGAATTGCCACTGCTCATCCAATGGATGTTATTGTAAAAGTTATGCAAAATTTTCAGTTGATTTATATCCAACTGCTTAGCACAGCAAATAAATTAGATACTTGATATAAATAAATGAAAACAAACAAGCGGTCTGTTTTTCTTTGACTTTTGTCAGTTCTGGTCTGTTGCATCATCGCAAATATAAACCTATTATTTCGACTCAGACGTACTAACATGGCTTTGCTATTTGCATATCAGTGTTATGTAAACCAATCAAATCTTACGTTAACCACTAAACCAATTTATCTTCGGCCGCACAACGTTTGTAACCTTGACGCGGATTGGTTCACCTTTCGATAAAGGGTACGTTACCTACCGAAATACACTGAATTTGCTAAATAAACCGAACGGAATGACGCCACTTGAAATTCGACAGAGCGGAACGACACGAAAGATTATTTGATGGAACGGAAAGACGCAGAGAGTAGTGTGAAAATAAATACACGAAACGAAGAATATGTTGCAATTACAAATGTGTATAGTACTGCACACCTGAAAATAAATGGTTAAAGCTTGATATCTATGGATAGACGGCAAGCGGAATGTTACAAACACCAAGGAATTACTTATAAAAAAACAGTATTTAATTTTGACAAAAATTGATATAATGTTCTCATCTGAGATCTGTTGCTAACTCGCATTTCTAGACTCAAAAGTAAGATAAAGTAGCACAGGGCAACAGGGCCTCTCCATTCAGAGAGACTGAACTAACTATTAGAAAGGCGAGGAACAAATCATGTATACAAACAATTAAACACAAAGGGACATATATACAAAATGACGTCACAATAACGACTTGACCTACCATTACAATTAGGAAATGAGAACGAGTAGCAGAAGGAAGGCCACATACGCGGTAAGTGACTCCTAAATGCAGATCTACGATGCTGGGAATAAAATAGACAATTGGGAAGGAGCATCAAACAAGAAAGAAATGCCTGATGAATAGCACTGCTCACCAATTGAACGTGAAAATAAACTTGTCAACTTAGTGGTCTTAAAATCTTAAAACTGAAGTCGAACTTGAAATCTTGTTTGCACCAGGCTTTCGCGTACTTAAAGTTATCAAGGGTGAATGGAAGTAATTCGATGGACAGTATATGTACATGTAAATTCTATATAATAATGCACTAATTCCTTCTTACAATAACTTATGATTCCGCAATATGTGGAAAACGTACGAAAAGGAATTTCGCAAAATAGATAAAACAATCGAACGGACTTTTATTCAAATGTTTAACTGTCATACAGCAGGTTCTACATATTGTGGTTATTACTGATTGTTTCATCATTAATGCATTAATTTATGTTGAATTAATTTGTTTGCGTTGCTGTTAATTTGAATTGAGCATGCAATTTGTCAGTACTTTGATCATATTAGAAATTAATACGCGATTATTCATGTAACTCATTCGCCAAAAATGACTCAAATAATCCAGAAAATCCGTTTAGCCAATATTCTCATCAAATATATATACAAGAGGGCCATGGTAGCCCTATATCGCTCACCTGAGTACATTGTCTTGTTGGCTTCAAGAGAGTCCAAGAGGAATTTTAATGATTTTACATTGTGACCTACTTTTTGACCCAACATGACCCAGTAATATACTGGACTTGCATATTATTCATTCTGATCAAGTTTTATGTAGCTCCAGTAGAAAATGCAGCCTCCCGAGAATCCTCAAGGATTTTCAATCATTTGATCATGTGACCTATTGTTTGACCTCAGATGACCCAGTTTCAATTTAGACCTATATCTTATTAGAGCAAACATTTTGATCAAGTCTCATGTAGATAAGTAAAATGTAACCTCTGGAGTGTTAACAAGGTTTTACTTTAAATGGACCTAGTGACCTAGGTTTTGACCCCATATGATCCAGTTTCAAACTTGTTCTGGATGTCATAGAGGCAAACATTCTGACTAAGTTTCAAGCAGATCTAGATTCTAGAGTGTTAACAATCTAAAGTGATGACAACGACGGACTGAGTGCGATCCCAATAGTTCACATTGAGCACTTCGTGCTCAGGTGAGCTAAAATCAGAGGAAGGCACATGTCCTATTTTCTTGCGACGATGAATATGGATGGTGGTGCCTCGAGTAGAACTTCCGGTCAAGACGATGATAGCAAAGAAACGCGAAAGCGCCTCGAAAACGACGTGTAAAAATCGTTGCATATGTGTCCGCTCGAGCGGGAGTCTTAATGTAAAATGGATTACACAGCATAAAGATCATAATTAATATTTGTATTTTTTCTGCCGCCTCGCCTGCTTTTATCTTGTTTTGATAGATCTATTGTTTAACACGAAGTCTGATCGTATCCTGCTGGCGACGAATGTTTTCACACGTCACTGGGATGATTGACCTGTATTTTCGCACATTTAATTATCGATTATTTACACAATGAAAGGATGTGTACATGATTGCAAAGTGTTAGATTAATAATGCAAAAATGTCAAATTGTTCAAAACTACGATCAAACCAATTAATTAGAACATGACAATTGTTTTTATGTCTCAGATTGGAGCCATTGGCGATTTTGCGATCAAGACGGCGATAAAAAATGGCGAATTCGGCAATTTCATGCTTAAAAATGCATATTATCTTAAAGATGATGATGAAATTCGATCGATTTATCCCTGCATATAACGTTGATCGCCCCTCAAGCAACATCGTAAATTTCGATACATGTACCTGTGTGCACAACTCGTACTATCGGTAGGCGGAGTCTATCGCCTGTCAACTTTGCCAGTCAAAACACGCTTATTCTACACAAATGGTGTGTTAGCAGTATCAACATGCGTCGATGTTTTATGTCATTGTTTGGTAAACAAACATTGCTGTCAAGACTTCGTCGGCATGACTCGACTTTTTAACACCCGAAAATATAAAGATATCGGCGAACCAGTATTCCTTCATGATTATAGACTACATAGAGGCTGTGTAAGTTATCATGTACATGTTTTTGTCTTCGATAACGTAATTTGGGAGTTCAAATAAAAAGTTGTGAAATATAATTTGGTTGATCATAGCTATACAACGGGAACGAAGCTTCTCATTATCGTCGACGACGTTTGTCCATAAAACTGATATTTAACAGAATCTCCTTCTAGATAATGTGATATGATTGCACCATATCATGTTTGAATTAAAAGAAGCAACCTATACACAAGCATATAGATTATTAAACACATCGTTCTTAGTGAGAAGTACATAAAGTGCAATTTAAGCAATTTTTACGAACTCTTTTACGAATAACCGACAGTAAGGCCACCCGACGTTTAAGTCGAAATTTTCGTTAAGACGAACTATTTTCTACGGTCCCGAAAAACGAGAGTCGACTGTATTTATTTAAGCCTGTTTTAATACACACATGGAACATAGCTTTAGTATTATTTCAGTTAAAAGCTGTCAATATTTCGTTATTACGGAATTATTGACGTCACGCCATGCGCAGGTTCATGTTACTGTGATGCGTACAGTAAATTTAGTTATTCATTTATAGACTGAAAACTATTATGTACCCGTGTAAATGTGTGTGTCTGTGTTTTGCCTTTTACTTTCGCGTGTGTGATAAGATAATTCTTGAATTTAAGCACGAGGCAACTACACTTAGTCAAAGTACATGAACAGTGTCACATTGGATAACTTACAGTGAATTTAAGAATTAGGTACTTGTACATACTTAATGTTATATTGCCCAGTGAGCTGATAAAATGGTTAAAATGTACGAACTATGTTCCACGACATAGATAAATTTGAATGGAAAGAGGATGGTATTTATACGTTTTGATTGTTCAGTCAGTTGGACATTCTTTTGTACTTAACTTTTATTAATTGTGTCGACATCTATTAAGATACCATTTTATTAAGCGACCACTTTTTGGCTGTCCCTTCTGTGGTCTCTTAATACAATGTTTACTGTAGGCGGATTTAAGCGTGGTGGAGTTGGCGTGCACCCCTAAGTCTAAAATCTTGCAAACTTATGTAAAATGTTCTGTAAACATCTTCAGCTTAAAGACCTGAAGCTGACAAAACATTTTCTTACCCTATCTTTTAAGCTTGGCGATGCATTCATAAATAGTTGGTAGATTGCTCTTGAGAATCAGCGAGAAAGCCAAGTTGGCAAATGTTCCGTGTATCCCCATCCATAATGTACGCGTCCCCTTACCGAATATATTGTAGCCGCCCCTGCAATAAACAAAATTAGTTCAATACTATAGATGTGTCAACATGATCAAACTCGTCTGACAACATGACGTGTTAATGACCCTACTGGCTGTTGATACCTCCCGATGTATTATGCTAGGTATCAAACATGTTTTAAATTATTAAGATATTATCAATTAAAAATAAACAAACGTTACATTGATAAGAACTTCCAAAAAAACAAATTTACGATTCCTTTGTAACAATATAATTACAAATTTCTAAATAGATACACGACGCATTGTCCGCCAATTTGAAGGCAAATCGTCAATAAATTATTTATTATTCCCAGAACATAACAATATCACTTTCCATACCTGTTCTGATCATCGTGTTTGCAAGGGGACCTACTGTAATAATCAATACATGCCAGTATTTTGTCGGTTTAAATAGTGAGACGTTAGGTATTTGTCGGATGTCAAGCCAATCGAATTATCGTTCGGATCAGAGCTTTACACTAACCAAACAACCATCGTACGGTTTTCGGTTCCAGATTCGAAGAGAATTTGTATGAAAAAACTGACCAGATGATTTTGGCACCGATTGAAATGTTCCGTTTAGAGACAATTCCGGATAAGAGGAATACGAATAAATGAGGTTCCACTGTAGATATGTTATGAACAGACTGTGAATGACTCGTACATAATTTATAGACATGGTCCATATAATAACATGTTTTCATTTTAATATTAAGCCATTACCAATTGAATTTATTGTTTGCCTCATGATCATTTTTCAGAACCTAACGCCCAGGCAGAACAAACAAACGAAGTGTCGATAAAAACAAAAAATTAGTTTCGTAATCTATAATTGTTTTTGTAACAACACTATATAAAACACAATACACCAGTGTACAAAAGAATATGGCTAGAATTATTATGTAACATCGTTTGTGAGGTTTTGAAAATATATTTTCAGTAATATTTTATACACGATAGTTGCTGGAGGGAACGCCACGTCCATCAGACAGTGCCTCCCACACAGACCTCCGGGAAAACAACAATCAATAAAACATAAGGCACTTGATGATGTTCAAGGGTACATACGCAAGGGAACAGGGGCGCAAGGAATGGCCTGGCCGACCATATGGAATATCTAGGAGAATCAAGAGGACAAAAAGTGGGGTGGAATCAATTGATGGAAATGATCACACATATACTCATATAAACTGATATATAGTTAACCCAATGTACATACCCATGCATGGCGAAGAGGATGTCCGATGAATTAAAAAAACTGATTAAACCAACTAATACTTCGACATATATATAGACAAACACTGGACAAAACACAATTTAACAAGGGAAACATCAACGCATACCCGCGACATCATAGACACCACAACACAACACAATCCCAAAAGAGCTGATAAATAGTTTCAAGATATTCAATGGAACACATTCTGTTGGTTCCAGAGCAAAGGTAAATGCCTACAAAGTCTCGACCATAATCCCTAAAGACATTATCGTCTGTCATGTCCTGCCATATCAAGTACGGTTAAAGAAATAACTTCATTTAGTCTTAAACATTAGTGTCCGGCGAGGAGTAAAAACAATCTATCAAGTATTGATTTACATAAAATCATAGTTGCAGTAGATCTCATTAAGACATGTAAGACTCATGAAAACCCAATCCAAGTTTTATTATATGTAGTATATGCAAATGAACTGTTTATAATGTGGAAAGTACTTCAAACTAATGTTTTGATTTTTAATAGAAAAAATACAAACGTGAACAAATATCTGAATAAGTATAATTACATGTCATCACTGTCATTGTCACTGCAAGCAAAGACATACTCGTATATGCCAAATGTTATTTTTGCATCTCATCTCAGAGAGATACACATGGTGTAGATGCATACCGTAATCTACAGAAAAATGTCGAATCGGAAACCTGCCCGCCCGAGGACGCAAACAAACATTCAGTTTGGTATGCCTTATAAACCGTTCACAATATCGTAAATATCTGATTTTTCTGACGTCAATGAGGATGCTCGCGCATCGCACACGCGCCTCTGAATTAGTTCATCTCAGTTTAACACCCGCGAATCAAACAAGCAGGTCTAAATCTGGGACTAAATGTTATATTTAATCTTAACATCGTGTCACTGCGGATAATTATGGAGCTGATTACTTTTTTGTTTGCAACTATTTACATTACCAGTTCGGCTGTGCGTTCGTCATCGTTATGTGCCAGTGTCAATTCGACATATTTAAACTCATTTTATCCCGCAAAGTATCGTGTTTATCACGTATACTCGCTTCATGAATGCGTCAAGATATGTCGATCTTTGTCCAATTGTAAGTCATTTAATTATTACCGGAGAAAAACAGATTGCCTCATTAATAACGTCGACACATCTACATACAATCCAGATATATTACGTTCTATTCCGCAAGTGGTTTTCTATTTCAAAGCTGCGTGGAATACGGTATGTATGTTTTATTCTTGTTTTCTAGCTTCACAACAATGTTTGCTCCATTGTATTGAGTCACTTTTCAACGTGTTTTTTTTTTGTTTTAATTGGCGGACAGTTGACTAACCAGTTACCAGCGGTAGAGAAGAAACCTGTAGCCAAATGTCACAGAAGGATATGTGACCCAGCCGGGGGATTAATCCGGTCCTCCCGGCTGCAACCAAGTGCTCTATCGACTGACCAACAATATTTCAGCTAAATTGTGAATATATATTGAATGGCCTTTCTATCATATGTGTATGTTATTAGTTTTCTGTCATTGTTGTAAAGTATTATATATAGTACGGCAAACCAATCTGTATTTTTACCAAGGTACGCCTAAACGAACTGAAGTCGCACGATGATTCAGGGTCTAATTTAGAGTCAGTCTATAAGTGTTGTGGTTTATTAATATGTTATCTGAAATACACGTGTCCCGCTCGTTATTCAAGACATGAAATACGTTGCTATTCCCAATTAATATGATTGAATTTAACATGTCTGCGTCAGTTCGAAGTATTCTGTCATCAGGACTGGTTGATAATTAATTCCAGGAAAACTTGTGAGGTCAACGGGCGTAAATTCCAATGAAAACAAAAGCTTTCTCAAGAACCATTACCAGGCAATATGGTTTTCGGCAAGGTCTTTGCATGTGTTGGGATCAGGGTCGAAAAATAATAAGATTCTATACAAATATCAGGTTAAAACTTTGGGCATTTCCAGATCGACTTCTTCATTCATTTTTGATAACTAACCAAGACATTTTAAATTTTACAGGGACCGTGCACGGTGCACAACTGTGCTGCAGACGAGAGATGTTACCCTACGGGAGCTAGTTATGTTTGCAAGAAAGCAAGTAAGTAATACATAATGGAGGTTATTTAAAGTTGAAACTTATTTATTTTACATGGATTGTGAAACAAGTTGTTACAAATTATATCTCGATGACTGTTTTATGACTACCAACCAGTACTCGCACCACATTAAGGGATTGTGAAGTTCGCAATGAAACGCTGCCTATCGCGGGGCTCGAACTAACGACCTTCGGATCAGGAGTCAGGTGCTCTACCCCTCGACCACTGCGCCTTCAGTGAAAGTTATTGTATACATGTATGCAAAATGTTCAATTCATTTATAACTGCATCGCACAGAAAATAAAAGAGACACTTGACTTAAATACATGAAACAAAAATCAAGCGGACTTTTATCAGATCTGGGCTGCTGCATCATAAAGCTGTTTTTGTGTTTGAGCTTTAAGTAACATAAACGCAGACTGTGCGATTATTCCAGCTAAGTTGAATTTGTTCTCGTCAGTTGTTTACTTTCCATTATTTTTAATATGGTACGGAATATTCCTGAATAAAAATTGTTTTACCGTAATATAAAGCAAGCGAATCTATGCCAAATTATGGTACAAAATTGACCGTCTAGAAAATTGTCAGAATATTTTTGCGCACGACAGAAGATCAAGAACAACCCTAACTTAAAATGTTTCAGTTCATCTTGTTTATTCAGGGATTTCGTTCCTGATTTGAACTGGTAAGTTGAGAGCTACGAATGAATAATATAACTGTGCTTATATATTAACAATATCGGCTTGCAATTTTGTTAATGTTATATTAAAATCAAAATTAACACAATTTGAAGGTAAAGATTTGTTAAGCAACAAAATGCCGAGATGTTACGATGTCACTCCAGATCTAAAATGGATTTCGAAACATCCACCGACATTCAGTAGATTTCGGATAGATAACTAATCCCTTATCGAAATGTTAACCAGTCCGCTTCAAGGTTACAAACGTTGTTCGGTTGATGAGAACTTGGTTTGGTGCTTAACGTAATATCATATATGTTTATACAACACTGATATGCAAATAGCAACGCCATCTTAGTACAGCTACTAGTACTTACTACAGTATTACCAACACAATCGATTCTAGTAATAAAGAAATCAACAATAACTAACTTGCCTTTGCGCAATTTACAATTTACCAATCGTAGACGTGGAATGAGAAACTGAAGAACGAAAACTCTGCATAGATTTTATCATCTATAGGTAATTTGTATATTTTCAGTTGACGTTTGTTTCAATCAGGTGCCCATAGATGTCTGTTTCCGGCGGTATGAGAACATGACAATGTATGATGCAGTTGATTATACTATGGGAGATACCATTGCCTACACTCTGGCTAAATGCGTTATATTCTGCAACCTACATCATCCAACTTACAAAGTGTTATACTTCAGTTTGAATGATCATGAGTGTTACTGTCGAAATATATCGGTGGCAAATTACGAGCAGCAGGGTGAACATTTGAGGTGGTCTCCGGGAAATACGTACGAAAAAATAAATTGAAGTCGTTGACACAAAAGACGGTTTGTGTTGAAGATAATGACTTCAAATTGAGCATCTCATCTGTCACCATTGTAAATTGTTTCAAAAGCAGTAATTTCTTCTTTTGACCACAGACAATGTGATATAAATCAAGTTTCTCGTTGTTTAATTCAATTTCGGTCGATATTTATATCGTCTACTCAACAAAATAAATAATACACCACAAACAAATAAATTGTAGAGTTTGACGTCATATGTTCTTGTGGTATGTTAAATATTCTGCCCAAACAGTCACTGATATTTGCCGGTAGGAGTCAAATAGCTTTTTATATAAATAAGCAGTTTTAATTTAAGGTATGTCATTGTTTTTATGACTAAATAACATTCATAGAAATATAAATTCAAACTATATTTAGCACCAACTTTACGACGTATCACGGAGTAAATCCTATATATAGTCCAATTGATTTATTGCAAACAAAATGGCTTCGATCCTTTATTTTAAATGTTTGGCATTCAGAACTTTGCTTTCAAATATTCAGAGTCTAGCCCGCTGATTTCGAGCCTTTTGAATTGGAATTATTCAATATCCGTTATAAAGAAAACAAAGATATTTTCATCTGTATACAGAAACACGAACATTTCATTGAATATGTACGTATAAACGTTAAAAAGTCACAGTAGATGTAGTCACTTGTTTCATTTTTACATATATATATTATGCTTACAGTCATCTCTCGATATAACGGCTATGTTTGTTCCCTGGATTGGTGTCGTTCTATTGAAAACGTCGTTATATTGAATTTGATCAATGGCAAGTGTGCAGATTTGCTGCCGCCGGATTTGTGTCGTTCTATTGAAAAAAATCGTTATATTGAATTTGATTAATGGAAAGTGTGCAGACTTGTTTGGTGTCATTGAGCGAGAATTCCAGTGACTTGACTGTTTGTTTTTCTATGTGTTGTGACAAAAGGATACACATTTGTATAATGCGAATTTTATGTATATACGCATATACAGTAAAATCTCACTTAAAGACCACCCAAATAATAAGGCCACCTTAAAATTGAGAAAGCAATTTTCAAGTCCATTTTCACTGTATTGCTCTTTATTCAACCTCAATATTAAGACCATCTCAATAAGAAGACCTATTTTCAAGTGTCCCAATGGAGGTTTTACTGTATGTTGTTCTAGTCCTTTTCGTAGAAGTGTTTATGTAATATGTGTGTGTCTGTAGAGCGTTAATTGAATCCGATAAACTTCACAAAACGTATAAGTGTGCAGTTATAAATATGACCGTATCTAGGTCAAAATAGGTCTGATCTTGCTGAAATTTTAGCGTAGATACCTGGCATGATAGTTTGTTTATTTCATGTCATAAATCCACAGATTGAACAAATAAAAATATAGCACTGCAGCTCAGATTGACAGATGATCTGGTTAATTGGAAATAATTAATAGCGTGTGTGCCAACCCGGACTTGACGCATCGTGTTATTTAAACCGGTAAATTATACCCGAAAATCATGATCTACACGTAGCCAATTGCAAATACGCACACTTTTGTGTAGAAATCTAAATCAATATAAAAAATATTCGACATTACAAAAGTGCACACTTATAAGTTTTGTAATAGTATGCTAATATTGTGTTCATTTTATACCTTAACAAACATAAAAAATAAATTTGATCCCAATTCGTTGAAGAAAGATGTTTGTGCATCATGCAATTTAAAACACGTCCAGTTGTATTTAACAATCAGACTATTTTACAAGTTAGTAATATGGTATGTTTGCATGTGCTGTTGTATATATTGTATTGTTTAGGCCAATGACAATGCTTATTGTCGATATGCCAATAAACTTGAGTTGAGTTGAGTTGAGGTATAAAATATATTTACAATCGGTTAAACATTGCAATGGTTCTTATCAGAGATGTTTTAGCCAATGTAACAACAATAATTGATGAAGCCAATTCAAACAATTTATGTTCCGATGAGCCCGATACATCTTTAAGTGTATGAATTCGTTCAATCCTTTACGTGGGACTCACGTTATCGTTGGGACGCTGTGTGACACAATGTCATTATTACTGATGCAATGTCATGTATAACATAACTATACCAGCATTGTTTGTGATCTGGTTTATTCATATGAGTGTTTTTATTGCCTACGCACCAATCAATGATCTGCCCGCTGCTATGGTGGGTACACCCAGGGGGGATTCGCATAAATGGCAACCCTGGTACAGGGAGTTTGTCAAATGGTCGTAGGTTTCTAGGCATTTAAATAGCCTGTCAAAATGTCTGGCACAACTTCCTGGGTCTGTCAAATATCCGCCTGTTCGTATGTTCGTATCATCCTTGCAACAAGTATCATAATATACTCGCCCCTAATTGCTGGTGAGATGCTAAGGCCACCGTGGACTTTTTGCGTGTCTATTGCTTCCGACTTTCTTGAGTTGTCCTGCGATCTTTCCCATTGCCCCCCCCCCCTCCTTCACTGTACACTTTGATTCTCCTAATTATTCCTAATGGTCTGCCAGGCCATTCCCTCTGCCTCTATTCCTTAACATATGCATGTACCCTTTAACCTGCTTAAGTGCCTTGTGTTTTATGGATTGTTGTTTTCCCGGAGGTCTGCGTGGGGAGGCACTGTCTTATGTATGTGGCGTTTCCTGTAGCTACGTATTCTCTCTCTTTTTGGGCAAAATCTAATTGGTGCATTAATTCCTTTGATGGTATTTGACCAGAGAATTGTAAAAATTTGAATTTTGTTTTTTCATGTATGGTTACATATGTAATACATCATTTAGTAATAATCATTTGTGTTGGAGTTTTATATTTTCAAAGAAAGTTTTAATATGTTGAGTATATACTTGAAACCTTGCTTGCTTAAGGCTCTACAAAATATATCTCACAACTCGAAGGCTTATTGACGCAACTGATTTATTTCAAATGTGTTTTCCATCGATAACTACCGATCTCACGTTCTTATGTGATAGAAGCAACCAGCTGAGCTGATCAGAACAGAAAATGGCACTTTTCCACGTTTGTTAATGATCTGTAATTTTGATAGTATTAATACACCTTGGTCGTAGTTTCATTGTTTCACTGCACAATGAATTTGATCCATATTTTGTCCAGTGGTAAAGCTGGTAAAGAATGATCGCCAAGTATTACAACACGTTTCATGGAGATCGGTAATCTAATAAACACAAGGGAATTTATATGAATGAAACAGAAATAAATAAGCGAAAATGTACTTCGGCATACGAATACATGTGACAAACACACTGAGGATAACACTAAGTGAAAGTTTCATGTAGTCAAAGTATGGTAAAACGTCAAATTATGATTGAAGCAAGTCAAACAAGGTGTTTTCTAAAACATGTTTTATGTAACACATTACGAGTGTACACGAAAGTAAAATATTCAGATTTTATGTAAACGGATTCTTTGCAAACAAATATTATTATAATATGACAAACTTACCTTACATACATTGTGAGTGTTGGGAATAAAATCATTTAAAATCACACAACCATCGCCATATTTGAAAACTTTCTCATGTTAATAAGATAACTATAGACGTATTTTATTTATTGAGAATAATCTTTGCTGAAAGCCGTTATTAAAAGAAAGAGCGAATAAATTGCTACAGGGAACGCCACATACAGCAGACAATGCATCCCCACATAGACCTCTTGGAAAACAACAGTCCTCAAACAAAGGGCATCGAGGAGGCTCATCGGCAAAAATGCAAGGAACGGCAATGCCGACAATAAGTGAAGGATTGCAAATTGGGAAAGGTGAATTTAACATGCACCAAAATCGTAAGTATAAATATTAAACATACAGAATTTTACAGCCTTTGAACTGTCAGATTAAATCCACTTAACTGCTTGCTAGCCTCACACTTAATCGTTATATGGTTATTGGTTTCCAACACACACGTATAAACTGACTATGTAGGCAGTTACTAATCCTTATAAGCAATTAACCAGCTTAATGAAAACTAAAAATGGTCAACCCAACTAATACTTTGATACACTTGGACACACTATGTACAGCACAAAATGAAACAAGGATAGACACCAACGTAAACCCAAAACAGACACCACAGCACAATACAATTTCAAACGAGATGGGTAATAGTTCTAAGGTAATCCATCCATCATTAAACAAAATACTAATTATTTACATTTATACATTTTTAGAATACTTGTTCATACCTGAGTCATATTTAAGAATGTAAAAGACATGTACCCATATGTTGTAAACTTTTATTCGCTGACATTCAATGTACCCCCCCCCCCAAATGAGGAGAAGCGACATTTATCTCATAGGGGTATACACATTGAATATGACGCATGTAAATGTAAACTAACTAAGTGATTTTATACAATGAAAATAAAACAGCCTGTTTAATAGGCCAGTACTTGGCTAGCAGCAAACGATCGGATACCAAGTGATAATTGGCCAAAACTACAAGGCCAATTCAAATTGACTTGATTAATAACATTATCATATTACCGATATTGTACAGCGTGGACCAGTAATTTATTACTTAAAAAAAATCAACCTTCCCGAAACCTGTCGAAGTTGTTTATCGCAAAGTTATTTGAGGGTAAACAATTGAAATAAATGCTTGGAATACTTGATATCCATCGACAATTTAACAACTGGACGTTTATCTACGTTTCAGTGATTTGCATCTGAAATAATGTGAGTGTAATTTCTTTTAATATTTGTTAAAATACCAACTATTAACCCCTTTAAATAGAACCAGTTTAAATTTACTCGAACTAGCCATTAAAGCTAGCTAACTAAAACGTTGGGCCTTATTCACAAACATTATAAGCCTGAATCTGAGATATTGTTTTAAAATGTTAAATGTTCTTCTTAGTGCTCCTACTTTGCTATAATAAAGATATGCAATGTTTTAGGAGTGTACTTACAATTTCAGACAAGATTTCATTGGATTGGATTTAATGTAAACAAATGGTATATATAATTAGGCGAGATATCTATGGGTCTATTGTTTTCTTCTACCATACCATCATTCGATCATCAGACCATCTCACAAATAATACCTTTTTCCTCATAATAGATGAGTGATCTTATATTTGAGGTTTTAATGCACTAGAAAAATATTTGAGGTGCTTTTTATATTGATTATCAAACGATATGTGTTTGCCATTACACACACATAAATTGGCTAAGCAGGCAGTAACTAATCATTAAACGCTATTAGCCATTACGTACGTAACAAAAAACACATTGTGTATAATCCAACACGAAGACACAAGCAGCCTTACATTTACATCAGAATGCCAAATAGCAACAACATATTAAATCAATAACCTTATGTTAAGTCAACTGGAAACTTGTAATTGATTATTAGAAACAATTTAGAATACTGGTGCTAGATAAAGGGTATATAAAATATATAAAATAAAGATACCTAGATATTCTCGGTACCTAGGCTATTCATTATAATGTATGATACCCCGGGAAAATTGCTGAAACTTCGTAATGCATGAATATTCGCTAGCATTTCTCGACCAATGAAACGGACGATAACAAAAAAGAATGAATCTCTTTTGTGAAGAGCCATCAGCAAATGCGACAAAATGGCAGCCTAACACGATTTGAATCTCACTGGATCGCTCAGAACCGAGATTTCATCCGTAGCTCATCGGCAATTTCAAGCGGCTTGATTTCACTACATTAATTATTCATGAGTACGATATTTTTTACAGTCAGTTTGCCCAGGGTATCAAATATGTTATGAAAAGCCTGGTTTGGTGCATGGAATACACATAATCGAATTATAGTATTTCTAAAATATTTATCAGCTTATTTCATGAAATATTTATCTTTGTTTTGATAAACACACTCGTTTTCACTTTATGAATATTACAAATAAAATTAAGAAACAATAACAATGAATTATTTTTAAATATCATGTGTAATAAACACTTTGTCATGCAAATTCCAATTAAATTTGCAATTACAATCTAAATGTTGGTAACTTAAATACGCACGATACTGCGGTGCCCGCTAATACCGCATAAAATATATGTGCATATATAATATTCCAAATTGCTCACGCATCGTGGATTTGAATAATAATTTATATTTACTTTAAAATGTTTGTTTGATCTTCATCTAATCAATGTATCCACCATTATTGAAAGCTTAATAACAGTACAATGCTTGTTTTTATATTCACGGTTATCTCAGGACTGTGTTGCATGACCTCCTTATGTTTTGTTTTAAGAAGTTTTTACGCTATGGATCGGGTCTGTGGGACAACATTTCAAAAGAACATTTATACGCCATCCCCAGGCCCGGTTCCAAGTCGGCTGTGAAGTGACCAGACTATGCCAAGGTTGCTATTATTTTAGTTATCAATACGTCAATTTATTATCACTATACTCTTTACTACCAGTATATCGGAAGCAAGTGCAATAAAATTGTGCGCCCTATTGTACACATTGGTCTTATGTGTCCGTTTAGTAAAATCGTATTCTTTTCAGTATACATCAGCCAGACGCTTTCAAATTCCTTATCATGTAAATTGAAAGCGTCAGTAAATCATAGAGATCTGTCGTGGTGATGTTTTATTGATAATTGATACCTTTCATTACTGAATTCATTAACATTTTCTTAAATTCATTTTACCACTTCAATAATTTATGGAAGGGAATATAGTACTTCGGCACGTAGTTTTGCAAAAATGAAAGCACTTTTTCCTGTAAAAGCCCACGTTATTTTTATCACATTTTCCTTAAATTTGTTTTAAAAAATAATATTAAAAGTACAATGCAAAATATGATCCATCCCAATAGGAAACGAAAACCCGATGACTAGCCATCTCTATATCCCCAAAACTTGTGTATGACCACTAGGACCACTGCAATTGCTTACAAATTTTGTTAATCATTTTAAACAACCCCATTTCTATAAATATAAAATTCATATGAAACGCACGTATACCACCATAACTAACTAAATATTTAATCATAAAATTGTAAAATAAGCCTTCAAATACTATTGGGACATTTAATTTTCAATTGGCATTTGTCTAGTTTAGTAAATATTTTACAGTGAATCTCTTTATTAAACAGAAGCAACGCATGCTTTGAATAATATATTTGCATAGTAACGTAAAGGGCAATACAATGATACACAATTATAGTTTATTACATGCAAAAGCAAAGCTAAGACCATGCTCATCAATTTGTTTCGTACAACCGCAAACAAATGTCTATCGTCACCCTATAATAACAGCACCAATATGGAATATGTTAATCCGTCCGCTAGTATAAAGGTACAAACAACTAATATTAATATTTTATGTTTTCATCAGAGCTGAGCTTTTTTTTCTTTTCAGATAATATGTTGCCACAGGGAACGCCACACACATTAGACAATGCCTCTCAACACAGACATCCGGGACAACAACAGTCCATGAAGGATATTTTAAAGGTTAATGAACTTATTGTAAAGAATGAATTGTTAACAATATGAATAAATCAGACGATAACATATCAGTAAATGAAATTTATGTATTCGATCAATCAATTGAAATGAATTTCTAATACCTGACAAAGAGCATTGTGTACATTGTTTACATGCAATATTCCATAAAGAGTTTAATACATGTTGTTTAGCAAATGTGTTATTGTAACTATAGGGATATTACATTGTTAAGTATTGTAGGCAAATGGTTTACTCGGATTCTTAGCAAACGATTTGATATTTGCACTGACAATCGAATTGAATTGAATTTATTTTGTATAAGTTGTATACTTGTAGTTTTATAGATTTTAGCAAAGCTTTTGATTATGTTGTAGGACCAAATTTGTGACATAAACTAATACGATTTGGCACACGAGGGAAAATGTTGACTGTTATTAAAAGCAAGCACGATTCCATTAAATCATTTGTTAAAATTAACAATGAACTAAGTGAAATGTATTTAGGCGTAAAGACGTGTAGATTTATACATTTTACGTGGTCGTATATTGTTATATATTAAGGGTTTTGACAGTGAGATATGCAAGATTATAGCACAAGAGTTTTTAATGCAGTTAGTCCATTTAAAATAAAACAATACATGTATATACAGTGTTCAAGAATCTTTTGTAGACTTCAGCTATATTTAGATTTTACGCAATATATTGCTTAAAATGGAAATTCAAAACATGCTTAAGTATTATTTTAACAAATCAGAGTATATCTTGCATTTGCTTCGGATAGCGTCGTTGCAAATCAAAATATATCAGTATTTTTTCCAACCTTGATTAAAATAATATATTGACGGACCTAAAAACACTAAATATAATCTCAGTCTTCTTATATGAATACACCATACACCTCATGAAAGTATTTACAAGCATTTTATGACCGAAACTCAGACTTAGACTTGATATTTGCAAAAAAACTAATTACCTCCCTTTCGTTTTCTTTGTAACTAAACGAATGAAAGTTTGTCTGAATAATTGTTGGTACACCCACTCTACACTGTAGCCATTTTTTTATTAAAATCTATATCCAGAAGCGCGCGTCGATATCAAACTTATAGAAAGCCATTTTGTAGAATGAAATGTCATTCGGGCGATTTGGAAATGTCAACAGAGAAGAGAAGGAAAAAAAGTCATGCCACTTTAAAGTTATATCATTTTCTGTTCATTTGTTTACTTAACCAAACATGAAAATATATTTCCTATGGTTAAAACATTACTAAACATGCATTTATAAAGAATGAACTCATAATGTATTATCCATATTTGGTGAAGAAAGATGTTTGTACATCATAAAATTTTAAAAAACTTCCAGGCTATTTGACATGTTTTGACTGTAAGTAATATGATAATAAAATTATTTTTTTTCTATCGGTTTTACATTGCAATGGCTCTTATTAGAGATGTTTTAGTCAATGTAACAATTATACAGTCGAAACCCGTTATGTCGACATTACAGGGACCTGATAAAATATGTCGACATATCCGAATGTCGACACATCCGATTCCAGTACTGGCAAACTTAGTTTACTTACTTGTCTTGTATATACGTATTTTTGCTATGGTGGTGTTGTAAAACTTACCACTCGTGTGTTTTGCTGCAGGTGTTGTAAAACTAATTGAATCGTGATATTTGGTATACTTTAAATAAATAATATCACAGACATAATATATGTGTATGTTTGATTTTTATGTTGTTTTTCGGGTTTAATGCCCTATTTTTCAACAATATTTGATCATATAATGCGAGTGGCTGAATTTATTAGTTTTACTGAAATAAATATTCGCTGCGACACTTATCAATCATATTGCAAACTACGATGTTAATTTAATGATCAGTTACTTTTACAAACTGTGAACGAATTAATTGTGACACAAACAATAGGTCGGGATAAAATTGTTTATCTCTTCACGGTCAATTGACACCTTTTCAATTTCAATCAAGTCGAGAGGATGTCGACACAAACAAGTACATTAAGGTGCGAAAACACTCTTTGGGCCAGAGAATTCACGTCGACATAGCCGAAATTGTCGACATAGAAATGTCGACATAAAAATCATTTTCCATATACAATATATAGGGACAGAAATCGGGACTTTACAAATATGTCGACTTAACCGGAATGTCGATATAACCGATGTCGACATAACGGGGTTCAACTGTACTGGATAAAGCCAATTCAAACATTTTATGTTCAGATTAGCAAGATACATCTTTAAGTATTGACGGAGTCGAACTTTCTGGCTCATAGCAAGATACACTAGATCTGATCGATATTGGCTCCATGTTATAACTTATGGAAATACTCTACCCGAACGTCTCCTGATCATCGTTAGCGACTAAATAAACCACCCGTTGTGCTGACCCAACATGTTGAGATTGCATCTGGCTTCAGTTTGACTTTATAATTTATTATTATATTATTGATAGTCTAAGATAAGTGGCTTAGGAAATAGATACATACTAGATTAAAACAATGCATTTTCTGTATCACTACACACACATCAAGTATAGGTGCAAACAAGAAACAAGTCAACAGTAATGGATGTTGTAACGACATTTATGGTATCCATACAATTATAACGAAATTTCGCTGAGTGGAAATAACTAAGTTTGTAAGTTACGAAGTAAACTTCCACATCCCCGGGAATTCGTTATAAGTTACTACATTTGTCGATTTTGGATCAACTGATACTTAGAGATGATAGGGCTGTATATGTGTTTTCACTTCTGTTGGTGTGGTTCCCTATAACTAAAACATGATACATGTAATAAGGTTGAGCGTGTTTTTGGTCTGGGGCTTTAGCACAATGCCATATTATGCTTCCTTTCAGATGCTGTCAATTTGACCCGTATTTTCTATTATTGGTACAACCCATCTTTCATCATTGTGAAATATGTTTTGCATTTCGTTCATACATATTAATTCAAATTGATCGAACAGCAAATTAGACTTCCAGCAGGGAATATGCTCTTTTATCTAAATTTGTTCGACCAGTTAACAACATCGGTTAAATATTAACATAATTATGACACAGGCAGAAATGAATAAATAAGTCCATATTTTCAGTCAGTTTACAAGCAGTCTGTTAAATATTAAAGAGAAATATGACAATTTTTACTGATCAATGTATGCTTCGATTCTTTTGATTTTTGTTTTATTTGTACATGTTTTAGTTGTTACATGAGGTAATGGATTCTGTACAATAATTCTCTGTTTCGCAAATATCTCCAAATTGATAAGAGCCAGTTCACAAAACCTTACAGGAATGTTAACCAGAATGTTAAGTTGTGCACCTGGGAATTTGTGTGTGGCTGTACCAAGTAAGTGTACGGTCATGGCCCTTGATTTTGTGAAAGTATGTCATAATGAACATGCAAGTTTGTGTCGCACATATTTGAAACAAGTATGAGAGCCAGAGTCATGTAACTGTACAGGAATGTTAACCATCATAGGAGTTGTGATCTTTGTGTATAGCTAGAGACTGTTTCCAGTAAGAATAGAGTGACAGCCCTTGACTTACTTAAAATTACATATACAAAGCATGGACGCTTGTGTCACAGCTATTGAGGTGGGTATTTGAGCAAGAGACATGAAATTTAAGAGCAATGTTAACCAGCATGTGAGGTTGTGCATCTGAGATTTTGTGTGTGGATGTGGCCAGCAGCAGAGGTATGGCCCTTGACATAATTAACATTAGGTATTGATTATAACACTTATCTCAAAATGTATTTGATTTACACTATTAAACCTTCACACAAATATGATTCTACATGTGAAGTGTTGTACCTGGGGTCAAGATAAAGGCCACTATTACTAAAAATAGAAAGAAATGTATTTACTTAATATTTAGTTCAAATAAAAGTATATAGTGATAAAATATCATATGTAGGTTTAACTTGTTTTAACTTGCATTACAGATAACTGAAAATAAATTGCAATTACGGCGATCAAACTTTCCTGGAATGTTTATATTACATGTAGCTGTTAAGATACATCACATATTACGATGGTGTTCTTCAGATTTGTTTGAAAGGTCAGATATTTGAATAAAGAATGTTCTTGTAATTATATGACATCATACAAAGGTTCAACTGATTCTGATTTGTATTGCATTAGTAAACAAGAAATAGCTTCAAAAGGATGATCGGCACAAATTGAAATAGGCGAAGATATTGTAATTTTACTGGTTAAGATTTTGATTTATAGCACTTAACATATTAACATATGTTAATAGAATGAATAAATAAAGACAACGAAATATTAAAATTCTGCTTTCATTCAATGTTTTAACTTATATATATGTAGTAAAAAATGATTACAGGACCCTTGTGGTAATGTCCATTGACCTTTCAGAGATTTCCATAAAATTACTGTTTAGGTGCTTATATACAAGAACATCTATTGGTACATTGATACAACATTAACGCATTTACTTCGTGTTTAAATCAATTTTGTTAATGATACAAGGTATAATAAATAATAATTGGGCCTGTCTACTTTGAACTATATCAAATATTTTAAAACTTTCAAATCGATAAAGGCATTTAAAGCTTAGACAATATTTATTCCATAGTCCTCTTGATTTGGTCATGAAACTTTAAATACATGCTAACAACATTTCTTCGAGTATTTATATCACTGTCTTTTGTGTTGAATCGCTATGTCTGTCACAACTATAGTGAACATATTTATTACTGTTGACTTTGTCTGATTAACATCAACTAAGATAAAAGTGATATAAAAAAAGAAAAAAAGATCAACCTGAAGCAAGAATAAAAGATAAAAGTGAAAAAAAAAATTAAATAAATATGATCAACCTGTAAGCAAGAAACTCATATCACGACTATTTGTTCATTTAACTGTTATCCCTCTTATAACCGCATGGGAATTTCGTGTATTTAAGAATGCATGATTGTATTATTTAAGCGCTATCAGCACTCGCATAAATACCGTAATAATGTGACATCGTAACAATCGACAGTTTCTGTCCTTTTTTATTCTGCATTATAATATATTAAGCATAGAATTGTGCACATGCATTGTATGATCTGGAAACCGTAGACGGTTTATTAAGTTCATTTCAATAGAAAATTCGCTTTTATGATTTGTATTGTTATAACCTAATTTGTTACCATCAAAGTATTTAATAATTTAGAAATGTTCGTAGTCTGCATATGAAACTTTGCCTCTATTGAAGACCAACAATGGAATAGTTTTGTTTTATTAAAAACAAACAGTTGTTATCCTGAAATTCCACTTCAATATGATGAAAATACCTTAAAAGGTTTTAAAGTGAATGCAAATACATCGATCGCATATTTGATGTGGAAAATGTGATATGGTCCATGTATGATGTATAAATGTACAGAATACTGAAGCAGTAGGCACTTTAAAATTACTACTTTATGCAGACATCATGAATAATGTTGTCGATGTGCATGATGTGTACATATGCTCATATACTTTTCAAATATATATGTGTATTTCCACTCTATAGAATCAGTGAAGATCTTGAGCACCATGATGTCGTATTTCTTAAATTCCTTTGATCTCAATTTGGCTGAATGATGTTCAATTTGATAGACTAATATCATTAGCATCAGGCTGTTACAAACTACAAAATACTGTCCATCTATGTCATGTTTTCTTTTATATATAACGTATATATTTCCATCGTGCTGGACGATGTTACTCGAAATATTTAGTCCGTCATTTACAATGTGCAGACTTGAATACGCTTCGAGATTGTTTGGCTTACCGTTGTGACTTTAGTAGCAAAAGCGAGCATAATACGGTTGCGCTTGAAAAATACCTAAACAACCTAGGCATGTATGAATTGATAAATGTTTTGTCAGTTGAATGAAAAGGACTGGAAATAGTGTCATATTTAGTATTAAAGTCTAATCACTTTCATCTCATTATCGCTTGTAATAAAAGATGAACACCATATTATGTTTTAATTGATTTGAACTCAAATGACCTTGCTCTCTGCCCTTGGCGGGTGACATTGATATTACTTCAGCCAATGAGCGGCAAACATATTCATATATAATAAACATGTTCTGTTTACGTAATAGAAATAATACAGAACGTGATTTATATGCATGCATTGACTATACTTGTATATTCTATGCAAACAAGATAGATAGATGTGGTGTCTGGTAATTCCTTTTAATTGCACCGTTATTCAACTTAATGCCATAAACTAAGTTTGTTATTAATTGTATTGAAAACGGGTAAAGTGGAAGCATAACTTATGGACTTTTAACAAGATCAAAACATTCTTTTTTTCATTTTCAACATGTATAATGACCTTGATCTTTGGTGACCTTGGTCAACAGTCCGATGGAAATTTTGACCTTGATTTTCATTTAGACTGTACGCAGCAAATACATTTACATAAATGCAGAAACTCTGCTTACGTATTTCATGCAACAAAACGCAACAAAACGCAAAATATGATTTTTAAGCCATACGCGCGTATTCTACGGAAAATTGCAGTTTGGCCATGAAGTAAGTTTTGTTGTTAATCATATTGATATTAGGTAGTGCAAAAATACTTTTGCATGTCTACGGTCTAATTGTGCAGAAGAATTAAAACGACATTGGGTAAAAAAGGTTTTTAAACATTCTTGTTTACATTTTGACCTTAGAATGACCCTGATCTTGACCTTTAGTGACCTTTACAGTGAGTTCATTTGAGAGCACTGTATATGTACACAAATTATCACACAAAATATAATCAATACAGTCAAACCTGTCTGTAAATACCACCCATGGGAACAGCAAAATGTGGTCTTTGTTTACAGGTGGTCTCTATTAACAGATTAAATATCATTGAAAATGGTCTGATGGGAGATACAATTGGTGGTCTTTGCAGACAGGTTTTGCAATAGTGGTCTTTGTTCACAGGTGGTCTTTAACACAGGTTTGACTGTACCTGTTTGCATTTAATAGTAATACTCGTTACAGTAAGACTAGTCTAGAGTTCATGAACTCTTGGTCGCCATCTTGGTTTCCATGGATACTGACATTATGTCAACTGTCCAACCTCGCTTAAACTGAACTTCATGCATCCCTCTACAAAATATACAAAGAAATGCTTTGGACAAAGCATTAACACAAACAAGTCCAGGGACTGTACTATTTCCGATAAAAACACTATTTACAAAATATATAGTGAAGGACTGCCTAGAATATAATATATTTCAACTGCTGTGTAATTAAATTTAACATACATGATTATACAATTTAGAAATTTATTTTAATTGTTTTATATAGAAGGGATATTACCCAACTCATTACAGTGTCTGTTATGGATTGCAACGCAGTTAGTCTCCCCTTACCGTCAAGAGACATATGTCATCTTGTCACTACAGTGTTCCTATTTTTATTTCGGAGAAATGAGGCTATGATAATGGCTGATACTGTCTATTCAGTATTCTATTAATTGAGCATAACGCTATTGTGTACGCTATGTCGCTTGGTCAATATTTTGAGAAACATGTTTTCATTGGCTGATCACTGTTTGCTTACAACCGTTCTTAAGTAAAGAAAAAATAAAATACTGGACGGAATATGTTAACTAATGGTGGGCGGCTTACCTTAAATGAATTGAATGCAATACAGAAGGGGTTATTACTGATTGTGTTATCAATTTATAAGGACATTGACTTGACTTTATTTATGTTTATTCGAATTGATATTGGCATCCGTCAAAAATCATCTTCCAGCAGTAATTTCAGTACTTTGATTACATGTCGCGATCTTCAAATTGTGATGTCACGAGACGTCCCACAGTGCATTTCCAAAACTCGTCCCGGAAGCTCGTACTCGACGCGTATGTCAGAATAGGAAATACCTATTCACATTTTGTTTGGCGGGGTCTTCAAAATAATAAATCAGAATGAATGTTTGATCAGAAGAGAAACTTGGCATTGAAATTTAGGTAGAACTTCAAATGTTGTTTGCTTATAGACTTATGCATACTTGAAACTATCGAGGGTGAATGGAAATCACACAATGGACAGTAGGTTTGTACATGAACATTGTATATAAACATTGAACTATTTATTTCTTCGTCGCACTGTCATAAGTTTATAATGCTCTTCAAATTCTGCTTCAAATTTAAAGCAATATTCAATTAATGGGCAAACTGTATCCAACATTTTTAAATATATGGCGTTATTTTTTAAACATCTTTTGAACCAAGTAATTTTCAGAGCTTGACTGAAATATTCTAAGTTTCCAACCCTCCTGCCTCCTTTTTTAAAATATCGGGTAATTGGTTTGTTTCTTAACATAATCAGGTGCATTACCCCATAGCAATTTAAAAAATCGAGTTTAGATATATCTGACAATATCTGGTGAAGGGTTTGGAAGTCTTATAATCAAATGGATCAGTTTTTGGTAATGCTAAATATTTTATAACTACATTTTTCCATAGGCGTTAAAATTAGTTTAGTCCAAATAAACGATAGAAATGTTATATCCTCTATTTTTGATTCATAGTAAGTGTTGATTATACCTGTCAAATTCAGTGTAACGGGTAATACCTAGTAACTTCGTTGTTTCTTTCTCCGAAGTTAGACCAATTTCAGGACAAATTATTTTGTAACTATTTTCCATTGATCCTATCCAAACTGCTGTAGTATTTTCTATATCAACGTGTAAACAAGAAATGTTAGCATAGAATTTTAAAACTTTCAAAGAATATGCCAACGATTTTCAGAACCATCTAGTAGTAATATAGTATCGTTTGCATTCTGTCATATTAAATATTCTTGTATTTTTGCTGTGTCGCCATTAATATGTTTGTTACTCTTTATAAGTAAAGCACCGATTATGAATAAGTATGGGGACAAAGGGTCAAGCTGTCGACATACACGGTGTATAAAACCAGTCCGATAAGTATCCATTGGTTCTAACTCATGAAGGAATATTAGTGTAAAACATTGTATGCATGGTTTAGGCAATCGTTAAAATTGAAATAATCTAAAACGTTTGCCATTAACTTCTAAGAGATTGAGTCAAATGCTGTCGCAAAATATATCAGTAGAAGCATAGACGGGGATTGAACTTGCTCTGTATATGACATCATATCATATATCAACCTTATGTTACAATGAAACGGTCGGGTAGGACACCTGTTTGTTTATCACTAATAATGTATTTCAAAACTGATTGTATTCGATTAGCTATAGAAGCGGATGCTATCTTATAGGAAACATTTAATAATGAGATAATTTATCTTTATTTCCCTTTGGTATGCAGGACATTATGCCCTGTTTATTATATTGATAGCTCACCCGTTTCAAATGCAAAGTTTATAGATCGAACTAAAATGTGACCAAGTTTTGTCCACTGGAATACTTTATAAAATGCAGATGTGACTCCAGAGTTACACTGTGATGAATAGTTAGACATGTCGAAAGCATCTACTTATAGGTCAGTTCACCTTCTAAAGTATCTTTTTCAATATCACTTAATTATCTGATTAAATGGTTAGGAATAACATTATTTAATGTTACCTCTTCACATTCTGAGTAAACAAATTAGGCCTACCTGACTTAGAGTAAAGTGAATTTATGAATTTAGACGTAAAATTTAAATTTTCTAAGTTGCAGAAATATATCGTGGAGTTTTCACTTTGATTTCGACATTGACCTAAATAACGAATCTTCCAATTTCTCCTTTTTTTGCTTTGAATATGTATGCTAATCATTATACTGTGTATTGTTTCAGCAATAAATACTTATCATGTTTTTACCAATCGTATTGTTTTATTATTCAGATTTATTTTGTAATAATATAATGAATAGTAATGAATTCTCTTCAGTGTCTTGAAATAAATATATCTGAATACTAGTTCTTCCATACAATTTACGTTGTTGACGCTTTTTAACGATAACAAGTTTGAATATGGCAACATAAGTTACGTCACTGCACATCTCACAGCCAATCCTCGTCAAGGTTACAAAACATAAGTTACGTTACTGCACATCTCACAGCCAATCCGCGGCAAGGTTACAAAACATAAGTTACGTCATTGCACACCTCACAGCCAATCCTCGTCAAGGTTACAAAACATAAGTTACGTCACTGCAAACCTCACAGCCAATCATTGTCAAGGTTACAAAACATAAGTTACGTCACTGCACACCTCACAGCCAATCATCTTCAAGGTTACAAAACGTTGTTCGGTTAAAGAGAAGTCGGTTAATTAAGTGGTTAACGTAAGATTCGGTTGGTTTACACAACATTGATATGCAAATTGCAAAGCCATAATGTATAATGCCGGTACCAACGGAAAACAATATCGAAACTTAGAGTGAAAATAGAGCCTCTATTTTATTGCGCCACCGACCTATATCCGTGATTCCGCGAATTGTCGTAGTGTATCTATAGAGAATAATTTATTAGTTCTATATGAAAGCAGATGTGGGTTTTGTACTGCAGAATGGATTTCAATACTGGCGAAGGTATCCTTGTAGACCTATTCACTTTTTTTAAGCAGTCGGACTAACTTGGCTTTGCAATTTGCGTATCAATGTTGTGAAAACCAACCAACATACAACTTGAACCACCTTTCATCTGACGGCTACGTAACACCATACAGCAATCTATAACACGCATCGAGTTGTTCACAAACAAAACAACAACTCGGTACAGAAATCTAGTCTGTGACAAAATAAATAATTGGATAAAAATATAATTTAACATATTTTACAATTATAAATGATCTTATAGAGGAATCGTGACTGCTCTCGTATAAAATTTAGTGGTGTGATACCTTGAGGAGTGAATTGCACATTCGTGTAAGATATCCTTATCACAGGAAGTCACAAACGATATTTTGTAAATAATGTCCAAAGTAGAAGTTGAGGTTGAATATTGGTAAGATTTACTTCAGTATTGTATTCATAATAAATTCATGTCGTTCGTTTATGAGAGATGCATCAATTGACATCAACAGAGATTTTCAAATAAATATCGAGGGAAGAATGAAAGTGCTGTTTACTCCGAATAACGGTGTTCTAAATTATCAACCCATGATAAAAACTTCGAAAATGTACATGCAATGAAAACATATTAATACTAAATCACTTATACAAATGAAGTTAACCCGTAACTTATAATTAAATACGCGTTTTAGATTTAATTTTCTTTCATGGGTTTCGTCAAAAACGTAGCTGCGAGACACAGCTTGTGTCCCTCGTCGATGAATTGGCAAAATCCATGGACAACAGGAAACAACACGATATGGCAGTGCTTGACTTTAGTAAAGTCTTTGACAGGGTACCACATAGGCGACTACAGGCAAAATTGGACCATTACGGCATTAGAGGCTCCACCCACAGCTGGATAACTGCCTTTCTGTCAAACAGAACCCAACAGGTTAGAGTAGAGGGAGCGGTGTCCGACCCAGCACCTGTTTGTAGCGGTGTCCCCCAGGGAAGTGTACTCGGCCCGGCTTTGTTCCTGATATTCATCAATGACCTCCCTCTCCATGTAACATCCAAGACCCGCCTATTCGCTGACGATTGCGCTGTGTACCGCGAGATAAACTCCGAGGAAGACTGCCGACAATTACAGGATGACCTAAGAGCACTGGAGGGGTGGGAGAGAAAATGGGGCATGTGTTTTCACCCAGAGAAGTGCAGCATCCTCCGTGTACACAGGAAGCGATCTCCTATCCTGTTCGACTACACGTTGAAGGGGCACACATTGACCATCGACAGCACTACCGGATACCTCGGTGTGGATCTCGTCCAAAATCTAACATGGAACACCCACATCGACCGAACTGTGAAAAAGAGCAACAGCACACTGGGCTTCCTGCGTCGAAACCTACGCATTGGAAACGAGAAAGTCAAGGCAGCTGCATACTTCTCACTTGTCCGGCCCAAGCTCGAGTATTGCTCAGCAGTGTGGAACCCGCACACCAAGGTGCTTACAAACAAACTGGAAATGGTTCAGCGAAGGGCTGCTAGATTTGTGACTAACAGACATCACAACACTAGTAGTGTGACAGATATGTTAGTAAAGCTACAATGGGAATCGCTCCAATCCAGGCGAGCCAAGATCCAGCTCACAATGTTTTACAAGACTATCAACGGACTAGTAGCCATTCCACATGAGCAGTACCTTACACCATCATCTAGAACACACTTCTCAGGACGGAAATACATACAGCAGTCAGCTTCTACATCACACTACCTGAACTCTTTCTTCCCTAGAACCACAACAGCATGGAACAAGCTCCCAGCTATAGTAGCTGAAGCCCCTGACTTGGTATCTTTCAAGCAGGGGATCTCAACCATGTCATTTTAAGGCCTGGGCCAGCTACAAGTAGCCACCAAGGACTCCCAGAGCTGTGTCGGCCTCGGCCACCGTAACCGGATTGGTTTGGGACGAGGAGGTGAAAATGTAGCTACCCACTAACCAACTTTACTCTTCTGTCTTTTAAGTATCAATCTCTTCTAACTTTTCTATCTTCTATTTAATTCTTTTTAAGGTCTCGCACACCAAACATCGCGTAATAGTCAAGAGTGACTGTGATGACGAAATATGTAGATGTAGATGAAAAGACCAGAGTGCTGCTCGTGACCATTTTGTTTACGTTTATAAATACGATTACGAATTACCGGTGTAATGGTCAAAAGTCTAATTCTGTAATTTCTTCTTGCTACTGAGTTGAGCTTTTGTATAATATTTTGCTAGACAAAGTTGTATAGAAAGTGTTGATCAAGTATTTTTTGGCAAGTTTTAACTGTGTGATTCAAAATTACAAAATAGGCAGTGGCTAGTGGTACAGTTTGGTTGATTTGGTATGTTATACTGCGGTCCCACTAAAAAGTGCCACGAACCGCCACGAAGCGCCACGAAACGAAAACATACCTTTTATGCATGATTTATGATTATAAATGTATGAAAACATACTTATATATGTTCATATATATACTATTTCTACCGATATATTGCATTTTTTTTCAGTTTTGAATAGTTTAAAAAATCCAACTTTCGCAAAAAAAATGGCGGCGCTCTGTACAGATAACATCGTTGTGATAATCACAATTTGCAATTGTCACAACGATGTTATGTGTACAGAGCGCCGCCATGTTTTTGCGAAGTTGGCTTTTTACGCTGTCATAATGTTTTTTTTAACTATTCAAACTAAAAAAAATGCAATATATCGGTAGAAATATTATATATCAACATATATTGTTTCGTGGCGGTTCGTCGCACTTCGTGGCACTTTTTAGTGGGACCCGTTATACTGTTAAGAAAATTATGAATTTTTCACCTATTTTATATACCAATACCCCAATCACAAGTTGATCAAATTGTGGATGCCTTGATATCTCAATTAAAGCCTACTTTTACAGCAATTTGATTCAAAATTCCTCCGCAGGACCCTGGCCCACGTCCCCAAAGAAAAGTTGGGGCCCTGCTTATCTTGAATTTCAAACACCATTGGTAGCCATTGGATTTGTGGTGGTGGGCTTTTAAAAACAGTGTATATCTCTATTTGTATAAGGCAATTTTTTCTATATGTCAAATTTAAACGGACAATACAACTTTACAAGTTTATTTTTGTATTGTTTTTATAGTAAATTTAGGCTTTCACCGTCGTTCAGACGATAAAAGATCCTACAGCTACATAGAAATTACAATAATTGGTCAGAAAATGAAAACCATTACTCGCCTGTCTGGAATGCTTCCCTCTGTCGAAGACACATCACTCGGAGGAATACAAATCAAGTTATACACTGTAACAGGGCATGTGAATTGTTGTAGGGACAGCACAGCACCTTTGACTTGAGAAAGCACAGCCATATATAAACCATGGATTTGAAACAGGCTGATTTATTGGTGAAACGATAAGAAGAAATAATTTACCCACAACCCTAAGCCCGCTATTTACCCACGATCCGTAGAGTATCATGGATTTGAAGAGAAATTTCATTTAACGATGCTCATTCAGTCTTACAACTTATTGAAGCAAAAAATGCATACAAGCAAACAACAAGATCAACACAAAATGTATAAATGCCATCAAGAAATATATAGCTGTTGTAAACACGACGATTATGGCTATGGGTTCAAAATGTCTCTCAATTCAGAATCAAGATGGTGGACTCGTCAATTTTGTACTACTAATCAGAACCATTTGGTTATTATTATGGATCATTTTCGTAGAATTATATATGGTGTTTCAATCGTTTGATGATCTTGGTAGAAATTTTCAATGCTCACGAGAGTTCAAACCAGTCTAAATACATACCAGGCTTAATTACCCGCCTGTTTGAGGCTGTTTCGAATCCGTAGTTTATATGTCCAAGGTGAAAGAAACATAATCTTTGCACAATGAACAGTTTGAATCAACTTTTCATTTTTCAACATTTTGTCTATTTCAGTGGTGGGTGAGGTTACTTTCCTCGGTTTCGGGCCCTCATGGAAGATATTCTAGGAGCGTTGCCCGATACCGACGTGAAAGGGGATGTTGGTCGGAGCTGTAAGTTACAATATACATATATTGTAATAACTAGTTAATCAGTTAAATAAATTTTTAATTATATGTATCAAAATTATTATTTCACAGTTCTAATATATATGTGTATTCCTCTTAATGCTTTTAATTTAAGTATATAAACAAGGTTGTATTCATGGTTGTACACATCTGTTTAAAGGATACATAGACTGAGAACCAAACATTTACTTCTCTGACACTGTCAGAAAAATGTTGTATATATATGTAAATTATGTTTGTCACATTAATTGATTTAAAATGGTATAAAGGAGTCGAAATTTGTCCATCTTAATTTGCCTTCAAATTCCCTAATCTAGTTCTATGTGAAGATTTCTGCATCAAGTGTGCATTCATGCGCTCTCAGGGATTTTTTGGGGTTAATGTTTATGCCGGATATACATGTAGGCTGTTTCCCCTTACCAAAAAGTGTCCATTACCCCCAAAAATCATAATTTTTCCCAGTTTTTTTTCTGTTTTGACTGGACTTAAAAAAAACTTTGTCCCTACCCTACCTAGCATTTTTGAGACCGTTACCCTAAACACAGATTTTATTTTGGCCTAATTGAAAAGGCACAGGCAGTTAAATTATTTTTTAAAATCACTGGCTCTTTTAGTATGTCAAGTCAATTTGTGAACCTGTTAAAATAACACCTGCTTATAGCAGTGAGTTTATCAGGATATAATCTACAGATATATTCTGGTGAACAACTGCAGAGCATGAAATAAAATTATATACATGACCTATTGTATTGATGTGTGTTCTATTTTAGCATCATTTGAGGTGACCATCAATGGACAATTAGTGTTTTCAAAGCTGAAATGTCATGGATTTCCAAAATCGGAAGATGTAAGATTTTCATTTTATTTTAGTGAGCAGGACGGTTATTATATTAAGCGCAAAATAGTGTGTTAAGTTACATTTTGTACTTCCTCTAATGTGTGGGCGGCCCTTAAGTTTACCTTTATCCGTCCGTCATTCCGTCCGACGAAAATTGTGTCGTTTCTGAAGTCATTGATTTATCATGTGTACAGCTAGGGGAGGTAAATGCTGTGCGAAATGGATGCAATCTTCTATGCAGTGATCTCCCCTTATCCTCTCAAACATTATCACAGAACACAGTTAACTCAGTGTTTAGATCTTTCTATTTGATATATCAGATATTTCAGGTTAAATGCTGCAAATGTAGGTGAATAATTAAAAAATAGATATTACAGAATAAAATGACCATTGCAAAATTACCAAATCAAGGGGTTACTGTTTATTTAATCAAATATTCATCTTAATGGGAATAAAAGTCCCACAAGGGGAGATAAGTACTGTCAGTACTGTAATATCTGGATGTTTTTATTTAATGATATTGCATTCAATCTTGGGGGATGAAAAACACACTAACACTTCTGATTGGTTGTTGCTAAGTGCACTCTTAAAATTGACCATTAAGTTAATGGTTAACAAATCTGCATTAGAAATCAGGTCTGTAAATTATGTTTATTAGCCTTAGGCGCTCTTCTTTTTCTGCATTTCAGGTGATTAAAGAAATTGAACGAGTGCGGAATGGTGGAAAATGTGAAGAAATCTTGGACGCCCAAAGCCCAGGATGTATCATCTTATAAACAGTCCTATAATCGGATTGATAGCTTATTTTGTGATATCCCATCAAAAGTTTTTTTTATATACAAACTTGCATACGTTGTGAAATCTCCATAGTGAAATGGAAGGAACATTTCCTTTGGTCTGTTGTTAAATTATTTTATTGATATGAAAGTCTTTTTGTAATATTACAGGGTTTATTTTCAGCTGTTTTTATAGCTGTTATTCGGTTATTCCCAATAACAAAAAGTAAATTATTTTTCCCAATTTGATTGTTAATATTATTAATAAATTTGAAGAAAAAGTTTTGGTTCAATTAAGCCAATAATTGACAAAGATAGAGCCTTTTCTCTCACAGACAATTTATATATAGCAACTGTTGACTAATTAATCACTACATGATTTATTTTTATTCATAAAATTTTGCTGTAATTTCTTGACTTTTTTCCCAATTTCTAAGATAACCGCGCACAAATTCCCAATTTGAACGGTAAAGGTCATCTTCTCAAAATAGCCAAAATAAACCCTGTATTGTATGAAACTTTATTTTTTTGTGGCCTTAACTATTCAGATGCAAATTTATTGGCCCTAATTTAATTCAAGTCTAAAATGCAAGTATTAAGTCACTATGGATTATTGAAGTAACTGGAAATAACATATATTCATACACACATTTTAGTCACGTACCTTAGCATCCAAGTGACCTTAAATTCAGTATTTCTATCATTTGTCATCCATTCCAGGGTTGTTGTCATGGCAACAATATTGTTGTCTAAATTGTCTTGGGGTTGTCTCATTTGGTAATGAGGGCTGATGACAAACTATTGCGTAACAGCATAATTTGCTTGCAATAATTTTGATGCTATTTCCTTTGGAATTAACTTTTGATACACCCCACAATATTTAGATAATATATTATATGTGTTGTATACATACTTTTTATGTTGTGTGAATGCGATTTGAGGTGTGTCAGTATTTATAAATGAGTGCTCGATAACTGGAGGTGTGTCAATATTGACCAATGAGTGAGGAATATGATTGGAGGTGTGTCAATATTGACCAATGAGTGAGGAATATGATTGGAGGTGTGTCAATATTGACCAATGAGTGAGGAATATGATTGGAGGTGTGTCAATATTGACCAATGAGTGAGGAATATGATTGGAGGTGTGTCAGAACTTTTTCAGAAATACATCACTTTTATCATATGTTTCCTATTGCATGTTTGTTATACTTGTTTATAATTGGATCTAGAATCCTTGGTTTTATACAAAATGTATACTGAGCATCAAGTATGCGTTACGCAGAAAATACATCGTTAGCATTAAAAGTGAAACCAGTTTGCTTTATTTATATGCACATTACAGTTGTCACGATACATCTGCAACATACCACAATATATTGCAATTCATAAGCTATATATATCACAATATGTACCACAATATCTTGCTTTGTTAAATTAAGCTATGACTGTAGATATGTTGCTTGCTTTAACACGTTTATATATGCAAACTCATAAAATGTGTTGTAAAAAGAACTTACAAAAGCAAAAGCAAAAACAAGCAGTTATCAATCTCATGTCAGGTTTTCACGACTAAAAATTGTTGGTAAAAATTAACAGTTTTCACTCTAATTCCAGTTTTTGATTAATGTGAGTCTTTCATGACTGGATAAATTGTTTCTTTTTAGTTTGTAGTCAGTAATATTCCTGCAGACAACAGAAACAATGTATTGTAAATTAGTGGTATGTTCATTACATATCATCGTACAATAAAGTTTGGCTGCTTATTGCTGTGTAGCAATGGATCGGTATAATGACATTATGACAACTGTAATGCAGATAGTTTCATCTGTACCCCTCAATCTGAACAAAAACCATAGGCTTGCATATCACACCAGACTATTTGTTGCAACTTGGTTTTGATAAAGATTCTGTTTGCATCAAACCCTAAAATGAAACAGCTTCGCACCTCAAAAATGAGTGCTGAGCATTTACTCTCAAATTGTAAAGAAACAAATTGATTTTGTGTGTTTTTATAATATATACACTGTATAATATCAATAAAAAAATTAAATATTGCTCCGAATCCCCCGTTTTTCACTTGTTATTGAGTGATTCACTCGTCTATCAATTATGTCAGTATTCACTGCACATCAGTATACAGTTAGTTCATGGGTGGGGGGGGGGGTAAACGTTATAACTGTTGTCTTGAAGAGGTAGGGATGATATCTGTTCCGACATTTACAATATTTACATGCTTGTTCTGAATAGTCGGACATATTTCAAGGCAAATTTCCTGAAACTGTTTAGGGAATACTGTATAAATGATGATAAAATAAGCAGAATATAAAATAAATAACTTATTCATTATGCTCATGAGGGCAGATAGCTCAGAAAAATGAAGAAAAATTGGTTGTCACATGTAATTTCTCTAGGTATTTTCTCAATTATCCCATATTTGGGAATTACTGCTATAAGTGCATATCAGTTTTGCCTATGGCTGATGATTAAGAACAAGGTAGGTAAATATTGTAGATGTGTGAAATATGTGTTGTTGCCCAAGGCTGTTAGGCGGAGGACAGCAGTTCATAATATCATCCCGACGTAAATACGACAGCGGTTATCTTCCCTTGCCGTACAGCAATAACCACTGCCTTCACAAAAGTCACGTGATGATGGTTGGTTGGACAAAATGGCGGATACACCGAAGAAGAAACTTTCAGACACGTGTTTATTTTGTGAAAAATATAAAATATTAGTGAAATATATTAATTTTCTTACCACCAAACGTCTTATATTTTTGACTATAATATGACTATAAAATTGTCATCCTAAAATTAAACAAATGAAAAGCACACTTCGTCAACAATCTTGACGAAAAGTTTGTGATGGAAGATATCTCCGATAACTATAAGGGGAGATCACTGCGTAGGATATTGGCGATACCTGTTTATTGCTGTGCAGTGAGCACTGGCTTAATTACTGAACTAGTTAACCAAACATACAGCGTCCCCAGCAATGTAAAAACTATTGAAATGTGACGACATAAAATTTCACGACAGAGCAACGATAGTTACAGCTAAATAACAGCCTATAGCCTTGGAATTGTCGGTAAATCTACATGGGGCATTGACTAGTTTAACAGCAAATGTACGGATAATGTTACGTCACGTCATTTGCTGTTTCATTTTTAAAATTATAGAAGGTGAGGCATTGTCGTTGTCGCGCGTTTGCAATGTCATTTGAATGGCCACATTTGAGATCACTCCAGATCACTACAATATGAACACAAATCATCCCCATCTATATTATCATACTTTAAAAAAATTCAAACTCTCGAACGCAGTAATTTTCAGGAACGCCCCTTGTACTGAAAAAAAATGAAGTAATATGAGGCCTGCATATTCTGCAATCAATGTTTGTAAACATAAATGTAACACTTCTTTAACTGTTCTTTGTGCTACGGGTATGGGCGTTGCCTGTGACACACCGTTTCATCATGATGGACATTTGTGCCATGTGAATTGACTGTCCACAAAATGACAGAGTAATGGTCCGGACAAAATATCCGGACGGACGCCGAACCGCCATTGCGGTGACTATTTCGATCTCACCTCAAGCGAGGTCTTCAAAAACGCGGCATATAATTAAATAAATACGGTTTTATTCTAATGGTATCTGATATTATGAGACACCATGTCTGATACAGTGTTGAAATATGTGACTAAATAAAGACTTATACCTTTTGCAGAAAGCACAGCGAAACGATAACTAAGCTACGATTACGCCCCTTGGTTGAGTAAAGGGGCGTCATCTGTGTGCCATAAAATTAATCTTCAGTTTTCAAAAACGAATGACGGAGAGCGGCATTTTTATTGTGTCAGACTTTTATTTCCAACTTCTGTCTAGATGAAGGAACCAAGTGTGTAGAGGACAATATAGAGGTATTATTAAATGTTTTATGCCCCCCCTTCGAAGAAGAATGGGCAGATTGGTTTGCACATGTCGGTATGTCCGTCCGTCGGTCCGTAAACTGTTCGTTTGCGATCAATTACTCAAGAACCCCCTTGACCTATCATCATCAAACTTGGTCCACACATTCACCTTGGGTAGCAGAGGAACCCTATTGATTTAGGGGTCAAAGGTCAAGGTCACCGGGGGAATAATGTTTTACAAAAATCTCGTGTAAGCTTAGTATTTAACAAAAATACACCTCCTGCTTATCAAACGGAAATGATTCAGTTTGACTTGTCTAGTTCTACTCGTAAGTTTAGTGCACTACTAGAACATGCCATGGAATAATTATTAAAGTTTTACATCTGGGCTCGGGATTGTAAGGGGTGTTTACACACAGCGTTCTAATCACACAATTTACTATGTTGAGTCTGATATTGACTTATATCGAGTATGAAAAATTTGTGAAAATGTTTAATAGTGCTTCATAATATTCGTGCCCCATTTTCTGAGATATTTGAGTGTAATATGAGATATGGTTGTAAATATTTAGTCTGAGTGTATAACTCAAACCCTATAATCACTCCCATATCTCTTAATTACGATAAATTCTCAAAGAAAATAAGCCAAATAGAATTTGAAGCACTCATTTGACATTTTCATGCAGTTTGCACTCTCAGATTTCCTCTTTCAGACGCATAAGAGTTGCTATGGTAACTATAGATTTGATTGCTGAGTGTTAGTATACAGTTATTTCAAAGTTACACAAATAACCATGAAATAAATGTTTTATTACCTGATCAAAAGTTTATCTAAACAAAAAAAGGAAATAACTGTTTTATTACGGAAACGACCGAACGTTAATGATATGCCGTCTAAAAAATTAAATTTGGAAATTCCAATGTCTTCATAGCGCCTGAGGGAAACAGTTCATACTGTTGACCGGGGAATAGTTCAATCCAAGACAAATTGATAGCTTTCATGTAAAAATAACATATTTGTTTTTATATAAGGAATCAGGTAATAATCCGTTATAATCCAAAGCCCTGGTTTTTTAATACGTACAGAACCTTTGATATTTAACATACGTTTTGAATGTATTTATCGCATTGATCCAAGTTGTTTCTTCTTAAACGGTACTGGAATTACATAACGGGTTTTATTTCGACCCCTGTCGTGCGTTCAGTTACCACAGTTCGCGTCGCTAACACTGTTAGTCAATCGATGTAAAGGGAGACAACTTATTTTAGTCGATGGTCTTAATAAACAGGGGAAGTAACAACCGCCGTAGACGCTGCATTCTTCAGTTTGAAAGTGTATGGACCGCCTTATTTCTCGGCTCACAAATCCGCTTGCTTCCTGGAGTTGTCTTTGACAGACAGTGCGTTCAGTAAATGCTAGCAAACGTGTGCCCAGTTTCGTTACGTGAGCGACGGTTAGCCTTTACTGAACGCAGGGCCGATTTAGTTGCAATTCGCATTTTGAAAGTCTTTGCCCGCCGCGAGTTCAATGGCTTCCCAACTGATTTGACAGTCACGGACAATTCAAGACGTTTTTATGACGAGAACAGATTTGAAGCGGTGACTTACAATTGAATGCGACAATTCTTGAGCACCAAATCATTATTGTTTTACCCTAGGGCCACGTATCGTGTGAGAGCATTCGCTCTGCATAAAAATTACTGAACATGAATAAATACACAGTTAACCGTCAATAACCTTTGGGGCCTTTGAAAACTGGTCTTCTTATTGAGTTGGTCTTAATATTTGGGTTGAATCAAGAGCCAAACAGTGAATATGGAATTATTTTTTTCTCTTAATTTTGAGGTGGTCTTATCATTGAGGTTTTCTTTATATTGAGGTTGAATAAAGAGAAAAACAGCGACAATGGACTTGAAAAATGTGTTCTTTATTTCTAGGTGGTCTTATTTTGAAGTGGTTTTTATGTGTGGTCTTATTTTTGAAGTAGTTTTTATGTGTGGTTTTATTTTTGAAGTAGTTTTTATGTGTGGTTTTATTTTTGAAGTGGTTTTATGCGTGGTCTTATTTTTGAAGTGGTTTTTATGTGTGGTTTTATTTTTGAAGTGGTTTTTATGTGTGGTCTTATTTTTGAAGTGGTTTTTATGTGTGGTCTTATTTTTGAAGTAGTTTTTATGTGTGGTCTTATTTTTGAAGTGGTTTTTATGTGTGGTCTTATTTTTGAAGTGGTTTTTATGTGTGGTTTAATTGTTGAAGTGGTTTTTATGTGTGGTCTTATTTTTGAAGTGGTTTTTATGTGTGGTCTTATTTTTGAAGTGGTTTTTATGTGTGGTCTTATTTTTGAAGTGGTTTTTATGTGTGATCTTATTTTTGAAGTGGTTTTTATGTGTGGTTTTATTTTTGAAGTGGTTTTTTATGTGTGGTATTATTTTTGAAGTGGTTTTTATGTGTGGTCTTATTTTTGAAGTGGTTTTTATGTGTGGTCTTATTTTTTTTGAAGTGATTTTTATGTGTGGTATTTTTTTTAAATGGTTTTTATGTGTGGTCTTATTTTTGAAGTGGTTTTTATGTGTGGTTTTACTGTGCTTCAAAGCTATTAAAAATTAATAAGTTGAGATAACCAATCGCTATGATGATAAACAGTATTTATTTTAAACCGGTAAATATTTAGACAGATTTAGGATAGAGTGACCGGCAATATCGCGTACCATATGCCACCAACGCACCTATTCTAAAAGTTAAAACCAGTCAATAAATGTCATAAGTTGGCGTTCCTTCCTGACGCTACATTCGGAAACCCTTGGTCATTGTTAGTTTGATATAAAATATTGTTCAATGAATTCTTAATTAGTTCGACAGTAATATTGAACGATATATCAACACGAACGAACAAATAAACACGTACCGGATTGATTAGCGTGGTGTATCTTTGATCACAGAGAGAAACCCACACGCTTGAAATAATAGAATATTACATGGCTGATAATTAACATTGATAAATTTAAATTAATTTTATGGTACATGTTTGTAGTAATTTTACAGGATAATAATCAGCGTGCTTTGAGAAATAATACATATGAGCGCCGCTGTACGATTTCCAACCTCTTCTTTCAGACGTCACCATGTACTGAGAGTAAGCACTATTGGCCGCATATGGCAATATGAAAACGAAGTGACTACATTATATGCGTTAGGCTTTGATTGAGTGGGTTGTGTTCTGCTCTGCTGGACTGCTCTGGACTGGGGTGGATAAAATTGAACTGCATCACAATATTGTTTGTTGTATTGCATTGCAATGTTTGATACTGTGCAGCTGAAAATGTGCTACTAACACTGTGAGAGTTATCTTTACAATACTACAGTAACACCGCGATAATAGGACCATGAAGGAAGCCAGTCTTAGTTGTGAGCTGTTCTAGTTATTGAGTTCAAATATTGAAGAACAATTAAAAACTGTTTCAAGAAAATACAGTCTTATAGTTGGGGTGGTTTGGACTGAGATGCGTTTTAGTAAGATTGTACAGTAGTTATTTACATTTTATAAAATTGTCTTCGCATCGAGAGATCCTAAGTGTGAATCCTACCACGAGCGAGTTTTTTCCCGCGATGTGCTCAAACCCTGACTTCGGCACAAGTACTTGTTAGGTAGGAAGTCGGGCCATATATTTACAAACCAACCAAGGGAAATCTCAGCTCATATCTTGATAATGCACTCAAATATAGTAGGTTCGTCATATTCGTAAATATCACGTTTCGAAAATGATTCGCGAAAACAGGGTTTGGTGATTGACCCAATTATGTAAACTGATTTGACTCAAAATGAGATTTTGTGTACGTACTTGGCCAAGAAGCTGTCATCAGACATGAACTCCCATGTCGGAAAACACCAGACTGAAAAACAACTCCCAGACTGTCGGTAGGCTGAGATTTATTACCTATCTGTAACCATATGTCAACCGGGAATGTCATTCCGTCCACACACCAGTCTGCTTGATTTCTACTTTGTCATCACGTGAATTCTCCGGTTTCTACTCCACGTCCGAATATTGCTACAATAAAATATCTGTAGTAGTACCCAAGGGGGAAATATTACCGAACTCAACAAATCGTAACTTTCCGGTTATCTCCGCCATTCTCCGGGCGCAGTCGTAAGCCGGATTTCTGCTTTAGTATTGCTACAATAAAACATTTGTAGTGGTACTCAAGGGGGAAATATTACCCACCTTCAACAAGTCGTAACTTTCCGGTTGTCTCCGCCATACTTCGGACGCAGTCGTAAGGCGAATTTCTATTTTAGTATCGTCGAAGGCAAAAGTCTGTTACTAAACAAAACTCGTAAAAGACTCTCCCACGCAGTGGTCTCCCTTCACTCAGAGATTTTCTGTCATTACAAACATGTTGTTTCCTGTTTTTTTCGGCGCAGCTGTACTTACATGGCTTTGCTTTTAGCATATCGGTGTTGTGTAAACCAATCAAATATTACGTTAACCACTAAACCAACGTCTCTTTAACCGAACAACGTTTGTAACCTTGACGCGGATTGGTTAACCTTTCGATAAGGGGTTCGTTATTTTACCGAAATCCATTTTGGATCTGGAGTGACCAGCATTTATAACCCGAGGCAATTTCAACATGCTGTCGAAACACAGTGGGGTGGCTAAGTTAGTCGCTAATGATAATGACCAAGAGACATTAAATTCGAGTATATTCGGTTATAGCATGGAGCCAATATCGATTATTGATTTTTTTGACAGGAGTCATTTTCCCGTTGAAGGGAGACAATCCAAGTTAGAGTAAATGGCTAAAACAAAGCCGCTATTCAAGGGAGATCATTCTTGATATTTATTCAAGAAAGCTACACATGCTCGGTATTGCGCTGTTTGGAGATTTCTATTGCGTTGCCACACTGTGATGCAATGCCGGGTGCCCTGTCTGGTTAGCTCAGTTGGTAGAGTGCTCGAGTGTCATCCGGGAGGTCCGGGTTCGAGCCGAGGCACGCCTTGTCCTTCCAGTAACATTGTTCTCCCCGCAGAATCACGTGGGGAAGTTGTCAGCTGTTTGCGAAAGGACACGCTGGTACTGGTTCATAATTACTTTCATGAAAACTGGTTAGGTCACACGACCGTCATATCAAAACTTTGAAAAATATGATGAAAAAGGACGTGAAACCAAATGAAAGTAAAGGAAACCAGAAATACACGTGACATGAGATCACACCCAGTCAAAATGTATTACACTTACAATACCGAACATAGACAAGCCACTGTGGCATGTCTCGGCCAGGACTCGAGCCCGCGATATTTCGCACCAGAGATGCACACTTTACCATTGAGCTGCCACGGGCTGGGTCGGTATTTAATATCCATATACTCACGTACATACATCTTATATGTACATACTTTATTTGAATGGACAAAATTACCGGATAGCCTGTCCTCGAAAAGTACACACGGGATCACTAGCTTGTTTACTGATGCAATTTTATTTTCTAAAAATACACAATCCCAATGGAATGTACTGTTTAATTACAGTTATAATTTCTTTTTTATCTACGTTGACGTCGGCACCTGACGAAGGAGTGGATAAATGCCATACTGAATGCGCTTGTTTCGTTCCGCACGCAACAAGTCCATTCGTATACAATGGGAAATTGTTCAACAATATTAAATTGTTGTATTACATAATTTCGCAATATTTCCTGACGACACGACAGGAATTTTTTCACGCCTTTACTCCGGTATACTCCATCAACGTTACGTGGGAGTGAATCATAACAGCCGGTCATGCGCGCGCATATTAATTGTCCAATCACGGCGCTTGATATATGATTTTATCTAATTAACACCCAATATTGCCGATAATATGAATGCTGTATGGTTAATTGAAGCGATATCGGTAATTTCTGACGCAAATTTTTTGACACAAGACATCGCATTGTTTAGAAGGAAATTCGCTATATAAGCTGCTCACGAAGGTAGGAGCATTTGTTAAAGTAAACTTTCTTCGGAGAAGTACGCGATACTTTTATCATTATATTTCAATTTTACATCGAATAATTTTCGTGCTGTGAATATTTTGGCTAAAATGCTAGTGACAATTTAACAAAAGATTTTTTTGTAATACATTTTCATCTCGCTATTTAAACACATGTACAGCTATTTTATTTGAACAAATACAAACGTGTGACTGATTTTGAAAATAGATAAGACCTAAAATAAATCGATTCGTTTGAGTCTGCCTCGAATCGCCTGCAACTTTGAAGTACAATTGTTTTAGTAAAATCGTTTTTTTGATACAGAAGCGGAGACGGTCCAACAAACACCAGGAAAAATAATGAGAGTTGTCAAAAGTGTAGCGCTCGTCCAAATGGTCATTTTTCTGACAGGTAAGTCATTTCATGTATTTTCTTTGTAAACATTCTTACTTGTGAATTCAAAGAGAAGAAAATGATAAATTTATACAACTTCATGAATTTTTATTGAATATTGGAGATTTATACATTATAATGTGATAAAGCATTAAAAAGGAAGAAAAAGATGAGAAAATTTAATCAACTTCGTGAATTTTTATATTGAAATATTGACGATTTATACATATTGCACTATGTAGTTTTTTTAAGTTTTTTGATATCGGGTCAAATGACTTACTATTTTAATCACCAATACTTTGTTTCTTAGAGTGTATTAGTCAATATTTTCGCTATTGTCAATCTCCGCAAACCCGATGACGTCACGTCATATTGTATTGAATGAAAAAAAAACCGACACGTCGTGTATATTTTTGTCACCTGGAATTTCCGGTTTGAGACAACGTATTATATTCGATCGTTTTGTAATCTAAACTCATATCCGCATCGGGTGTCAATAGTTTCCTGGGGTTGACAATATGTTTGTCCCACTTAAAGCTTACGTTACGTGGTGCTTTTATAATACAAATATTTATAGAAATAGTTTACCAACTTCCGGCGCGAATGGAAATATCCGGCTCGTGTGTTACTATTTAGTTCGTGACGTGGCCCCGTGAACTTTATATTTAGTGCAAAAAATGTAACATTGATCTAAACCATAAGTTAAAAAAAACCTAAGCAGTTAATCGGTCACACATCCTACTTTTTGACACTGTTCGCTATTATGTGACGTCATTCATTGACACTTTTAGCGCAAGACTCTTCTTACACGAATTATTTTCTTGTATACCAGACCGGAAAATCTGGCTTGTACACTCTTACCTTAAGACTCAGTCGTATTGGGCTTAAGATCGCTTGGGATTCCGCAGGTCGTTCGAACGGCCAAGTTGCGGCAAGGTCGCGGCCGTCCCCATTCATTGCGGTCACACTATGAGAACATGACCAACTTGTACCAACCAATCGCACAATATACAATACCGTGATCTAGCGATAGACTGCAACCATTTGTGATATTGAACGTACGATTGCTTGCAATTGCACGCGAGAGTACTTAAAATCGCCCGCCGAATTTTGCGTACTGTTGCAGGACATCACGCGACTGGTCGTGCGAGTGATTTCGACTGGCTGCGAGTGGCCTCCACCCCCTGCGACTGTTTGTGCGATCGGTTTTAAGAGTATATCGACGCTGTTTCCATATATCAGCGTTTCATTTGCGTTTTGAATTAGCATAATCAACCAATTATTATATAATCACACATTTAAGATGCCAGCTATGGCGGCCGACACACCTAGGACGTTCAATTGCGTCTACTGTATCAACTGTAGGCATAAGGCAAATGTGGAACTGTGGCAAACGTATTTTTTGGCGCAGCCGTACTAAATGGGTTTGCTATTTGCATATCAGTGGTGTGTAAACCAATATAACCTTACGTTAACCACCAAAACGGCAATTTATCTCCAACCGAACAACGTTTGAAACCTTGACGCGGAGTTGTTAACCTTTTGATAAAGGGTACGTTACCTAACCGAAATCCACTGAATTTCAGTGAACTTACCGAATTCTATTTTGGATCTGGAGTGACCAGCAATCGTAACATCTCGGCATTATGTTGCACAACAATTCTTAGCCTTCAAATTGCGCCGACCTTCTTTTTTCAAGATATTTCTTGTTTGTAGTGTAAGTTCTATATATGAATGTTTTGAAGCTGGGGTCTGTCCGTCAACTGGTCTATCGCCGGTAGAGCTAGCAAGGTGGTCGTATGACTCTGCGACAACACCTACAAGAGGTCTTGGATGTTAACGATCTGTCGTATGACAAATCGCGAGATTGTACGAGGTTGCACGTCATGAGAACACCAGGGACTAGAGAATCGTGCGACAAACTGCGATCTCACGCGATATCTAGCATACAACTCGTAGTACGACATCTCTCGACCGATTTGTTCGGAACAGGTTTTATCCATGCTAAAAACGTTGTCACGACCGATTTTGATTTTCTTTATTCCATTCCACGCAAGGACAGTCTCTATACAATGATATTGAGTCCTATATTTCCTACCGTATGCATCGGTAAGCTGAATCTCCATTCTCGTCAACACTCGGGTATTTCCGGTCCACTTCGTTATTCTAAAAACACCCTCTAGTGTATGTAAGCTCTAAGTGGCAAAACTCAACATTTTGGGCGGTCAAGAAATAGTTCTCGTAAAACGGATTTATAATTTCAATAACTTCGATTAATTCACGTAAGAGATGGATTATCGTTGTAATTTCTAGTTAAAAACTCACATACCTCAGTCTTCATATAGCTTAAATATTACATTCATCAGCACTCCAGCGTTCATGCCGCCATCTTGTTTTCATGATATTCGAATGGTATTTCCGAAAGTAGTGCCTAACGAACATCCGAGGCACTTGACGTAGTTGGCCGAGGTTTTCCGAATGCTGAAACTCCTGAACAAGTCCATGTTTTATGCGCAAGAAATGACCTAAGCTAAGGTTGCACCGTAAAGCAACATTATTTCTACTTTAATTCATTTTTATGCAAAAACAATCGACAAATTAATAGTATAGCTCAATAGTATTCCTCTTTGTCAAATAAATAGATAGAAGATGTTTGTTCGAATCGTCGGAAGTCAAAAAAATAATTTCAACGAGTGAACAAAAGGCAAAATATTTTCACGAGCGGCGTAGTCAAAAGCGATGACATTATTTTCAACCTTTCAATGAAACAACGAATTCAAAGTTCTATTTATTTCATGCTTTTCAGCAGGTTTTGAAAGTGCTTCAAAATTCTACATGACGTCATACGTAGAGTGCTGATACTCTACGTGACGTCATGAGATAGGCATATTGCGGCGCTAAAAATTGTTCTTTCAAATAATTGACATTACAAATTTGAATTTGGAAAGAACATTATTATTGTCAAAAAGGAACATCCCTTTTTTAGTTAGAAACTTCATTTTCGTTTATAAGGCCTGTTTTTCTCACTACAAAAACAATGGTTTTATCGGGATGTAAGCTAACTATATAATCCGGGAAACCATTGAAAGGCATAAAATAAATACAGACTAATAACTCTGTTCAATTAAAACGTCTGGATAATCCTGATCGTCCTTGTCAGTCGACGCTTATACTGGACATAGCGACAAGCGCCTTGATATCATAAACTCAGCGAGCGGGTGTAGTCCCTTATTTGCTGCACTGGTCCATTGAAAAGTATGAAATAAACATAGACTAATATATCTGTTCAATTAGATCGTCTGGATAATTCTGATTGTCATTGTCAGTAGACGCTTATAGTGTACATAGCGACAAGCGCCTTGATATCACAAGTAAAAAATTGCTGCCTGATGCAGCAAAGGTGGGTGCACGGCGTAAACAAAATGAAATAGAACAACTGCAATTTGAACTAACAGTATGTGTTTATTATGCTTTAATGTGTAACTATATATTAATGTATAAAAAGTACATTTGTAGTTTTAGTAGTAGGAATTTATTAAGGAACAGACTAGTTTTTGTATGGACAGTTAAACAGAAATAGAAATTGATAGTGCGGAAAACTTTCATGATAATGAACATCATGCATGTAAATTAAGACAACATTATACATCTCAAAATGCAAAACATTGATTGAAACATATTAACATAAATCACAATCATTATCACAAATAAATAAAGAAATACCGACAAATTTACATAATTAGTATTTACTAAAAATTAAAAAGAAGAACAATAATCACTAAATGATATTGCATATCATGTCAAAATGTGAGAGCACTACAGTTTAATTAACAACATGTCAGTGGACAGACATCCAGCATCACACACTGAATTAATCAAGCAATGTGTGAATGTAAAATGAGTTTAAACATTTGGAAAGTAAGAAAAATAGTGTAATTTAATGTAAATGATAGCTAAAAAGTGACACATGAGAGAACTATAAAATGCTACCTGAATGAACAAGTGGTAGGAAGTGAAAGCAGGCCGTAGTTTATGAATGACTATTATAATAAGGCAAAGAACATAGCTAAGAGAAATATAAACGTATTTACATATATCACATACATATTAACAGTAGAAAGAAATAATGCAATAATTACCAAAAAGCAAAAACGATTACTCAATACAATCAAAGCAAACAAATGGGGTGTGGGACAGTACCACTTGTCTATGTAGCCAAGCTGGCAACTCGTTGCATATAAGTTTCTGTTTTAGTCAAACCTGTGTTAAAGACCACCTGCGAACAAAGACCACTATTGCAAAACCTGTCTGCAAAGACCATCAATTTTATCTCCCATCAGACCATTTTAAATGATATTTAATATGTTAATAGAGACCACCTGTAAACAAAGACCACATTTTGCTGTTCCCATGGGTGGTCTTTACAGACAGGTTTGACTGTAAACAGTTTTATAATATCAAAGTTTGTGTAACTAGGTAAGAAGGTTTGCATGGAATATGGAATAAAACAAAAACATAAGACATAAATGTGAAAAAGAATAAAAAATTATTGAAGAAACAATAAACATTTTTTCCAAGAGATCTTCAATCCGACTTGTTCTAGAAATGCTAGATTTTCAATCCAAAATAAAGAAAAATGGTCAGTAATAATGGTAGAACCTTAAGACTGTAAAACAAGTGAAATGTTTGTCACGATTGTAAATAAATGAAATACAAAGATATTAGACCCTTTATGTAACGTTTGTGAATATTTAATTATGAAATGACATATTAAATTCTATCCTCGCTAAATTAGAGTAAAATCAGTATGGCCAGGCATAAAGTTATGATAACACTAGCTTGCCATAGGTTATGAGTTATCTTGTTGCAGTGGGGTATTTTCCAATTAATTTTCAAAGCACAACTTTGATTTGATTTGTAACAGGTTTTTTTTAGAGATGAACAGCAGACAAGGTTTTCAAGTTTCAGACACCTGTGACCTTGACTTTTAACATTATGACCCCAAATTACAATATGAACTACTAGACTTCATACTGATACTTCCCAGCAAGTTGATGAAAATCTATTACTGGATTTTGGAGATAAAGGGAGAACAAGGCAGACTGGACAGACAAACATACAACATGTGGCGACATAATAAATACAAGATGATGAACACATATGTACAAGCAATAACAAAGTTTATATAATTATACATTGTAGTTAAATATTAGTACTAAACTGTTTACTTCATATGCAGCTTAATTGCAAAAACATCATCTTTTATATAGTTTATACATGAATCCAGGTCAAATCATCCAAGCTTTGTTTTAAAGGAAACTACTTTGAGCTTAGTCAGTAACAAAAAGTATGTTAGACCAGTTGTATCAAAAGTTGAAAGTAGACTGCAGACACAGCATAGGGCTATTCAAGGAATATTTTTACCCGGTTTGGTTTAAACTGCTCTAGCAGCTTTAGATATAATATCCAAAATATGTCAGCGAATCAGATGTTGGATGTAATTTTGGTACAGTACAATCATGTGCCATGTTCATAGCAAATCAGCCAAAGGGTAAATAGATTTTTTTAGAAAAAATGTCTGGCAATCAGAAGCCCAAGTGGCTATTTTGGAATTCGAGTGGGGCTGAGTGGGGCTGTGTGACACAATATTTGAGGACAATCATGCAATGAACAAATCTCGAATGAGTTAAATAATTAAAAAATATCAAAGTGAAACAAACAGCAATAAAACACCTGAAGACTGAGGCAAGACATGAATATTGCAAAAGCACATTAATGTAAGAACTGTTACAAGTATCAAAGACAAGCAAAGTCAACTATCAAAACACAGTACAATATATTCAAATAAGAGGCCCAAGCAAAAATTAAATCAAAATAAGGGAGGGCTTGGTTTTTTTTAAATTTTTGAGTGCTGACTGGGTTTTTTTACATGTGGTTTTTTGACATACTTAACTTTTGCCATACAGTAAAAAGGTATGTATGTATAGTATTACTGTGTTTATGAGGTCGCCCGTCGCCGCGCACATTATGGTAAGTTGGTCGACCCGGTATGTCTGCCGCACACCATAAATATACTTTTTTGATGCCAGTAGAGAAGTATAGGTCAAACAGACAAATACGGTCACTGCATAGTGCCAATGAGACCCATCGTACAGTTACCATTTTCCTGGCATCTAACCAGTACTTTCCTGGAATCTACCCAGTACTTTCCTGGTTACATGCCAAGGCGTATGCACAAATATTATAAATATTGTCCCTGAAGTAAATTTCATTGCACTAACAAGCTGATTTTATACATTTAAGAATAAAGGGCCAGAAAATACTGCACTCCACAGGATGCAATATATTAACCCCATTACCTACAGAAATAAAGTTACTGCTAATGGTAAATTTCAATTTTTAAAAGCAACCAATGAAAAAAATAATAAAGTGGTGTGTTAGAGGTTGTTGAGGGGAGTTTTTTTCTCTTTCTCTCTCTGAAACAGTCGTAAATCAAGAATAAAATCCACATTTTTTGTTTCTAGGGTTCCCTCTGTCATTCGCCAATAACATCAAATGTGAAAAAGACAATAATTTGGCAACAGGTTTTCAATTTTGGCAACAAAAATATTCCAAAAGAAATTATACTTGTAAGCAATTGCATAATTTTTCATGCTTTTTATCAAAATTGGTGTGTTCTTTGAATATGCCACAGGGAATCATGTCTTCAAATTAAAAAAAATTAGCACCTTCAATACCAGGATATGAATAAATACCGAATGATATCAGAAATGGAAGTATCTAGTTTTTCGCATAACTTTGATTGCAGTCTCAGTTGTTCCGAATAGATAAGGGATCACTGTCCTTGTAAGTGCAAGTGACACTTATGTAAGGTTTACACAAATCAACAATATGAAGCTCTAATGTTCATCTTGCATATCTGGGAACATCTGCTTCACCATTCCTACAGGTACCACAACTACTTTGTCATCTATTGTTAAGAAGGAGAACTCATCTTCTTCCTGACAAACACTATCCACCTCATCAATTACGTCTTCTACTGGAAATTCTGTTTTCTGTTAAAATACAATAGTATAGGTATATTGTAAGGGTATTAATGAAACATATTTAAGAAATATCTGAACAATTTTTGCTATATTTAGGTGTTGAACCTTTCGCCTAGTGTTAAAGCTCTTTTTGATGGAGTGTGAGGATAAGTGACCCAATCGTGTTTATGATAAAAAAAATGTACTACTTTGATCTTGCTGCTGCATATACTCTTTGACGGTTTGTTGTTCTTTAATTGTGTATTTCTTTACTTTTCTGCTTTAACAATGGATTTAGTTACATGTTTATTATAACCATGACATATTAATGTCTCCATGTAAAATTTAATGGTATTAAAAAGTATTAGCCAATAACAATATATTTCAAAAGTATCAGTTGACAGCTGCTAAAAGTATTAAACTAAAACTATCTGAATGGACAAAAAAAACTTTATGCCTTTTTGATGATATAACTACTGTACTAAAGTACATTCAGAATTTTTTTGCAATATCTTATTTTAGCTTAAGGTAACAGGCGACAGGATTGCAATAATTTGAACTTGCTATTTAAATTTGTATAGCAGAATATCAATGTATCACTTCCTATAATTGCAATAATTAACCTCACAATTTGTCTGTTGTTCAAGACACAACACAAATCAGATTTCCCACCCTTCCCAAAAAAATTCAAGGACTCTTCAAAGGGTATTTTCACAAAATTCAAGGACCAAAACAGCATTTGTACTGCTATTTTATTCATTCAACATGTCTTTCAAATTAACTTTTTCCATGAACATTTAAGTATTAAACTTCAAATTATGAACTTATATACAAGGAAATGTTACACGTACTTCAACGCAAGTTTTCCAAGGCTTTCAAAGTCACTATTTTTTATCTGTTTAAAATGAGTTTATTATACAGTAGGAGAACCATGTGACATACCGTGACTAAGGTCTGGGATGTTGTTGAAAGGGAAACTTCATTTCTGTAGGTATTTGTAACACTGTCTGTTATGACAAGTCTCCAGGTTGAAAGGTTTCATTCACACATTTGCACCATAAGGCCACCTAACATTTGTTTGTTGCATCTTCAAAATATATGTTCTTTATTTTGACATTCTCAGTACCTCACATACAGCTTCTTCGGAACTTCCTGCAATAAAAGTTAAATCAATAAAATACTGCATTAGACTTTCCAATGGATAATAATGCATTTTGCCTTTCATCTCAAATAATGTTTTAGAACAGCCATTAATTTGCTGATCGTGTATCTGAAGACATCAATTTAAAGATGTCATCAGACAATTATCTTAATTGAGATTCTCCATCTATCATTGGCAGTGTTTTCCGTGGACTTTTAAAATTGAAAGTCATTGCAATTTCATATCCGAGGCCAGGGTCATTTCCAAGTATTGGAGGTCATACAGGAATATGCTAAATCGAGTCGACGCTTATGTACTTAGACACATTCAGTCTGCATGTAATAATGAAATTGAAAGTTGAAACTGAAAGTACATTTTCGGAAAATCGCTGTAAGGTTAGAACATGTGATCAGTGTATTTAATACAACCTGCGAGTTTAAACGTTTACATGTTAATTATCACGCATGTTTGAACGATACATGACTTATGATTGAGGGAAAATACTGCAAAATATTAAACAGAGCACAGAGACGAATGCTGGCTGCATCATAACAATAACAAATAAAATGTAGGTCAACCACGCGATGGGTCAACCACAATGTTGAAACGATAAAATTCAATAATTATACAGTTGAAAATATTAGTTAATGACATCAATCATAATATACAACAAAATCACATACCTTAATTTAGCTTTTGTAGCATACAAAATCAATAATGACGTTACGACGTACAATCGTTCGCTTCCCGACATATATTCCCGCCGGTCTGCGCAGGCGCACAATAGGCTCTGGGGTGGGACTGAAACCCGTTATCCGGGATCCGTGATTCTCCGGGATCGATTTTTAAAAATTGTTCGAGTGGAACATATGTTAACTGAAGGGTGTGAACGAATGTTCCTTATCCGTTATTGACCGTTGATACCTACGATATAGTCCAAAATATCGATCCCGGATTTTCCCACCAAAGTCCCGGATTTTTTTAAAGTCCCGGATTTTAGTCCCACCCTAGGCTCTGTTCGATTTTTCCCCAAATTTTGTTCTTAACAGAGTCCATTGCAAAACGACGCTAACAGAACTCAATATGCACGGCGTTGACACGCCGTGCAATAAACTCAGCGAGCGGGTGTAGTTCCCTTATTTGCTGCACTGATCCATTGAAAAGTATGAAATAAACATAGACTAATATATCTGTTCAATTAAATCGTCTGGATAATCATGATCGTTCTTGTCAGTAGACGCTTATACTGGACATAGCGACAAGCGCCTTGATATCATAAACTCAGCGAGCGTGTGCATCTCCCAGTATTTGCAGCACTGATTACACAAATGGCTGATAAAAAATTCACAATTATAATTTAAACATTAATTTAATAGTTACTCAGCAATAGATACGCTGAACTGGTATCCATGCAACATAATTCAATATTTTTCATGTAAAACAGTTTGACCTTCCACTAATTGGTACAACAGATGAAATTAACTAGATCAGCTGGGCTGTTCACCGCAATAATTCTTTAATTTGTGGTCGCTCATTTAATTGTGGTAGAAATTACGATGAGAAATAGGTCTTTATGTAAATTAGTTTTATTATATTATTTGATAGGAGAAATGAACTCTTTACGCTCACAATGAAATCTAGGAATGATTCATCGAGTTACGCTGTTACAGGACCGTGTTTCCTGGTTCAAATTGAACTACAATAAAAACCCGATAGTAAGATCACAACTGGTTCGAATTTGTATTTGTATGTTTGGGAAGGTTATCCAGCTAGCTAATGGAGGGTCGATGGTTCTACCCAGATTCATGTCTGTTCCCCAAGTAATGCAGGATGTGGCACCGGGGGGGGGGGGGGGTCTTCCACCCTTATATCTGAAAAAAACATTACATGGCTGTTTTTGTGACTTAAAGCCACGTATACAAAAGACGCCCATTTACGACACTCTCGGTTCATGTTGTATACTCAGTGCACTTAGAAACGTAATTTGTTTTCTTCAAATTTTGTGGACTTACTTAGGAATATAATAAAATGACTTTACACGATACTATTTCATGTTTGTGCAACACATACACTATATTTCGTTACAGTCAACAGGTATTTTCATATAAAATGCAATAAAATTCTGATTCGCAAAATTTTGGCTAGACTTAAACTGTGCGTTTGTAAATGTATTAAGTATATATTCATCTTAAATCGTTCCTTTAGCCATATAATCACAGCTTAGTAAAAACATTAACATCAAATTGTTTACATATTTATGTCTATTTTGTATATAAGTTATTCAAAGGAAATATATTGGCATCTCAACAATATCGTCATTATTATTTTAATCATAATTTTAGAATATATTATTTAATTAAATACTTTTTACCAAAAAAAATCTCAAAAAAATGTAGTGCTTGTTCAATATTCAACAAATTCATTGTTCGTTCTTTTGTTTACATGGGCACGAAATTATCAGTTTGTTTATATCTCAGGTTGTGTGTTTAAAAATATGCTTCTCGCACCGGTAAGGCTTCTTTATCTATATGCTCCGTGGACAGGCGCAAGGGTAAATACGTAAGGGAACAGGGGCGCAAAGAGGCCTGGTCGACTATCAGGGATAACTGATGAGAATCAAAGGGGACAAACGGGGGGGGGGGGGTATTGGATGGAATACATCACAGGACACGTCAAGACAGCTGGCAACAGTAAGCCGAAAATGGAGAGAAAAATACATTTACACTATATTAAGTGAAAGAACCGCAAAGAGGAAGGGAAACCATAGATACATCTAAACACAAAAAGAAAAAATAACCATACACCGATTTACAGCCTAGGAACTGTTAGTAAAAAAACCAAGTTTAAATCGATTTAAAACTAATATTTACATTTTTCTCAAGTTTGTTGGGGATCTCATGCACTTTGTATGAGGCATTTTCTTGCTCGACTATTGCATAAATTTGTATCAAGAAATATATTTACCCTACCGACCTACTTAATTTTAATTACACCGGTTCTAGAGAGGAAATGAGGGATACTTTCAAGCTTGACTTAAGCGTCTTACTAGTATAATATTTTCTTAAATTGTATTGGCAAATATTCCTAAATTCTTAATAATAAAAAAACATTTGAATCGAACACGTTTTCTGTAGTCTGAAGTCACTGGAGACAGAGCGTAAAGTTGATTTAAGTTGCTTTTATTGTTGGACCACATTAGATACCAACAGTAAAGAGCGATTATGTCAGACGACAACGATAAAGGTGACATCGTAGTCGTCAGTTTAAAATTGAAAGTGATGCTCGGTCGATTTTCGCACGTGGTTTTGTTCATGGGTTTGTCAAGATCTGAGTAGGGAAGTTCTGATTTGTGAATGTGTCTTTCACTGTTTTTGTCAAAATATTTAATACTTCAGTTTTGTTATCAACTGGTGTTGTGATAAAATATTAGACGTAGATGGATCGTTGATATGTGGGTGGGGTAAAGTTTCATGACACATGTGGCCAATACAATACCAGGACAGAGGGGAGTCCGATGTCGAGTGGTTATGTCCTCCGATTTCAAATCAATTTATGAGGAGGCTAACTACGCTGGCTATTCTGGTGCTTCTACCCTAGTGTCCATCTGTGGTTTTCTACTCAATTGTGGAAATAGTCGCTACATGGTCATACATAAGCGCTGCTATGGGATTTATAACCTCTTCTGTAAGTGACGTCATTTCAAGAAAACGCATTATCTGATGTCACTATTTGCAAGCACGAACCAATATTTACTCCGTAATATTATGATATTTACTCCGTAATATTATGGTCACTTCGTTTTCATATTGCCTTATGGACCAAATATTGCTTACCGTCAGTACCTGGTGACGTCACATGTGACGTTTTCTGGAAATGACGTCTCTTCAAGAAGAGGTTGGAAATCATACAGCGGCGCTCTCATATACCTCGTATATGGCGGTTTAGTTATTTCTTGTTTGATCAAAATTTATTTTTTCATTTTACAGTATGACAGTATTCCCTGTTTGCTACAAAGAATTTGTTACATCTTAATCTAAAATCTGCTAGTGACTTCGTTTTATTCGATATCTAACAGGGACAGACAGTGTTAAGTGTGTCAGATTATTTTCCGGAATTTATGTTTCACTTGTGGGTATATTGAAGATCTCAAGCTTGGGTACATAAGATTTTCAAAGTAAAGTTCAGGAGTCAATACTCTGCTTGAAAATGGAATCTGTACACTTAACAAAACTTACGGTCGTCCGGCCCATTCCTTGCGCCTATGTTCTCTTACGTGTGTAGCATTGAGCCTCTTTAAGTGCCTTATGTTTTATGGATGGTTGTTTTCCCGGAGGTCTGTGTGGTGGGAAGGCACTGTCTTATGTATGTGGCGTTCCCTGTAGCAACTTATTCTCTTTTACAAGTCTGATCTTTTTTAATGTCGAATAATTTTTTTAATTGATTATCACTTCTACACGAAATTTTGAATATTGGCTATTGACAACGTTTAGATCATGGTTCTAGGGTCAATTTTATCGGTTTAGATAACACTGTACATTGGGTCAGAGTGGGCACACCGGCTATTTGACTCTTTCCAACCAACCAGATCATCTTTAAGTGGGAGTTGCAGTACTGATTATTTCACATTTATTGAAATTATGTGTTCCATCTGTGGATTTATGATATGAAATAAAAAAAGTATTATGCCAGGTATCTACGTTATATTTGTAGAAAATTTCAGCAAGATCAGATTAAGTGTTGCCTTTAATCCAGAACCCCCTTAACTCAATGTTGGCGGTTTTGAGTCTTTCTATCTGTCACTACTTTCATTGTTCTGGAATGCACATAATTTAAATAAAATGCAAATCCATAAACCTGTATGTAACTATTCTCCACAGGAGGGTAAAAGACAAATTAGTTTTTCTCAAAAAGACGGAAAACAAGTTATGGGGTTCTGGAAAAAAATGGGCCGTAATATTTACCAACTTACGGTAATATTTATACCTGCACACTTGTTTAGTTAAAGATATATTATGCTCAGTTAGTTGTTCATTTGTTTACCTAAACAAACATTAAAACTTCAATAAATATGCATTATCACAGAAATTTGTATAATGTATGTCTCAGTACTTGTCGAAAAAAAGACGTTTATATTATGATAAAATTTTAAAAAAGGCTTCCAGTTGTTTTAAGAGACCGATGTTTTTTACTAGTTTTGTCTGTTAGTAATATGAAAAAACAAGATTGTTTTTCAACAATTATACATGACCTTCGGATCCAGAATCAGGCGCTCTACCCATCGACTACAACACCTCCTTGGCATGGTGGTTAATATATTGACAGCGACCTGCCCTACTACTAATGTTCGATCCTCGACTATCTATTTCTAATGTGACCGCTACACATTTTGGTGTCGCAGAAGTCACAGACAATCGGCGGTAATCGCCAACTTTTCAGGTCGCAGATAATCGCAAGCTCTAGTTTGACTGCGGCTTAACATCAATTGCACTTTCTTGTTCCACAATCTATGTAAAATTGAGAAGTTTAAACAGATTTGTGTTTCTGTTGATATTATCAAGAGACAATAAGCAATGCATATTATCTCTAATTGTTTCGCCGGAACTCTCAGTTAATCACAAAATATGCACAAAACATGTCCCAATACCAATTCCAAACGACATGCTATATAAGCGGTAATTTTTGCGACAAGAATTGATTTGTGAAATTAAGAATGTTTGCGAAAATATTAGCCAACGTCATTTTCCTCGTTAACAAAACACGAGTATTTTCTTCTACTTTAATATTTTCAATATAACAGCATTAATTTCTGCTATTTGCGCACGCTGAAATCGCTGATTCGCGAAATTTCTGACTCGCGGAAATATCCACTTAAATATATACAGTAGAAAAAATCGGGCGTTAACGTATATTAATTTCGAAATGTTCCATTTGAATATATGGGCCAGTAAATGGTTGAACTCCAACTGTGCCCTTGACTCCAACTGTGACCTTAACCTTAGGTGATGAAGTGGGATACGTTTAATATCTTTATTTCCACATATTTAAGCCCTAATTTAAATTAACATGTTCGATAATTTAACGCCAAAACTAGAAGTCGTAGCGCAAACTACCAGCATCGAAACATTGCGACTCGAATTCCCATTTGAATATAAATCTCGTTGAAGTCTCACTGGATGCGAGAATAACGAGTTTGCAACAACGATGTTGTTTAATTAATCAGGAATCCTAAAAAAGTATGAAATTAATTTCAATGTGTGGCGAATAAAACAATTTGTGTCAATATCAAATGCCAACACTGTCCCAAGGGTACGATCATCGGACCGGTGTTTTCATGCAACAAGGCGGAACACGTCCGGGGATTAATCAACATCCGAAATTGAGGTTTGAACTATTTGTGCTCTTAATCTCAGTCTAGATTTGATTATACAAAAATAACATCCTATTATTATATATAACAGTATGTAAATAACTACGAATTTATTTACCATTTCATTGTATCTTCTTGTCACGTATTGCTATGTATTATTTTCTATGTTATATTGATGTTTTGTCAATAACCTTTTATGGGTTTTAGTACAAATACAAGTTCTTCTTCTTCTTCTTCTTTGATTGCTGTTGGACAGTTTGACAGAGCAGAAATATAAAATTTGTGACAATTTACATTGGTTAGAGATTAGGATGTGTTGTCCAAGGGTCAATTTTAGGGGTTTAAGGGGTCAGCTCAATGGAAGGGGCATAAAAGGATCGGCTACCTAAATTGCTAGATCTACCCTTCAATCTATTAAACTGTGTGGAACGGTTTCGAAATCATGTATCTAACAATTAGTAACTACAGATGCAAGATTATTTCACTTTCATCTAAATTGACATTGCTAACTTAAATTCATGATTAACAAACCAACCCATTAGTATGACTTGCATTTTTTGCCGGTCACGTGACTAGCATACATGTACATGTACGCCTATGTCTTAATTGTCTGCAATAAACGATTTTTAAAACCCACACATAATGGAAAATAATTCTAGTAATAATAAATAAAAAGGGGCCGTCTCAATGTTTGCCATTAATGGTTTTACTTCTGCTCGCCGCTGAATCATAAATCTTTTACTGAAATGTTTCAACTAGCTGTTACAATATTATTAATGTGAAAACATAACGTCATAATGTGAAAACATGACGTCATCTTTATTGCGTTTTTCTCAGAAACATGCCTCAGTGCATTTGATCCAAACATTTCAGAGACTGCCACATTTAATGAATTCAAGTCTCACGCAACTCTCGTGTGATTTCGTCAAAATATTACAGAACTCGTTTGCGGAATGCGGATATCATGATGTGTAAGCCAATATGTAATGAATGCATAATTTTGTCTATAAATGTCAAGACAAATTATATAATCTTACGACATGTCTTGTTTTGGCAACATCAGACATGTAATTATAAATCCAAAAGAACTGTTTGATATATGACAAGAATGACATTGTTGTTGTTGCTAGGGGAACTAGAGAAAATATATTCGTTAAAATGCGCTAATCACGATCCGCAAGACGCTTATTATCAACAGAAATATTTCTGAAGATTACAACAGAAAACTCAACGTCATGAAACGCTTGATTAAAGCATATTAACTTATTTATCATCAGTCACATTTATAAAAGTTCGCTTTCATGGCTTAAAATAGTGATGGCGTGATTATCGCAAATAATCGACATCGGCGACAATCGATTATGAACTACAAAAATCGATTATAATCGGAAATTTTGACTTTTTTGACGTCTGTAAATTGTGTCTAGCTATTTTTTCAAGCTGTATATCAAATCTTTATAAACATCAACACTAGAACTTATATGTACATAGTAAATACAATATAATTGTTTGCAATTTCTTCAGGCAAATACAAATATACGAAATAAACATAGATGCTAAATGTAGTTACAACGAGATAAACGAACTTAACTGCCAGCATTACACTTTTACTAATAATAAATATTTCGATTATTTCCGATTCGATTATGAGTTTCAAACCCATCCAATAATCGATTATGAAACTTGTCCGATTATCCATCACTAGCTTAAAATGGTTAAACATGAGGAGGCATATTGGTAGAGCGCCTAACTTCTGGTCCGCAACGTCGTGAGTTCGAACCACATCGAGCGGTGTTTGATCACAAACTTCAAAAACCCAAAACTTGGCGCGAGTTCTGGGACTTTAATTACAAGCATTTTATGACCGAAACTCAGACTTAGACTTGAATTTTGCAAAAAAAATAATTACCTCCCTTTCGTTTTCTTTGAAACTAAACGAATGAAAGTTTGTCTGACTAATTGTTGGTACACCCACTCTTCACTGTAGCCAATTGTTTTATTAAAATCTATATCCAGAAGCGCGCGTCGATATCAAACTTATAGAAAGCCATTTTGTAGAATGAAATGTCATTCGGGTGATTTGGAAATGTCAACAGAGAAGAGAAGGAAAAAAAGTCATGCCACTTTAAAGTTATACTATGCTCATTTTTTGTGCATTTGTTTAATAAACCAAACAGGAAAAATATATTTCCTATGGTTAAAACATCACTAAACATGCATTTATAAAGAATGAACCCATAATGTATTAATCCATATTTGTTGAAGAAAGATGTTTGAACATCATGAAATTAAAAAAACTTCCAGTTTTTTTAACAATCAGGCAATTTTACAGGTTTTGACTGTAAGTAATATGATAAAAAAGATTTTTTCAATCGGTTTTACATTGTAATGGCTCTTATTAAAGATGTTTTAGCCAATGTAACAACAATACTGGATATAGCCAATTCAAACATTTTATGTTCAGATGAGCCAGATACATCTTTAAGTATGCCCCCAAATAATTCTACCCCGAGTCGAAACGAAAATCTATACCCGTGTAATTCAATGATATTCATATATATTTTCATTCTACTGTCGACCTCTGAACTAGTTTTCACAAATAATGACTAAAATATTTGCTATTTAAAAAAAAAGAAATACTTTATACACACTTAAAATTAAACAATAAAATCTACTAAATTCCACTCTGTTGTTTTGAAACTATTATATAGCTATCTAAGATTAAGTGAAGCAAAATTCTTACACCCATTGAACGTGTAGAAATAGTTGGTCGCGTGGTGTGTACTTTCAATTCATAAGTCTGCATTGGCGCGTGTTTACAGAAAAATGTTTGCAAATAATGACCCTAAATTAAATCTACAGAGAGCAAAGGGAGGCGCCATATTAAATTGTCCGAGGAAAACAATAAATAGTAAAATATTAAAGGAATTTTTCCGTTGCTGGCCAAACGTGATTAGAGACATGTCGCTTAACACGCCATAGTTCTATCTAGAACCACGGGATACTTTGGTACGATGGTAATTAATTAAATCTTACCGGAACTTTGTCAATAAATAAAGTGTTAAATATCATCTCAGAATCTTCGATTTTTCGCTCGCAGCCTCTTCTCGACGCGTATTTAATTATTTTTACTAAGCGTGATTATCAACTAGTGGTTTATATCCAGAATTTTACGACAATTAAGAGCGGTAATTTGCGACAATATGCACAGATTGATTTCTGGTGTCACGTGACATTACGAGCATCCTGGGACTTCCTGTGAGGACAAACAGCTGATGCGTTCCTTGAAAAACGATCCTTTTGATATATGCTCAAGAAACAAAAAAACAAAAAAAACGTTGTCGATAGTCTTGCTATCATAGAAAAGTTCACAGTTATTGCATACCCAAGTTTTATTGTACGCAAGAGTTGATGGATATATGTAGCTGAGATAGACGTTATTTGCTCAGCGAAAGCGATGTGATGGGCAAATTAGATAGAATATGCTAGGGTCGTAAACATGCCCTCTGCCTGTTTCCGTATTATCAGAGCATATTTTAATTGTGAAACATAATGAGAAATGAATATATCATTCTTTGTAGGAGTCAAGTTATGTTAACATATCCGTGTGTGTGGGAGTTTTTACAGCTATATTGTATTTTGATCTTGTGTTGTTTTTGTCCTGGAATGACTAAAGAAAATAGGGGATTATCGAAGCCTGTATCGATATATCGAGTCAGATATATCGATTTATCGACGATATATCGATTTATCGCTATTAGTATATAGATATAAACAATTAATATTTAAAATATCTCAACCGATGTTAACCTAAGTGGTGTTACACGAATACTATACAGAAAAACCTTAATAATATGACCACCCATTGGGACACTTGAAAACTGGTCTTAATATTGAGGTGAGGTATTACTGTTGTAAAACTCAAAATGCTTCAAAACATCACCTTTGGGGCATTTGAAACAAAAGGATACAGGCATTTTGTTTCAATAGGCAACTTATATTACTGAACCACACACAAATGCACATTGCACAGACAGTTGACGATAACGGAAAATAAATTCGGCATAATGATCAGGTACCTTATACTTGATAAAAACATTTTTTTTCAATTATTTATGTATCGTTAACGTATTGAGTTAGTCTAAATTGATGACACCACTTATCAACGTACGATCTTTTGGAGGATGCAATCGTAGGATATCCGAACGGACATCGCAGACAAGTCGTGCGGAGCTCGCAAGGAGCTCGGACGTACCTCGTACGATGCACGTGTGTTCATACGGTGTCCGCACGGTGTCCTTGCGATAGGAATAAACCAGTTCGGCGATATCTAAAAAAATCTAGCAACAGTGCTATGAGTATCATGTCATGCTGGGCTCGAGTCTGGTGCAGAGCGAGCCGCAAGTACATCATTCTAAGACGCTGTGGTGCAATTGCCATCCTGTACCACGCCTCGACAATAATTTGTTGAACTCAAAAGATATTCCTGGTTTTATACCACCTTCAATCGTCAATGATGTCGTACGGAGTCCGTACGGCGAACGTTAAGCCCTGCGGGCCCCGTACGGACACCGCAAGTTCCCGCCCGATGTCCGTAGTATCGTACGGACATCGTACGTTGACCGTGCGACCACCCTGCGATAGTCGTGCGAGCACCGGCAAGCTCTTACGGGCCTCGCGGTGTTCCAAATCCGCACGGACATCGTGCGATGCCCGTACGAGCTCTGCCGGGGCCCTTGTAATGCAGCTTTAAATTTGATTCGGACATTTTGAAGACTTACACAGTTGCAATTGTTTATACATTTTTGAACATTTATGCATTTTTATAGAAATAAATATAGAAACTATTCAACATAAAAAGCGCCGCTGTATGATTGCCAACCTCTTCTTTAAGGGACTTCATATCCAGCAAACGTCATGTGTGATGTCACCATGTACTGACAGTAAGCAATATTTGCCCTTTATGGCAATATAAAAACGAAGTGACCATGTGAGATAAATATTGTTTCCTGCTTGCTCAATGAGAATCACGTGTTGCGTTTTCTTGAAATGACGTCACTTACAGAAGAGGTTGTAAATCCCATAGCAGCGCTCAATTATAAACAAAATTATGTAATAGTCGGCTAATGTACATTGATTGTTTGAGGAAGTTGGTATTTCACATTTCATCTCAGAAATTATCCGTGCGAAAGATTTGTCAGTTTGGTGAAACGTGTCCGATTTAAATTGAATAACTAAATCAGCTGGTCCGGAGATTTTTGTTAAACTAGAAAAAAATATTCAAAGATATGAAGTTTGACTGTTATTTACAACGTATTTATCTCCGGAGTGGCCATCTTTGGTAAGCATACACCTCTCAACAATAACCTAATCTATTCTTGCTGTAGAGAGAATTGACCGTCAATTTCACTTTTCAAGAGAAACAACCATTCAACAACAGAAATTTGCCTCCACAAAAAAAACTATTTGTTATGATATGAATTTAGTGGCAAGCTCCTTTAATTTATTCTTGTCTTCTGCTCAAATCTTGAAATAGAATGCGTTAAATATTGTCCTATGTTGTCATACGGAGAACTGGAACTTGTCACAGACGACTGTAAATATAGGTCTCAGTTTATATTGTAATAAGACGTTACTGTTACCGTATGTAGATTTCTTTTACATTTTGAAGGAAATATATTCACGAGAAAATGACATACAAAAGAATACAATTAAAATACAATAAAAAGAGGACATTAATTAAAAAAAATAAACAAGAACAATGTATGTAGGTTTCTAGTAGGTCCCAGTATTTTTTGCCGACAGTTCCAAGGCTGTAATTCGCTATATGGTTGTTGTTTCTGTTTGTGTTTCGAATGTGTTTTGTATTTCCCTTTCCCCTGTGCAATTCTGTCACTTTATACAGTGTTCTGGTTGTGCCTATTGCGGCCAGTTGTTTTGACTTGTCCTGTGATCGTTTCCATCCATTAATTCCCCCCTCGCCCTTCCTTCACTGTCCACTTTGATTCCCCTAGTTATTCATTGTGGTCTGCCGGGCCATTTCCTGTGCCTATGTTCCTTAAAATGTGTACCCTTTGACCTCCGTAAGTGCCTTATGTTTTATGGATTGTTGTTTTCCCGGAGGTCTGCGTGGGGAGGCACTGTCTTGTGTATGTGGTGTTCCCTGTAGTTACGTATTCTCTTAACGATAATATACACGCACTGTTAAACCAATCAGCAGTTTGGCTGAAAGTCCCAAGGCTGAACACTGTTGTGTTACCCTAATCTTCTTGTTGCTCTGTCAGGTTGCTCCTATGTCGTCCCATTTTCAAGCTGTTTTTTTTCGATGATGAAGTTGTGTTGTCTGGTTGTCTGGTCCTCTCGGTATTGTGTTTGTCCACTCCCTACTTGAACCCCATGTCCGTTTATTGGTGCCCAGCCCTGTGTATGTCTCTTTATTTTGTGATTTAGTCCCTCCCTGTGTCTGTGCCTCTTTCCTTTGTCTTATTTTGTCCAAGGAAGTTCTGACGTGTGAATGTGACTCCCGCTGCACATGTTCACATTTATCAATCAGCTAGACTCTTCTAATAATGATTCCATATGAATCTGTCTCGTGCTCCCATTCTATCAATGGTTGAAAATCTTACTATTTTGACTTGATTTCATCTTGTTGGACACAATAGTGAAACAAATAGTGCAGTAACTACTCTACAGTAGTGAATAAAAAAGATTGTTTTCGACGTAAAGCCTTTTAATTAATTTTGGCGGCCATCTTGGACGCCATTTTGGATTTCTCATCCTTCGGATACTACTGTACTTTTCATTCATGTATTGTGAAAATGAGAATTCAGTATTTTTCTAGTATTTCCTACACTATTTTGAGAATTTACTAATTAACAAGATGTATCTATTCACCTACTTTTTTATTGAGTTTCAATTTCTGAATTTGTATTTGAGAAATTTATACACGTAAGAATGTGTTTACAACAGTTATACTGATTTTACAGCTGACAGTAGCAACAGTTGGGATGCATATTGGTCGAGGGGAAGAACACCCTTTCTTCTGACCCGAAAGTCGTGGGTTCGAACCGCGAACTTCACAATCCCTTAATAAGACGCGAGAACTGGTTAGTAACCCAGGAAGCAGTCCCCGAGAGTGATTGATATACATAGTATAACTTGTTTCACAGTCTTTGTAAAATAAATAAAGTTTACATAGCAGCTATATCACTGCGAGTACCGTACACATACTGGTGTTACTGTTGTTAATGCTGTTGTTGGTGTTACTGTTGTTAATGCTGTTGTTGGTGTTACTGTTGTTAATGCTGTTGTTGGTATTACTGGTGGTAATGCTGTTGTTGGTGTTACTGTTGTTAGTGCTGTTGTTGGTGTTACTGTTGTTAATGCTGTTGTTGGTATTACTGGTGGTAATGCTGTTGTTGGTGTTACTGTTGTTAGTGCTGTTGTTGGTGTTACTTTTGAATGTTGTTTGTTTGATGACCAACGATTTCATCTCACGAGAAGCTTATCAAAGTATGCATTGTCACTTCACTTTTTACTATTCGGAAAATATCTTTCGCGGAAAATTTTATATTGTACATGTCATCTTTATTACGAACAATTGTAGTGTGTAAGCTTATTCAAAACATCTTCTTTATCATGTTACTCAACTTGTATTAGGGAAATAACAATATTGACAAGTTTTTATAGGCTTTTAAGTACAGAAAATCCAAAATTAATATTCAAATTAGCATTGGTCATAGACATTTTTTGAACTGGTAGAAATATTATTCACTGTAGACTATCATTATACAACTAGAATATGTGACACAACTATTATATTCTTTTGAAACCATTGTAATGTATTGACATGTAGTTCGGGCCGGTGGCCTGTATCTAATAAATAAATTTGACTTGACATGACTAACGCACGTACACACAACATTTGAGCGCCGCTGCACGATTTCTAAACTCTTCTTTAAGTGATGTCATTTCCATAAAACGTCATATGTGACGTCACCATGTACTGACAGTAATCAATATTTGCCCCATATGGAAATATAAAACGAAGTGACCATATTGAGTAAATATTATTTCCTGCTTGCAAATAGTGATATCACATGTTAGGTTTTCTTGAAAAGACGTCATTTACAGAAGAGGTTGTAAATCCCATAGCAGCGCTCATTGGTTAAACAAAATAGATTCTATCACATTTCCTTTTTTGGTCAAATATAGAGGAATATATTATTAGTGTAATCTTTGTTGACAACATATTTTATTGATGTTTTAACTATATGAAATGCATTTTTCATGGTTGTTTAGGTAAAAAATAAACATAAAGGTTAGCAAAATAATACTTTAAGGAGTGGTTATTATTTATACCTTACATCCTTCAATTTGATATGCAAAACCTATTGCACATCAAAATGCTGAATTCTGTTTTTTGTCGAGTATATTTGGTTTCTACCAACTCTGAGCATCTACCACCTACCATATTGTATGATTTACACGGGAACGCACCGTGTGATGTTGACGAATAAACCGGAGTATTAACCGATAATGCACCCGTTTATCACCTAATCGTCCCTGGTAGCGTCTATAAAATATATCTATGAAGTTATAGGTACTATATCAATCATTAAAGACCGAATAATCTCAAAGATAACTGCTTTGTTCGTTTCTCCATATTTTCTTTTATGTCTTTAGTCCTTAGATTTGTTTTTATCTTAAAGCGGCATAACTTTTTTTATGTAATTAATGTATGTAATGATTTTTTTATGTCAGGGCTCTAGAAATTTTCTTTACATACAGTTGTCCCGGACTATTATTCATGTTAATTTCGACATGTCCGACATGGGAGGCTAGTTGTCCGAGCATAGAATAGGGTATGTAGTAACTAGGGATGTCTACGAATAGCAAATCAGGTATTCGAATATTCGTTTAGCATTTCGAACGAATATTCGAATATTCGATCGACAGAACTAAGACAAAATTATTAAAAAAAACATATTTCATATACCAAAGTTCCTTACGTGCTGTGTGTATTCTACTTTCGTTTTCACCGGAAGTTAAGACTCTGACGAATGAAGTTATTGCAGTTAACCGATCATCTTTTGAATGCCAATATTCGTGTTTATGAATATCTTTATGAAGTGTTTAATATGTTCTGTTTTCGTCAATTGTTCATTATTTTGCAAATAAAGCATGAAAATAAGAATCAGTTTTGTTATTTTTAAGATATAATAACAACCCAATGTGTTTTCAAGTTTTAATACAAGTATTCAACGTTTATCATTTATTATATATTACTAAAAACATTTAAATAGGCATGTTGGACGTCGGGCTGGTATAGTTCTAGAGCCCCGTACTTGCTTGATAAGGAAAGATATCCTTGGCGACGAAAATAAATTGTATTTAGTTAAATTTGACACTTTATACAAGATATATGACCTCTGACTCCCTCATTTTCTTTCTTTTTGTAATATTTTTGTGAAATCTATCACAGTCTAAAATGTGCGCACATCGTATAAAATCTCTACCCACAACGTTTTTACACAAGTTACGTACACGAGCGTAGATATCTATTAATGGTACTAAATCTTCCTCTCTCATTATAAAATCTGCCTCTCTCAATTGCCAATTTACGACTAGCAATACCGCGGATCTCTATTATTAGATCACTCCGTGGCAATACCAAGTTTGGTTAAATATGATTGGATTTTACACTTAGATTTGTGTAGATTTGGGTAGATTTGGGTAGATTTGGGTAGATTTGGGTAGATTTGGGTAGATTTGGGTAGATTTGGGTAGATTTGGGTAGATTTGGGTAGATTTGGGGTTTTCTATCCGCCCATTAGTTATTGTTGTAAGTTTTAACTGTTAGCTCGCCCCAATTCTATAGTTTGCGTTTTATATTAAGTACGTTTTGTAAAACCACCCTTGGGACCCTTGAAAATTGGTCCTAATATTGAGGTGGTCTTAATTATAGAGGTTGAATAAAGAGCAACGGACTTTTGTTCATCATTTTGAGGTGGTCTTATTGTTAAGGTGGTCTATAAGCGAGATGTTACTGTAACACAAACTAATGTCTCAATTTTTATCGTATCCGGCGTACGATAATGTGATAATAAATCGGATAAAATGAAATATGTCACTTTCGGAAAATAGGATTAAATTAGTCCCTTAACTTATTATTGTGATTTTACTGTATACTAGTTATTTAAAAAAAAAAAAATAGGAAGAAAAGATAAAAGACTGTAGTTTTGTTGCTTTATGCAATGAAAATAATATTACATCAAGAAAACATCGAACATCCAAGGAAGCGCAGAAATATCCAACATTATGACATCAATCATGGAAAAAAAACGTGACACAAATAATTTATTTCTTGTCCTCACGTCGCATGAATGAAATGTTAGACACTGTGAATCATAAGACATCATCTTGACGTGAAGATATTGGCTTGACACGTTGGGTATTGGACAGGTTACAAATAAATTGATAGTCATGCATCACCGCCAATCTTTCAATCATAGCTAGATTTATTTAACGCCTTGTTTTCCTGCAGTTATTGACATCACAACATCACATCGATATGCTTCGACGAGAGAAAATTAATTTGTCTCACCTGAGAAATATAACCATCTTGATGCAAGTATCTATCTTGCGTGTTTAATGATATGAAACTATTTACATCGTTTGTCGATGATTTAGTGACGCGTGATATCTACTTCCGCTCATCACGTTCTGCACATGCGCATTGCAATATTTAAGATCTGTCTCGCGAAAAGTGTTTCTCGGCTTGCACACACTGGCCGAATATGTACAATAAGCAACCAAATGTTTCAATATGGCTCAGACAGAACTGAAGGTCAGTTATCAAGGTCACAGAAGTATTGAAGGCGATTGGTCAGTTTAAATCAACCAATACAATTGATTCTTTGAAAGCGATTAAGGCAAGACTTGCTGACTGGAATAGTTTTCAAACTAAACCACCAAAACCATTTTGCCGTTTCAGCAAAGCAAATTATCTCACTCAACCAGACGCTGGCATCATAGCGAGTATAAAGTCCGGAACAATACCGGTACACGGTACTGCGCTATACACGGTACTGCGCTATACACGGTACTGCGCTATACATGGTACTGCGCTATACACGGTACTGCGCTATACACGGTACTGCGCTGTACACGGTACTGCGCTTCGATTTATGTTTTTTTCATTTTTTGTGCAAACGGCCAAAATAAGGATTGACTCATCGGTAAACGGAAAATAAAAAGAACTGGCCTAAAGCATATCTATTAATCTTTTAACTATTTGAGATATATTTTTCGTGTTTGTTTATGTAGAATTGGCATAATATATCTTTCAATGGACGCGTCTTATTGTTTGTGCGGAAATCACGATATCGTTGAGCACTACAAAACACGAGTAAATAAGTTCTTATCGAATTGTGGTGCAATAAATATGTTTTATTACAATGTTGTTATAATAACGGCGCGGTATATATTTATAAATCTGTTTCATACCAGAAATTATTGCCTAATGTGGTCTGGTTTCCCGCCTTATCGCGGGCGACGTTCAAGTAAATTACCGCAAGATGGGAACCAATTAACGCTAATAATAAGGATTTAACAGATTTGTAAAATATTGCTAATAAATCGATATTTATACGTCGTAAATGAAGTCGGTAACTGTTTATTGTTATGCCGGATAAATAATTCCGGGTTTAATCATAAACTGGTCAAACGATTTAATCCGCCATTTTGTATTTCGAAAAAATCTTCGCTAGACTTTGACAAAGCGATTTGGACACTGATTTTGACAGGTTTACAGCGTTTCTTTCTCAATAATTGAGTTAATTGAATAATGTGACATAGCTTTATTGCATATGTACGTGATATGTACAATGATGAACTTGAAATAAAGATTTATATATTGACATAAAGATTTATAGCTTACTGCAAATTCGAAATCAGCATAAGATGTATCGAATAGTTTTAAATAAGACGTGAAGTATATAAGCATTCGCGATAAAACATCATTGTTTAAACGTTACAATTGCAAAAACTCCCCTATCTCGTGAGCCCAGATATAAAATTTTAAACAGATGTGGACAAAGATTTACATTGCAACCATCATGATAACAGCGACCACCTGAGTGACGCATATTTAGACTGTTATAGAGAGGTTGTTACAATAGAGAGATTGTTACAATATAGAGGTTAACCATGGTTGTAAGGTGAAAATACAAACACAATGAAATGTTACTGAAGAGAGGTTGTTTCAATAGAGAGGTTGTTACAATAGAGAGGTTGTTACAATAGAGAGGTTGTTACAATAGAGAGGTTGTTACAATAGAGAGGTTGTTACAATAGAGAGGTTGTTACAATAGAGAGGTTGTTACAATAGAGAGGTTGTTACAATAGAGAGGTTGTTACAATAGAGAGGTTGTTACAATAGAGAGGTTAACTTGGTTGTAAGGTGAAAATACAAACACAATGAAATGTTACTGAAGAGAGGTTCTGGCTCAAGAGAGAACAGCTTGGGAGATGTTACGTTGCAATTGTAGACCGTGTTTTTTTATATTTCAGTTGAAATCACGTATGGACGAGATTTGCGTGATTTACGCGAGATCACCGACCTTCGAGATCCGGACACAGCGCACGGTCTGTTGCTGTCAGCCTTATGTATACAAGATGGCCAGTTACGGAAAGCTTGCTTAGAAGGTAAACTATTTTGCGTATATAATTTTGGAATACATATTCAACAAAACTATCCCGCTTCCTGTATAGCCGATTGAGGTACGGTTGAGTTGAGTTGAGGTGAATATCGGGCTGATTTACTCTTGGTCTTGAAATATCAGTCTGACGTAATTTTGTCTATTTCATGCTATTTCTATCAGTGCGTATCACTTACTTTCAATTGTTCTGACATTTTGTATCGCGCGTATTTTGAAACAAAGTGTTCAATCAATGCTAAAAGTTAGTAAGACCGTGACATTTCGAAAGCCCGGTAAGTGCTGGATAAAGCTCCGTCGTCCGTTACAAACGGGATTGTTTTATTTATACAATCTCAAATTCCACTCCTTATCTATTTAATTAACTTCTACTTGAGAGAGGCGAGTATTTACAAAATTGATTTAAACGAAAACGAATAATATCAAACACTTCAAAAGTCAATTTCATTAACAGTTAATATTGGCTGAAAATCGTTGCTTCAGTTCAGAGCAAGCCGCCGAGTGGTGTCAAATAATACGTGAATACGTTTAGCACAATGCGCATGCGCGAATGAATCATTTATTGCAGCAGTATTATGGTGACATTATGTGGGGGTATTAGTGTAGTTTAATCATATTTTAGTGTATTTATACATATCATTATTATACTTGCGCAGACATACATATAATAACTTGAACATTCATAGACTGAAAGGCTTGGGTTGAAGGTTTTAACAACACTATCTAGGGCCCTCCCCTACACATGGCAGATTATAACTAGCTAAAAAGTAATGATTTATTTGTGCGTAAGAAATGTTAAGATTTATGGAACAAACTACATGTGGGGGGTATTCATTACACGTGTTCTGGAATTGAGATACAATATGTGCTTTAACATATATTTACGTTTAAAAATGTCGACAATTAAACATACATGGCTAATGTTATATATTCATGTAAGTATCCGACAACGAATACATTTTGACTTGACTTGATTTGAGAATTTATTTCGATAAAATGTAATTTAAATAGAGCGCAAACTCTCTAGAGTGGTCCCCTCTTTAACAACAGCATACCCGTAACTCCGGGGATGCGATGTGTGAGTTCGTTCCCCTTTTTGTCTAGTATGCAGCGAATCGTCCGAATAAGTGTCCAGAATAGGAACTTTTAAATTGGGAGAAACCTCGCGCCAAAAACTCAGATTGCACGAATTTGAACTCTGAATTTCATCTTTTTCTTTGGTGTGTCTCCCGAAATTCCCATACAGAAGGGGGGCACCCCTCCCGTATCTACCCCTTTCGTCTCTTCGAGGCTCAATAACTCATCTCCGGTTTAAAATCATAGCTCCGGTCCTGAGAAAGCCTCTATTTAACGACGCTATTAATTTTTCCGAAGTTAACATTTGCTCGTTGTTAATAATGGTAATATCTTGATTTACAACCAATGAGAATTACATAAATTTAAAACCAAAATAAAGAATCTATCAGCAGTACTTTGACCCAAATATTAATCCATATATTCCTAGGAGGGTGTGTTGTTAACGGACGTATGCACTGACGTCATCATGTTAACATCAAATAAATATTACTACTCACAATTTATCTGCGACAATATTAAAACCGTTTCCTTTGATGTTGACTGTTTTCAATAATTCGAATCAAGTTTGTTGTGTGTGAAGAAATGAGTCGATGCTGTGCTCATGGTATGCATGATACCCGTCGGCCAAATATTAATTGGCTTTCTCGAGAAATGATATCGAAAATAACAAAGCATCGGAACAAGCGGAGGAAATTTTGTTTGCATGATAATCGTGTAATTGTCCAATAAACTACATTTTCTCCTACTCGGGTGAACAAAGGCTTAATTTACGCAAGTTTTGTTGAACTACTTGTTGGAACCAATAACTTGGAGATGACAAAGTATAAACGGAAATGACGGTAAACAATGGCGCGTTTGATTAGTCCGCTGTATTGATCCGCCGCGCATGCGCAATGGATGACAGGTACTTCACGGAAACAAGCGCGTTTAAGAAATGAAATAATCCTTAAATGTTGATTTTTTATCAATATGGTCACGTGACACTCTCGCTATCACGTGACACTCTCGCTATTACGTGACCTTACCAGGCTTTTAATAATTTCATCAGCGATATTGTATACTTATATGTTTTGGAGCATATTGATGTCTGATAAATGAATGAAACAATCGTTGTTAAATAAATATAATGGCTCAAAATCACTGGTAAAGTTATTAAACCACGTGTGATGGCTACATTGATTTGGAAATAAAATAGCGATGTATCACTGCGCGTGTTCACATTTTAACACATACATTGTATTAACATCATCATCAAACCGTTAGAAGAAACGTATACTTTTTTGGAGACATTATTCACAAATAGTTTAAGACTGAAAGTCAGACATCGACTTTAAATTTGCACAATTTGGAATAAACTCCCACCTGCTCTGAAAAATGTACTTGGCTTGATCAGTTCAAGACATTTGTAAGAAGTCATTGTTAGATACTTGCATCTTATTAGAGATATTTTAACCTTGATGTTCTGTGATAGTCGTGTTTTTGTTGTCTCAGAGAAATCCAAAGTATATACAATAAAACTTCGGTCATTTAAAACAGCTTTCATTATTTTGCAGATATATCTTCTCTATCAATACAGAAGTTTTTAGAAAAGATTGTGGATCAAGTTCGAGATAAAGACCGGTAAGTGTAAACCACTAAGTTAACCGGAATTAACCGAACGGCACTGTAGCTTATAATCGGCACCGTTCGACAAATTCCGATGAACCTCGTTAGATTTCGACTACTCTCTTTCGAGGAATGATAATTAAGGTATCGAATGGCTCATTCCGTACGTATGTACATTACTGTGTGTATAGTATAGTCAGACCTCGTTCATTCGAATTCATTGGCTCCGAAATTTTATTTCGCATAATACATGGTTTCGAATACCCATTTCAATTCGACCTGGAAGAAGATAAATCGGGACCTGATATCATTTCGGATGATACCGAGTATTCGGATAGAAGGTTGTTGAATAAACGAAGTTCGATTTTATAACAAAAATAGTTGAAATGATTATGCTTGATTTTAGTGATAACATAAACACACGGATAGAAGATCTATTTTGTGTCCAATACTATATTAATGCGCGAGTTCACATGTTAGCAGGACATGTGTAACACATCGCTAACCATTTGTTTTATTTTGACAATCCGAGAGCACAAACTGGGGGGAAACTTGTGATTTCAGACAATGCGAAAATCGAAGCCGTTAAGGGGAAGTAACTATTGCAATACTTATGACCAGTCGGAAACATTATTAGCATAAATAGTTGTATTCCGAGCTCTGCCGGATACCGCCGAGTAGTTACGATTGTACTTATCTGATAAACATTTGTGTTGTATTCTTCCAGTTTTAATGACGTCATTCTGTATACGTATTCATTCTTCATTTCAGATACGGATCTATTCTTCAGGATTTAGACATAAGCGATAAAGATGACGTCATACCATCCGATGACGTAGTGCCAGAAAAAAGAGGAAGATCGCGTTCGAGGAACACTTCCGGTTTTTATTCAAACTGGTAGAAACAGAAGAGTGACTCAAGTCATTGAGTTCGCATAACGATATTACGAATTTCGAAGACACTTGATACTAGAATTTAAAAATATAACCGATTGATTTCGGATTCCAAAAAAAAAAAAATAGAATGAATCTGCAAATTATTTATTTAGGCTTAACTGAATCATTTTCACTCGAACTTCCAAGTCGATCTAGGATTGTGTTTATTCAATATTTGAAATGTTGTTCGATTTTTTTCTATAAATAAATTGTAGACATAATACCCTGTTTGTTTCTATTTATTTACATTGAGAAATAGTTCCATCGAATGAGTAGCTTTGATCATTATAGTTTCCTTCCATGGAATATTAAGAAATCGTGGTTTGTATTCACACGGACTGTTTGTACTTGAGCATGATATATCCGAAGAAAAGGTTAAAAATCACTCATTTTTCTTATTTTCTGCTAAGAAAAAAAGGGCATTGATAAAATACGCTTGATTTTCTTAATAGGATAATTTCCATTCGTGATTTCATGCAGTGATTCTGCAGACCGCTGTCGTGGATTCATTGGATAAACGGAACTTTAATCCGACGTCACAGGAGGGACCGTTTCCAAAATGTATCAGTTATCTTGAAATACATACACAAAATATAAACTGCATTTTGATACGTTTGAAACGACCCCTCGACAACTTTAGGTAACTTTTTATTTTACATACACAAAGACCTAAATTTAGGTCTTTGACATACACATCCATGACCTAATTTGAATCGTGCGACCCCACATAATTCAAATAAAAGAATTTCACATCGAAACTGGTTTTAGCGAGTAGAATAATGATTAATACAGGCGATTTTTATGTGAGTCTTGATAATTCAGAATATTGGCCGATATCGTTAGTACCACAAAAACGTATAATACTATCATAAAATAGATTTTGGATGAGTCAATACAAAACGTAGGATAAGCAAGGTTTATTGCATCAATAAAAACCGAACATTTGTTTTATTTCTTTCTCAATACATGTAGTGCAATGTTTAGCTATGTCGCTGTTAAAGCTATCCCTATTCACCATGTTTATTTGCAATCACAACATCTCGGCAATTTCCGTAAATGTTCGGAAATAGACGTTGAACGTACATGTATGAATATTACTAAACAGAAACACAATTCAACATTATCTCAATGTTCTGTCTCTTATTTCTAATATTTAAAAGATGCCCAGCAAAGTCAATGTATAGCCAGACTGCTGTAACTCCACCGCTAATGTAACAAAATGCGATATTTGACTGTGACATTTTGGCATATCTTTTTTTTAATTTTCCGAAAAGACAGATGTAACTGAAACATACGATTTCTGTTAGAACCTAGCTGGGTTTTTTTCAATACACGTCGATAATCTTGGACATATTTGAAGGGACTATTAAATATTGGATATCTTCATGTACATGCGTCAAAGTAACCTCAAATCTCTCAGAGACTTAAGACAAAATACGATATTATCCAAACTTCAAAAACTCAAGTCGAATCTCTCTCTTTTTTATGAGAATTCCAATGAATCTACAGTAGTTTTGCTATAGATTTCTTATCTTGAAGCTTCAAGCAAGATGCGTGAGTGTAACAAATACATATCGCATTTTCTCTGAGGCATTTCAAAAGGTGATGGGGTGAGATTGCGATGTCTCAAACACTTTTCCGTAGTTGACTTTCTGAAAAGAGCTACTTGTATATATCAATTATTAAAACAGATTGAGAGAATATAACATAGAAATCTCGCTCTTTCACAAAAGGATGGGTGAGATCGCGATGTCCCTCACATGATTTCATAGTAACCAGACCACAGAATGACAGTGTTACTTCTCAGTTTGAGACGTTTGTAATCAAATCCTAAGGATTGTCTGCATTCTTCAGTACTATTTATAGTAACAAAACGCTTAGAATTATTCACAATATTCAGTACTATTTATAGTAACAACACGCTTAGAATTATTCACAATATTCAGCATTATTTATAGTAACAACACGCTTAGACTTATTCACAATATTCAGTACTATTTATAGTAACAACACGCTCAAACTTATTCACAATATTCAGTACTATTTATAGTAACAAAACGCTTAGAATTATTCACAATATTCAGTACTATTTATAGTAACAACACGCTTAGACTTATTCACAATATTCAGTACTTTTTATAGTAACAACACGCTTAGACTTATTCACAATATTCAGTACTATTTATAGTAACAAAACGCTTAGAATTATTCACAATATTCAGTACTCTTTATAGTAACAATGTGCTAAGAATCATCTGCAGTATGTAGCACTATTTATAGTAACAAAGTGCTACGGTTTGTCCATACTATTCAGTGCTATTTATAGTAGCAAAAAGCTAAGGATTATTCGCACTATTCAGTACTATTTATAGTAACAAAACACTAAGGAATATTCGAATTATTCAGATTTAACTAACGGCTATTAGGCTTGCACATAAGCACTATTATCGACCATTTCGCGGCTATAGAACGTCATCGATACCAATTACAAACATCTACATAAAGGTATTTATAAGAATACGTAGTCTCGATTAAATTATAAATGGAAACTTTACTTGTTTAACATCGAACATCAAAGCTGATCAATTTCCCTATTATGATTTAAAAACAAACACAAAATACAGTAAAAACTACCTAATAATTAAGAACATATTTTTCAAGTTCACTTTCACTGTTTTGTTCTGTTTTCAACCTCAATATACAGTCAAACCTGTCTGTAAAGACCACCCATGGGAACAGCAAAATGTGGTCTTTGTTTACAGGTGGTCTCTATTAACAGATTAAATATCATTGAAAAACGTCTGATGGGAGATAAAATTGGTGGTCTTTGTAGACAGGTTTTGCAATAGTGGTCTTTGTTCGCAGGTGGTCTTTAACACAGGTTTGACTGTATATGTATTTTTTGAATGTTTTTATTCTTTCTCAATATTAAGACCGGTTTTCAAGAGTCCCAATGGTGGTCTTATTACTCAGGTTTTACTGTATTTTAAAATAAGACAACAACTATAAAACTATGATTCACTTCATATTTTGTCAGTAATACCATAGAAACTGGACAGTGGTCAGTTTACTGCCGGTGTTCCCATGACCGTTACTGTTTTACTAACTGACCCGTACATATTCGTAGCTGTGCATATGTAACTTCCGTAATCCTGAGATGTTGCCTTCACTATTGTGTATGTGTTTCCTTCAAAGTAAACAATAAAACGATAATATAGTATCTTACACACTGTACACTTTTATACATAACCATACAATCATCATCGATACCCAGGCTATTCATAACATTAAGATACCCTGTGCATACTGACTGTAAACTTCTCGTACTCATGAATAATTAATTAGTCGAAATCCCGCCGATTGATTGACCGCATGACACACACCTAATGCGATACGGAAATTGCCGAGGAGTTACGGATGAAATCGCGCTTCTGAGCGATCCAATGAGATCGCGGCTTTAAAATCGTGTTAGGCAGGACATCATCAGCGCTTCACAAAGGAGATTCCTTCCATTTTGTTATCGTCCATTTCATTGGTTGAGAAATGCTGATGATTATTCATGCATTACGAGTTTCGCTAGCCAATTTGTACATGGTATCGTATATGTTATGAATAGACTGGGTACCGAGGATGCACAAAAGTCACAAATCCTGAATAAGGAATGTCACGTTCACTTATGATAACATCGCTCAACAGTTCCAGAAAAAAAGATTAGATAAATACATAGAACACGGATGCACCAGCGATGGGATTTTCAGTTGAATGCAAATATTTTGTTTGTAAAGGCTATACAATATTGAAGCAATATGAATTGAATCCATCAACCCTTTCAAGCGTTTATGAACGGAAACCTGTTATTAAGTCAAAAAAGGGCCACTACTCCTCTTAATATTGAATTGTAAGCGAAATCGAACTTGACCTGTATTTCATCATCTTATGGGCCCAATATAAAACTGAATCCTTCCATCCTTGCAAGAGTTATGGATCTGAAACAAATCTTCCGCTCGGAGGGATGGACAGACGGCCAGACAAGGATAACTCTTTATGCCCTTCGCCATTATTCGACCCCATTCGGGTCTTATTCACAAACATTATAACTCAGACTTAAACTTGAAAGTGTTAACTGTTCTTTCTGCTCTAACGCTGTTATGACCGTACACATTGTAATAAAAATTGGCAGATATGTACAGTTCGTTTAGAGTCAATGAAAACAAAATACAGGTATACGTATCTATAGTAAATATAACGTCTAAGTCTGAGTTTCAGTATTATAATGTTTATGAATAAGACCTTTGAAAATGTTAAGCAACGTCAGGTCTCAATCGAATATTCACTTATGTATGGAGATATTACATGAAGGCACAGTGGTTGAACTAAGGCTGTTAAGTTCTAGTGAAGAATAACTTGTGTTTGTCTTGGATTTAACAACAATTTTTTTCTGTCATAGAGGGACTGGCTACTCGTAGCACATCACAGGAGATTTCACGAATTCTCTCCCCTTATCCACTCCGGAGTTCTCTCCCCTTATCCACTCCAGCGTTCTCTCCCCTTATCCACTCCAGAGTTCTCGCCCCTTATCCACTCCAGAGTTCTCTCCCTTATCCACTCCAGAGTTCTCTACCCTTATCCACTCCATAGTTCTCTCCCCTTATCCACTCCAGAGTTCTCTCCCCTTATCCACTCCAGAGTTCTATCCCCTTATCCACTCCAGAGTTCTCTCTCCTTATCCACTCCAGAGTTCTCTCCCCTTATCCACTCCAGAGTTCTCTCCCCTTATCCACACCAGAGTTCCCTCTCTTTATCTCTTCTATAGTATAGTGCTATCACACTAGACGAAATGACCCAGTTACAGGAACTTAATAAGTGACCAACAAGTCTTGCCATTACCCTAATAATGTCGAGCATACTGGGGAGAAAGCTATGAGTGGCATTATGACTCTGTAACGTGCGGTCTAGGATCCAACCCGCGTCCGAGGCAAGCGCTCGTCCACACTGAGTCACCACGCCGGAAGTAGATATAAGTGAAAAGTACAGTCGGACTTTGATTATTCGACAACCTTCTATCCGAATACTTGGTGTCATCCGAAATTAATATTATGTCTCAATGCATCTTCTTAGGCACGTCTAAAATGGTATATTCGAAACCATGTATTATTCGAAATAAATTTCGGACCTGATCAATTCGAATGAACGAGGTCCGACTGTATGTCTATACCTGTGTGCTCAACAATTCGTTTACGCCCATTTTTCCTGGGTGGTTTGTACAATGTTACCACCGGTGGTGGGTTTCCGGTGGATTCACATGGTAACACGGCATCTGTGATACTAGTAACGGCAATCGTCTCATCTCTTGGATTAAAAAACGACGGCTTTTCTGTCGGAGAAAATAAAAAAATAAAGATAATGGACTTCGTGATTTCTGATATAGACAACAACATTCAAACACACATATGATGAGATCCTTATATATGTACAGTAAAACCTCATTTAAAGACCACCTAAATAATTCGACCACGTCAAAATTAACAACATAATTTCCTAGTCAATTTTCACTGTTTTCCTCTTTAGTCAAACTCAATCTTTAGACCACCTCAATACTAAGAACAATTTACAAGGGTCACACGAGTGGACTTATTATTGAGGTTTTACTGAATATAAAATAAAAGTCCTACCTAAGCTTTAGAGAAAACAACATAAGAAGTCGAGCATACAAAGTACACAACCGTCTTTAACTTCAAGGCGACATGAACAGATTATACATATAATAAAATTACAGCTGTGACGTCACTGTATCGTATCAGCCCTCAATATGTATTGCTATCTTTATCACTAATCCAAACCTTCAAACGCAGGTTAAATTTAACATCAGAGTGCTTAGCACTGAATATTGGTTATAATATCGAAGCGTGGAGTTTTCACTGGAACTAGTTAAATCAATAGGAGATAGACACGAGTTATCTTCCTTTATCCCTCCTATAGTTCTCTCCCTTTATCCCTTCTATAGTTACAAAAACTCACTGTAGCACAGGCAGTCATTTGTTAACTGTGATCTTGTTCCTATGGGTCCAATACGTCCTTGCGTTCCATTTAATCCCTTGTCACCATGGATACCAACAAACCCCGGACTCCCTTGAACTCCATCTTGACCATAACTCCCATTTAGTCCAATATCACCAATGTCCCCTATCAATCCCGGCTTACCCTTGAAAAAAGGTTCAATAAGAGAAATACGATGAATACACTGAATGCGTCAGAATGCTACACTTATTTGCTTGATACTGAATACAGAAACTTGAACAAGGAGGAAGGTTCGCATGTCAACAAGGAGAAACACAAGAGAACACAAACTGTAAGAGTAACACTACAGGAAGCCGGTCCGGTTAGCTCAGTCGATGCAGCGCTTGACTGCTCATCTAGATGTCGTGGGTTCGAACCACTAGCGAGGTGGTTCGTTCTTCCGTGACAACTTCACTGTAGAGAATGCATCGAAAGTAAGTTGTGCTCCACCACGGAACCGTGATGTCAGGAAGTTGTCAGTTGCTTGCATAGGAGCATGTTGGTACTGGTTTGTAAACCAGGAGCACTGGTTAGGTCTACTAACCACCGTATATAGCTGAACTACTGTCGAGAAACGGCGTAAACAACAAAACAAACACCATATACTGGATAAATAAAGGTCATTAACACAACGAAAGTTACAACAACTTATAGATATTCCATGCTACTTCGGTATTGTAGATTGTTGTACCTTAAGCAATGAAATTATGTATATTATTCGATGCCATTATTACACAGTTAATAGTAGAAAGCATTCGACTACATTGTACAATACATTGTGTTTATTATTACAATTTGTGTTTATTATTACAATTTGTGTTTATTATTACAATTTGTGTTTATTATTACAATTTGTGTTTATTATTACAATTTGTGTTTATTAGTTTCAATCGAGAGAGTATTACGCATGATTCTTACTTCTGAAGGCAATTATTAAAGTAGACTAAAGAATCATCTAGATTGCTAGAAAAATATTACCGGTATCCCTGCAGACCCGTTCAGCCCCTGAGCTCCCTGCACGCCATGTTCACCTGGTACTCCCTTGTCCCCATGAAGTCCAGCTGTACCAATGAGTCCAATGTCACCATTCACACCTTTAGAACCGACTTCACCTTTCGACCCAAGTATTCCAATGTCCCCTATAATCCCTTTATCTCCAGGCCATCCTGTAGCCCCGATGCTACCCAGTGACCCTTAAACATTGAAATATGATTGTGTTGAAATAGAACTTCACACAGACTACCGTGGTGACATTGTTGTTTACATCAATAATGTTGCTAAGCATGCTTCTATGAAAACAACATAATATAATTAAATTCATGCAAAGTCTTTACTGTCAAACAGTGTGTGGTGACCGTACAGCATTTCATTATACTTCCTTATGCCATAATTGATTGCTCTACATATTTAAATATACACTCACGGGAAAACAATTAATTTGCAATAATGATTTATCAGTCAAATTCCCGGAAACAAATCTGTTGAGTCGTTTGAATTGAATTTCTTGAACCACACAAAATGCTTGCGGAACCAATCAATGTATCCCGCTGTCTCATTTATGAGTTCTTGTTGCTATGCGAAACATTATTTATAACTAACATTTAAATTAAAAAAGAAACACTAGGATTGAAAAAGATATTCACCCGATAAGCCAGCTGTTCCATTATCACCTCGTAGACCTGTAATATATATGATATTGACTTGTATTATATATGATATTGACTTGTGTTATATATGATATTGACTTGTTGTATATATGATATTGACTTGTAATATATATCATATTGACGTGTAATATATATGATACTGATATGTTATATACATGTAATCTACATGATATTGACATGTAATATATATGATATTGACTTGTAATATATATGATATTGACGTGTAATTTATATCATATTGATATGTAATATGCATGTACATATATGATATTGACATGTAATATATATGATATTGACTTGTAATATATATCATATTGACGTGTAATATGTATGATACTGATATGTTATATACCTGTAATCTACATGATATTGACATGTAATATATATGATATTGACTTGTAATATATATGATATTGACGTGTAATTTATATCATATTGACCTGTAATATAATATAATATTGTCTTGTATACAACAACGGGTGATTTAGTAATGTCTGGGCAATAAGGAAGAGCTGGGTAACTATGTACATTACTGTATAACACACTCAGATTTACCTTATCATTTTAGGTCAACTAATGACCACAGGGAATCAAAACACGATGTAAAAATATGTTGTGACTATTTGTTTTCATATTACATCATAATTTGTCCGTCCGGTTAGCTCAGTCGGTAGAGAATTCAACTCTAGAGGTCTTGGGTTCGCACCCTGGGCGATGCGAATTTTGTGCCATGACAATTTGACTGAATATCATTTGTCGTCCACCTCTGAACTCTCATTTATGTACATAACTTGTGAATTGCTGGTACTAATTGGTTACCCTGGAGCACTGGTTTGGTCAACTGTTATATACGGCGGTCGATTGACCTAACCAGTTGTCATGCAATTAATTTTCAACCAGTACTAACATGCCCTTCCGATAATAACTGCTAACTTCCCCTGATGAATCAGAGGTGGCGGCAAAAATGACCGTAGTCAAATGTCACGGAAGGGAATGACCCACCAAATCCGTGAAACGAACCCGGACCGGCGGGTGACAGCCCTTTAACCACTGAGCTAACCGCCGGAGACTTCAGAAAGAAAGAATACCTTGTGGGCAAGTAGCGTTATGTGGGGCACAATATTTCTCAAACGTTAGTTCCTGAAAGGGAAAAATCGATTAATAGTAACAAATTACTTTTAAAGCTGCATTCCATCTTTATGCAATTTATATCTTCTTACAGCATTATCATCATCATCAATATCGTCATCATCATCAGCAGCAACAGCAACATCAACAGCAACAAAAGGAACAACAGAAGCAGCAGCAACAGAAGCAGCAAGAAGAGCAGCAACAATAACAACAGCAGCTACAACAATTACAGCAGCAACAACAACAACAATAAAAAACAAAAGGGCCATCATACCTTTATATCGCTAATCATCGATATTGCTTTGAACAAAAAGATTGATAATGGAAGTAATTAATCAAGTATGACTGAACTAAATGAACGGCATCGTCACCAGTTTCAACAGCAATATCAACAAAATGAACAGCAGTAGCGCAGCAGCAATACATACAGCAATAAGAGTATTAACAACAGCTGCAACACTAACAACAGTGGCGACAAAAGCAGCGGCAACAGCAGCAACAACAGTAAAAGTCAAACTTAGTGCCGTTGTTACCTTTATATCTCCATACATCATAGATACAGCATCTACAACGCATTGTTTTTATAGAGGACGATTGATAATGCAAATGTTTATGAAGTAATGTCTGAACTAAATGTTTCAACGCCAGCACAATACTACAATAAGTTACTACGTGTATGTAACACAGTGTAACCTCTTTAGAGCGGCACTCATTTCTATAAACCTCTCTTCAACAACATTATCAAATGTACTAACAGTTAAACTTCTAGAAAGCATCAACCTCTCAAAAATAGCCGAAGTTTTCATCTTCAAATGGTGTCGCTCTGAAGAGGTTGTATTGCACTCAAACTATCATTACCTGCGCTTTGAGAATCAACTCAAATATGTTACTTGTTTGTCGTTTGTGCTGTACCGTATCATCTACAACTATAAATATGTTCTTTCGTCAGTTTTTATATCAATTCATTAGTATAAACAATTTCCAGGGTTAATAATCATTGCTAATTGTTCGTCATTTGATACATTGACCGGACAGACGGACGGACGAACGTCCAATGGAACACAGGCGACCAAACTGCAGCAGTAATTCCATCCCACGATCAATTTTACATAACATAGCCGAGAACAGTTTTAGAAAATAAGCTAATACAGTATAATTCTGTGGTATCACTTAAATTAGCCGGGGTCAAATTTCGCACAAACGGCAAAAAAGGCAGTTTTGCGCGGGCCTAAATTCGCGCATTTTATATTTTTAAAGAAAAAAATCAGACAAAAAATGATGGTATTGAAGCGTGTGTCATTATTTTGCACCATCCGACATGTCCTTTAGAACGGTCCCCTTGGAAGAAACAATATGACAGGTCCAACTGTTAATTGGCGTTAATTGACACGACTATACGATAAAAAGTGTAGAAACATCATAAGATCGATAAACAATATAAATGCGTTGGAGATCTTTCATAAATGGCGCCCCGACAATTTCTCTAAAACAACAATGACGAGTGCGAATAATGCCTTCACACAATAACCTAATTATTAATTTTATAAAACTTCCAATCATTCTTGCGTTTTCCACGAAGTGCTTTACATATTTTATTTGAAACAATCTAAAGTTACTGCGTATGTTACATCTAATATGTCTATTAGTATTATCACAGTGTATAACCCGATGTGCATTCCGCCGAGTGATGCGTCTTCGACAGATAAGTAGTGGTGTTCATTTACTGACCAATAATTCATAATTTCGTCTGGACGAAGCTGAATTTCTTAACTTACTATAAAAACAATACAAAGCGATGTCGTAGCGGAATAAAGCTTGTATCGTCCGTTCAAATTTGACATATAGAAACAAATGTAAAAACTTGCCACAAAATGCTCGATTTTAATCGTTTTGTGATATAATTGAATAATTTTACGTCATATATCAAAACATATATCATTTACGAACAATTCTAGAAAGTTTAAACTTCAAAGACAATCAGTTTTATGCACATACACGGTGATAAACTTGTACCTTCGTTTCTTTCTGCCGCTTTTACGTATTTGTAAACCATTAATTCAATGACGTCACGACCAACTGCAGCGTCATCGTCGCCATTTTGAGTCAATTCCAACTTCCGCTTTAACTCTTCAATTTGGAGGTGTATGTCCGCATCTTGGTCATCGAGCGCTTGGATGTTTAAAAGCTATAGAAAACTGATAATGTTTACGGCGGTATTGTTTTTAAAGCACCTGATACCAGATATGCAATGTGACTTCTATTTGAGTGAAGATGGCACGTACCTCAACATTGAAAACCGACCGACCCAGACTGACATCGTTATTCGACTTATCAACATTCGAACTTGACCGCGGCGAATAAATATATGGAGAGCTATCGTCGGAAAGAGTGACTTCCCATTTAAACCAGAGGAGATCACTCTGTAATTCTTAAAATTTAAGTCAGTAAGAGTGACTTCCCTTGAAAATCAGGGGAGATCACTCTGAAATGTTTAAAATTTAAGTCGGTAAGAGTGAAAATCAGGGGAGATCAATCTGAAAAACTTAAAATTTAAGTGTCCATGAGTGACGTACCTTGACAAATAGGGGAGATCACTCTGAAGAACTTAAAATTTAAGTCTCAAAGAGTGACGTCCCTTGAAAATCAGGGGAAATCACTCTGTATTTCTTATAATTTAATTTGGTTAGAGTGACTTCCCATGAAAATCAGGGGAGATCACTCTGAAAATCTTAAATTTAAGTCGGGAAGAGTGACATCCCTTGAAAAACAGGGGAGATCACTCTGAAAAACTTAAAATTTAAGTCTCCAAGAGTGACGTCCCTTGAAAATCAGGGGAGATCACTCTGAAAATCTAAAATTTAAGTCGGTAAGAGTGACTCCCCTAGAAAATCAGGGGAGATCACTCTGAAAATCTAAAATTTAAGTCGGTAAGCACTCTGAAAATCTAAAATTTAAGTCGGTAAGAGTGACTTCCCTTGAAAATCAGGGGAGATCTCTCTGAAAAATCTAAAATTTAGGTCGGTAAGAGTGACTCCCCTTGAAAATCAGGGGAGATCACTCTGAAAATCTAAAATTTAAGTCGGTAAGAGTGACGTCCCTTGAAAATCAGGGGAGATCACTCTGAACTGATTAAAATTTAAGTCGGTAAGAGTGACTTCCCTTGGAAATCAGGGGAGATCACTCTGAAAATCTTAAATTTAAGTCGGGAAGAGTGACGTCCCTTGATAAACAGGGGAGATCACTCAGAAAAACTTAAAATTTAAGTCTCCAAGAGTGACGTCCCTTGAAAATCAGTGGAGATCACTCTGAAAATCTAAAATTTAAGTCGGGAAGAGTGACTTCCCTTGAAAAACAGGGGAGATCACTCTGAAAAACTTATAATTCAAGTCTCCATGAGTGACGTTCCTTGAAAAACAGGGGAAATCACTCTGTATTTCTTATAATTTAAGTTGGTAAGAGTGACTTCCCTTGAAAATCAGGGGAGATCACTCTGAAAAAATTTAAATTTAAGTCTCCAAGAGTGACGTCCCTTGAAAAACAGGGGAGATCACACTGAAATACTTAAAATTTAAGTCTCCAAGAGTGACGTCCCTTGAAAATCAGGGGAGATCACTCTGAAATGATTAAAATTTAAGTCGGTAAGAGTGACTTCCCTTGGAAATCATGGGAGATCACTCTGAAAATCTTAAATTTAAGTCGGGAAGAGTGACGTCCCTTGAAAATCAGGGGAGATCACTCTGAAAAACTTTAAATTTAAGTCTCCAAGAGTGACGTCCCTTGAAAATCAGGGGAGATCACTCTGAAAAACTTAAATTTAAGTCGGTAAGAGTGACTCCCCTTGAAAATCAGGGGAGATCACTCTGAAAATCTAAAATTTAAGACGGTAAGAGTGACTCCCCTTGAAAATAAGGGGAGACCACTCTGAAAATCTTAAATTTAAGTCGGGAAGAGTGACGTCCCTTGAAAGACAGGGGAGATCACTCTGAAAAACTTAAAATTTCAGTCTCCAAGAGTGACGTCCCTTGAAAATCAGGGGAGATCACTCTGAAAATCTAAAATTTAAGTCGGTAAGAGTGACGTCCCTTGAAAATCAGGGGAGATCACTCTGAAAATCTAAAATTTAAGTCGGGCAGAGTGACTTTCCTTGAAAAACAGGGGAGATCACTCTGAAAGACTTAAAATTTAACTCTCCAAGAGTGACGTCCCTTGAAAATCAGGGGAGATCACTCTGAAATGATTAAAATTTAAGTCGGTAAGAGTGACTTCCCTTGGAAATCATGGGAGATCACTCTGAAAATCTTAAATTTAAGTCGGGAAGAGTGACGTCCCTTGAAAAACAGGGGAGATCACTCTGAAATACTTTAAATTTAAGTCTCCAAGAGTGACGTCCCTTGAAAATCAGGGGAGATCACTCTGAAAAACTTAAATTTAAGTCGGTAAGAGTGACTCCCCTTGAAAATCAGGGGAGATCACTCTGAAAATCTAAAATTTAAGACGGTAAGAGTGACTCCCCATGAAAATCAGGGGAGATCACTCTGAAAATCTAAAATTTAAGTCGGTAAGAGTGACGTCCCTTGAAAATCAGGGGAGATCACTCTGAAAATCTAAAACTTAAGACGGGCAGAGTGACTTCCCTTGAAAAACAGGGGAGATCACTCTGAAAGACTTAAAATTTAACTCTCCAAGAGTGACGTCCCTTGAAAATCAGGGGAGATCACTCTGAAATGATTAAAATTTAAGTCGGTAAGAGTGACTTCCCTTGGAAATCATGGGAGATCACTCTGAAAATCTTAAATTTAAGTCGGGAAGAGTGACGTCCCTTGAAAAACAGGGGAGATCACTCTGAAATACTTAAAATTTAAGTCTCCAAGAGTGACGTCCCTTGAAAATCAGGGGAGATCACTCTGAAAAACTTTAAATTTAAGTCTCCAAGAGTGACGTCCCTTGAAAATCAGGGGAGATCACTCTGAAAAACTTAAATTTAAGTCGGTAAGAGTGACTCCCCTTGAAAATCAGGGGAGATCACTCTGAAAATCTAAAATTTAAGTCGGTAAGAGTGACGTCCCTTGAAAATCAGAGGAGATCACTCTGAAAATCTAAAATTTAAGTCGGGCAGAGTGACTTCCCTTGAAAAACAGGGGAGATCACTCTGAAAGACTTAAAATTTAACTCTCCAAGAGTGACCTCCCTTGAAAATCAGGGGAGAACACTCTGAAATTATTAAAATTTAAGTCGGTAAGAGTGACGTCCCTTGAAAATCAGGGGAGATCACTCTGAAAATCTAAAATTTAAGTCGGGCAGAGTGACTTCCCTTGAAAAACAGGGGAGATCACTCTGAAAGACTTAAAATTTAACTCTCCAAGAGTGACCTCCCTTGAAAATCAGGGGAGATCACTCTGAAATGATTAAAATTTAAGTCGGTAAGAGTGACTTCCCTTGGAAATCATGGGAGATCACTCTGAAAATCTTAAATTTAAGTCGGGAAGAGTGACGTCCCTTGAAAAACAGGGGAGATCACTCTGAAATACTTAAAATTTAAGTCTCCAAGAGTGACGTCCCTTGAAAATCAGGGGAGATCACTCTGAAAAACTTAAAATTTAAGTCGGGAAGAGTGACGTCCCTTGAAGATTAGGAGAGATCATTCTGAAAAACTTAAAATTTAAGTCTCCATGAGTGACGTCCCTTGAAAATCAGGGGAGATCACTCTGTATTTCTTAAAATTTAAGTCGGTAAGAGTGACTTCCCTTGAAAATCAGGGGAGATCACTCTGAAAAACTTAAATTTAAGTCTCCAAGAGTGACGTCCCTTGAAAATCAGGGGAGATCACTCTGAAAAACTTAAAATTTAAGTCGGGAAGAGTGACGTCCCTTGAAGATCAGGAGAGATCATTCTGAAAAACTTAAAATTTAAGTCTCCATGAGTGACGTCCCTTGAAAATCAGGGGAGATCACTCTGTATTTCTTAAAATTTAAGTCGGTAAGAGTGACTTCCCTTGAAAATCAGTGGAGATCACTCTGAAAAACTTAAATTTAAGTCTCCAAGAGTGACGTCCCTTGAAAATCAGGGGAGATCACTCTGAAAATCTAAAATTTAAGTCGGTAAGAGTGCCTTCCCTTGAAAATCAGGGGAGATCACTCTGACAAAACTTAAAATTTAAGTCTCCAAGAGTGACGTCCCTTGAAAATCAGAGGAGATCACTCTGAAAATCTAAAATTTAAGTCGGTAAGAGTGACTTCTCTTGAAAATCAGGGGAGAGCACTCTGTTAATCTTAAAATTTAAACCGGTTAGGTTGACTTCCCTTGAAAATCAGGGGAGATCAAGTTTAAAAATTAAAATTTAAGTCGGTTAGAGTGACGTCCCTTGGAAATCGGGTGAGATCACTCTGAATTTTTTTAAATTTAAGTCGGTTAGAGTGACTTTAAAAACTAAAAATGTAAGTCGGTAATAGTGACATTACGTGATTGAGTGAATTTTCAGACACGTTTCATGACCGTGCGACCACATACACGTATCATGCGGTATTTCGTCTCTAAAAGAAACGAATAGAAATAAGTCTACATTGCACTGATAAGCTCGACGGCTGCTCCTTATACAGGAAACAAACGGAGCAAGATCCGCGCGAAGCAGAAAGTGATACGTGAACAATTACCAAAGACACACATATACGATTGCTTAATAACTTTATAACGGCTTTCACAAAAAATATATATGACGATATTCAAGTGTATTTCTATGTCCACTAAATTTAAATTAGCATTAAACGCAATAGCGTTTATGAGAAAAGCTATCCTTTGAATTAAACAACTTGGTTTTTGAATATTTCGTTAAAATCGACAGCTTAATGAAATAGATATTAGCAAAATTATAATATCTAAGCTTAGGATTTTACGTTTCTACATTAATGTTTGTGCCCCGGGGGCATACGCAAACTACACAAAACCTTACTCTCACCTATAACAATATACACGTAACATAAACGTAGCGGAAATAGTTTGCAGTACCGTCCAATTGTTTTCAAGCTGTTTGTAACACAGTCGTTATTCTGGCAAATTTTCCATTGCAAATATTCTCCCCAAATTAAATGGGCATTTTTCTATCATATTCTATCATAAACATCCTAGTTCAATCACTGAGACGAATACGACCAGTCCATTAGACAAATGCATACACATACGACATACCGGTTTCGCCGTGAGTCTCACGATTTTGGCAATGAAATCACGGTCTCACGCTGACTATGTAATTTATCACGCATTTCAATTAAAACAAAATTCACGAAAATAAATACCATGGTTTTATTAATAAATCGGTAAAAACATTGGTTCGTGTATTAGTTGTGTCTGACCTAATGTTAGCCACCGGAACCGAAGTTAGTATATAATATACTTACACATAATGGGCCCGTTTTATCAACGTTCTTACGCACGAAATTTTCGTAAGATTTACTTACGACATTCTTACGATCGCAAGAGCGTTTTATCAATATTTTCGTACGCTACGAATTCGTAAGATTTTCTTACGACGTTCTTACTATCGCAAGAGCGTTTTATCAATATTTTCTTACGCATGCAGACGCTACAAATTCGTAAGTTTAAGCCAAAATGCTTCGAATGGTCATAGGCATGCGTAACATTCGTAAATATAGGCTAAGAGACAAATTTGATCAGATGCTAAAGAGAACCATTCTATATTTCTTTATTTAAGTGTCATGCAATTAACAATTTCAATAATTTTAGCCTTACTGACAAAAGAACAGAAGAGCTTATGCGATGGCGCGGTGTCTGTCGTCCGTACGCCCGTCCGTACGTCTGTAAACAATTGCTTGTGAACATGATAAAGACGTTAGTTTGATTGTATTTCAATCAAATTTATACAGTAGTTAGATATCCATAAGAGCTCTGTTCCTTTCGATATCTAGCCAGAACTGCCCATGCATGACTGGATTATGGCCCTTAAAATTGTCAATTTTTCTATAATACAGCTTGTGAACAGAATAGCACCTTCTATATTATCCGATGTTTACCAAACTTATACAGTAGGTAGATATCCATGAAAGCTCGGTTCCTTTCGAAAACCAGCCAGATCCACTCGTGCTTGACTAGATTATGGTCTCTTGAAAATGACAAAATTGCCATGCATGAGCTTGTGAATAGCTTCTATTCTTTATTTGATCTTCACCAAACTTGGACAGTCGTTTGATATCCATGAGATCTTGGTTCTTTTTGAAAAGACAGATACGTGCATTCATGACTGCATTATGGTCCTTGAATTTGGCAATATTTCTGTAATCAATATAGCCTCCATAATTGCCTTCTTATAACTTAAAGACAAAAAGTGAACGAATTCAGTCAGCCAGTAGAGCACATGCCCTCATTGGTCTCTTGTTTTATAGATGTTTGCATAAGAGTGGTGTATGCATGTCATTATAGTGTCTTATTCATTGGCAGACATTAAACATTCATGAATAGTTATTTGTTTCAGTGCATTCTATTTGCAGTCTAAGATACACAAATGTGAACCATAAATTAGTGTTGAATTGTATTTATGTACTTACTTCAAAGCACATACATTATTTTACTTTGCTTTTGTTTATATTATCATCAGTGTTGTTTTTTAAAAATGTACAAACACCACAACTCAAATACACATTTCAATTTATTGCTGCATAAACAATAAGAAAATAACAATAACAAAATATATATAATAATAAATAAATCATTTAGAACTGAAGGGGTTCAATGTGGCAAATTTCAGTTGTTTAAATTCAACAGATTCCCTTTTAAGTTGAACCAATTCTCTGAAAAGAGACAATTTCTCTTTTTTTCAATTCTATCAGTTCTGATAGACAGTCACCTGAAATACAGGACATTTATCGTGAGACAAATATGCAGATAAAGCTACAGATATAACTTTGTTCTGTCAACAAATTTTGTTCTAGTTGTTTAATCCTTATACCAATATGAACCTTTTATTTACCTAAATGGACTCAAAATTGTGGATAATTACTAAAAATTAATACAAATAACTATAGGACAGCAGTAAACCCAACATACATTTACGCTTCCTTTTGCCCGCCTGTGCATTGTTGGTGTTGGAACATGTAGCGGCTGAAATGTATAAGAAGTATGCATTTATTTTACAAATGAAACAAAGTTAATCAGACGCCCAGTTAGTTCATTTGGTAGAGTGCTATACTAGAATTTCTGGGGTCGAGGGTTCGAACACCACATTCATATTGATCTACTTTAGGCTTAATGAAAGTTCATTTGTGATTATTTACTGGCATAACCGTCATAACAATTGTATATAGATTTACATATTGCAAAGTAGAAGCAATCATCGCGACGATCCCCTTGGGACCAGTAGCTCTGGATTCAGTAATATAACTGGGACCTATGACTCGCTGTGGTTAGGCATTCTTTTACTTTAGCGCAAATATGTGTATCTACAAGTCCATTAATAGGCGGGTAGCCTGTCTTACTTGTAAATGATAAACGTCTGCTATATCAAAGACCTAAACACGGTATTTAGGTCTTTGGCTATATGAATAATTTAACAAATTAAAACTACTTACTGTGCAGTTACAGCCACCCAAAACATGCCATTCATTTTAGACAGCTTCTTTTCATAACAACATTCCACTAACGCCTGCTTCTCCTCCTCCGACCAGTTTGTTTGTCTGCAGTTTGTTTTTGTTTCCGCCGCGTCAGTCATGATAATTCTATGCAAACGTGTATGACAACAGATGACAGATTGCGCGAACTACGTTGTTTTATACCTCCAATTGAAAAGCGTTTGCGTACGAATATTCTTATCCGTAAAATCGTTGTCATATGTACGAACGCGTTTATAAAACGGTCGTAAGTATTTTCGTAAGAATGCCTTGATAAAACGGTCGTAAGTATTTTCGTAAGAAAATTCTTACGACCATTTCGAATCTTACGAACGCTAGTTGGTACGAATATTGATAAAACGGGCCCAATAATCGTTACCCGGTGTCAATGTAAACATCATGGCGTCGTCTGCTAGTGCTAGTAGCTCGCCTCCAATAAAGCGTCAAAACTCAAAGAAATATGGTGATGCGGCCGTATATAAAAGCAAATATGATGCTAAATGGTCCCCCAAACCCCCTAGAATATTTTCTCACTCTAAGGTTCATTTGAGCCTTGACAGCTATGATACGAGCGTCAATGCTTTCAAATCTTCCTTCCCTATAGACTCCCAACCCTGGCTGATAACTCACTAGATGATCATAACCTGTTTATCTGATTTCATTCTTGTTGTTACAATTTTATACTGCACTGTTTACTTTTGACGTCTTTCTGTCATTAGTTTATACTTTTATCTTGCAATGACGCGTACCTGTTATAAAACATCCGATAGGTGAGTCAGGCAGTACAAACAATGCATCGTGGTCTACTTCAAAAACTTAAAGTCCTAAAAATTGTACAAATTCACAAATTCCACATTTTCACAGACAACATTTATACAGTATGATTTAAATGTGTTAATTATCATTTTCTGAACAGCATTCTCAAGGCAATTGAAAAAGAATCAAATATTACATCTGGCATTGCTGCCATGATTACGGGTGACGAGACAACATTCAATTACAGTTCGTAAAACAAATTCAAAACACAGACGTCGACAAATGTGAAGAAACATTAAAGTCAGTGCTACTAGATCTGTATTCAAAGATTTAGAAAACTCAAATAAAGATGTACGAGCTAGCTCGCTATTCATCTCCGGATATGTATTCGCAGTAATGTTCGAATGTTGATGTCAGTGCTAGCTTTAAGATATGTATTGAAACATATAAGTCGAATAACGATGTCAGTTCTGGTTCTGGATTCAATCTGGGTCGGTATTCAATGTTAATGTACGATGTACGAGTGCCGCGCAAACTTCACTCAACTGTCACATCTTGTTTTCTACGAATCTAGAGGGCTTCAAAAATGTTAAAACAACGCGTACCCAATACCTATATACACAATAATTAAAGGCAAAACTACGTATCTAGAAGGAGAAAACAGAATACAGTAAAACCTCACTTAAAGACCACCTCAATAATAAGACCACCTTAAAATTAAGAACACTTTATAAAGTCCATTTGTAAGGTTTTGCTCTTTATTCAACCTCAATATCAAGACCTCCTCAATAATAAGACCAGTTTCACAGGTCCCTAGGGTGGTCATATTATTGAGGTTTTACTGTATTACCCAAAGTACCCTCCTCCTCTGACTCCAGTTTTCAGTCGCTTACTGAAGCGCAGGTTAGTACTGGTTGGTAACCTAGCAACACTGGTTAGGTCAACTGACCCACGTAAGTAACCATAATACACAGGACATTGTCACGAGTGTTCTCCCTTTATTCCGTCTAGAGTTATCTCCCTTTGCCCCTTGGAAAACGATGTAAGACTCAAAAATAACCTCAACATAAACTTTGAATATATCACAAATTGAGAACAATTCGACTGATTATTTCATAAGCTAAAAAATCATTGTTTCAGTCAATCGTTTGAAATTAGATTCGCGAATCACTATTCTGTGAACCAAGCTCAGTGACAAATCATTTGGCGTAGTATCTGCAACCACTTTCATTGTTTTGTTCACGTAGTCAACAAAGAGTTCAAGTTTTTCTCGGCGGCATTTCGCCAATGTTCTTGAAAATGAAATAAAATACAGCCGACTTACCACTAGGAATGTGACAGACAGAAAAACCGTAACAAAGACGACAGACAAACACGCTAATACACGGAGTAAAACTCCATTTGTAGCGTCACGTTCCACCAGATGTTCTTTGTCTGAAAGCGTCGCCATTTTGAATCGAAGTGCCCGGATAAATGTCGAAGTCAATGAATAGTACGCTGCTTTATCTGTATAAGGGACATATTTAGAAATATTGCCTTACATGACACCTTGAGGACATTTTTCTTATCTATAACTTAAACTTTTGATGAAATATATTTACATGCGTACTGATTCTCTTTATAGTTCACTTAAAATATCGGTCAGAGCTTGGGCTTTTCCATCCATTAATCCCCCACTGTTTGTTCTCTTTGATTCTCATAGTTCTTCCTTCGAACAGGTCATTCCTTACGTTTCACCCTTGTGTCTCCTGAAATGCCTTATGTTTTATGACTGGAGGTCTGTGTGGAAAGGCACTGACTTATGTATGAGGCGTTCCACGTGGCAACGTATTCTCTCTCTTTTAACTCGAAATAAATCGAATTTCACAAATAAAAAAATAACTGAGTCTAAATGTGTTTTTTTAACAAGGTTGGATTTGGATCATTTTAATCATACTAACATGCAAGTGAAAACCATTTATTGGGCAATAGAATATTGTATAGTATTGTTAATAGTGACAGGTATATAATTTACAATATGATTGTTGGGTGCAACGACTTAACAACAGTCTAGCGCTGTTTAATTACATACAAGTATGTAATACAGTAACACCTCACATAAAAACACCTCAATAATAAGATCACCTCAATAATAAGACCTTCTCAATAATAAGACCTTCTCAATAATAAGACCTTCTCAATAATAAGACCTTCTCAATAATAAGACCTTCTCAATAATAAGACCTTCTCAATAATAAGACCTTCTCAATAATAAGACCTTCTCAATAATAAGACCTTCTCAATAATAAGACCTTCTCAATAATAAGACCTTCTCAATAATAAGACCTTCTCAATAATAAGACATTCTCAATAATTAGACCTTCTCTATAATAAGACCACTTCAATAATAAGACCTTCCCAATAATAAGACCACCTCAATAATAAGACCACCTCAATAATAAGACCTTCTCAATAATAAGACCTTCTCAATAATAAGACCACCTCAATAATAAGACCTTCTCAATAATAAGACATTCTCAATTATAAGACCACCTCAATAATAAGACCTTCTCAATAATAAGACCTTCTCAATAATAAGACCTTCTCAATAATAAGACCACCTCAATAATAAGACCTTCTCAATAATAAGACCTTCTCAATAATAAGACCACCTCAATAATAAGACCACCTCAATTATAAGACCATCTGAAAATTAACACAATTGTCAAGTCAATTTTTACTGTTTTGTTCTTTATTCAACCTCAATATTAAGACCATCTCAATAATACGACCAGTTTTTGCCCAAGCATTAACCCATGAGTATAAAGTCGTGTTCGATTTTTTCCGAACCTGTCCCGGTATCGGGATTGGCACGGCCCAAACCGGACCGGACTTTTCATCAGACATCAACTTGAAGTATGACCTCGACATAGATTGAGTATAAAGTCCGGTTCAAATTTTTCCGGACATGTCCTGGTACCGGACTTTACACCCGACCTAAACTTGAAATTCGATTTCGACATGCGTTGAGTATTAAGTCCGGTTACATTTGTTCCGGACCTATCCCGTGCATATGTGCATAATGATATTGAGTTAATGATATACATGTATACATATTGATATGTAGATTTTTATTTTACCTAATAATAATGTAGATCATGATATTTGGTGTATTCCATTGTTGTTGTGTAGATTCTGATGATAATTGTTGCAAATGCTCTCAGCTTTGTCATTGTTGCCTAGAAACAGTACAACACATTTTCTTATTGTTAATGGTGTTGCTAAAATGACTTGACACAGTGTTTCTTTCAGTCTCACTAATTGAAAGAGAGAAAACTTGTTTCTGCATGGAACGCCACATACATAAGACAGTGCCTCCCCACACAGACCTCCGGGAAAACAACAATCCACAAAACATAAGGCATTAGTGGAGGCTTAAGGGTACATACGTAAGGGAACAGGGACGCAAGGAATGGCCTGGCCGACCATAAAGGATAACTAGGAGAATCAAAGATGACACACAATGGGGGTCTATGGATGGAGAAGATCGCAGGGCATGTCAAGACAGCTGGCAACAATAGCTGAAAACATATTCTACACAAGTCATACAGTTTTTTTGCGGTAAGAATACAAGACGATATATATGTCTAAGCAAAACTTCTTTATTTTATACTTTAACATGACTTATAATGTTCTTTGCACTTTCGGTAAAACACGTCATCCAATCAGACCGTTTCCGGCAGAACCGCTGTTCCGTGGCACTCGGATAAATTCGTTAGAATCACCAGGAATATGTCTGAAAACGAAAGTACGATTTTGTTAAATATCACAGGAATAAAATCCAGGATCGCTGGTAATGGCAAACCAATCTCTTGTAAAACACACCCAATCGCCCATGTACACTCACATGAAACAAAATAATGGGAATTCAATTATGTTTACGTATTGTAAAAATTAATGCAAGGGAAGTAACTCCGTATATCTACATTTTATACATATGTTTAATATGTGTTATCTCCCTTAGTATCATAAAGACCGCCCTTCATTGTGATTCTGTATCGATTACTGACAGGGAATGGACGCCTGTACGCCTTGTCGCAGACTTAATTATGCTCACAGTGAACCATTTGAAATCATTCGTCAGGTTTCAGAATTGAGGCGAAACATAATGGCGTCTGGCACCACGACTTTTCATGTCTTAGACTAAAATTAAGAAAGTATTTGTTGCTATATCCCTACAACTTGCAAAACTGCGGCGCTTCCAAAAAGACGTTCCGGCTTTCGGTAGAAATATTCTATTAGTATTGTGAAATATAGTTAAATAATTTCATACAAGAAATGTTGATTTTCACTACCAAATACTACCCAGCTTCACAAAGGAGGGTCGGGAGGCAGATAATAAGGAATGATAAAGTGAATCAACCTGTATACTGATGTCACAAGTTGAAGGAACATAAGCATTAAGATCGAAAATCAACATATTTAAAATACCATCCATCATACCAAGTGTTGTAAACAGATAAGACAGCAGTAAGGGTGTCATCGAATATTTCGGATATTCGAATTTTCGTGTGTACGTTCGAATATTCGAATACTGATTCGGCATTCGAATATTCGATAAAATATATGTTTTCTATATAAAAGCTCAATGCAAGCGTACTAAATGTCAATGATGGGCGTTATCGCATCGAATGACATTTTACGCGTGAAAATAACAAAAGAGATATAACACTCTGGTGATGACACTTTGGCCCTGAAATTATTAGTAATCGTGGGGATTTTTACAACTTGAGTGGTCAGTTTAAAACCAAAAAATGATAAGTATAAAGTTAAACTTCGAATTTTAAATGTATATAATTAAACAAGAAGGACGAATGTTCGAATATTCGAATATTCGTTCAGAAGGTTGACCGAATATTCGAATACCAAAAATGCCATTCCTTGACATCCCTAGACAGCAGTAATTAAGTTAATGGTCGTCTTTGTACGCATCATATACACTAAAAATGGCGCATGAAACACACAAACTGAATATTTCGTGCCCAGGTAAACAAAGGACTAACAGTTAATATAACAGATAATAAATATGACACGCCGCTTTTAGACGACACTGGGTCATGATAGTATAATTATGAGGCCTGCAGATTTTATATCGTATCGAAAGATAAACCGTTTACTAGTTTATATTTTGAGATTGTTTAAGATACTCACGTTCCACTTTGTATTCCGTTGCTTAGGGAACTTGTGAATGTATTGTACGGTGTATGAGTAAACAGAACCTTAGAATTTCCGGGGGTTGGTAGGAATCCTCTGTGGTATGCAGACAGACAGACGGACGAATCCTGTAAAATAATATTATTACATAAATGTCATTAAAATCAGTAGCATAAAGTTGATTCGAAATTATTTGACAAAATATCAAAACAATCTCTCATTACTACGGTAATACCATTTCTGCCACATCGTCATTTTCGTTATTTCATTTTATATTATCTTATATCTGTTATAGTCCGTTTTATTTGCTTGAGTTGAGAACGGTTGTAGAAATTGTGAAGTGGCCAGCCAATGAAAACATGTTTTAGTAAATACTGACCAATAGAAATTGTGAAGTGGCCAGGCAATGAAAACATGTTTTAATAAATACTGACCAATAGAAATAGTGTACACAACAACGGTATTCATAACTCATTTTGAATCCGATCTACAAGTAGACACGGTCTGAAAACATGTAAACGGAATGTAGAACCAAAGCAAGCTGCATTACCCATTCAAATACAGTAAAACCTCACCCAAAGACCACCTCAATAATAAGACCACTTCTGTATTATGAACATAATGTTCAAGTCCATTTTGAATACTCTGCACTTTATTCAACCTCAATATTAAGACCATCTCAATATTATGACCTGTTTTCAAGGGTACCAAGGGTGGTCTTATTATTGAGGTTTTACTGTCAACAAATGCAGAATAGAGATATATAGTATGTTATACATTACCATAGCGTAATTACTGCTACCGTACACGGATGCACCAGGCACGTTTGTACTACACATGGAGGGACACGTCGCTCTAGAAATATACAATAACATACGTACTATAATGTGATATGTTACGTATTGAGGCTTTAAGTTACATATTTAACTGAGTAAAATCTCTGAATAAGTTCAATTCAAAATCAAAGTATTTTTTCTTAAAACCTATATTTCGATATTAAAAGTCTATAAAGAGCACAATTTTTACAATATATTTCCCTTTCAATCATTCATTTATAAATACCTCTTACGACTGGTAAAAATACTTAAGAATTTACCCATGTATATTTTTCTCCATTACTCCTTGCCTGTAGATACTGGTGATTATTTTATATTAACAGAACAAATACCATTTTTTTCACGCGCGGAAGTCAAAACTTCCAAACCTTTATTCTGGTACCCTGCCTCAATATCGTAATAGTATTGAAGAAAGTAAAGGCAGGGAACCAGACTACCAAAGCTTTCGATCGCTGAAACAATTGATAAATGTATTTAAGACAGTTACTGACTTCATACTTAAATATTTTCGTGAAAGCTTTGTGATCACGTGACATGACGTCAGTACTTACCCGCAAGTCATACTTAGACCACACCCAAGATCATTGAAGGTCGCTGAGCAGTTGATTGCCCCACGGTCACTGTAGACTGCAATAAATAAAAAATTGATTGGAATACAAATCACGAGTAGAATATACTGATACAGTCTGCCATTTACTGACAAGCTAACATTTTCCCATATGCAGCTTTCTGGGATAAATATCAAGAATTATCTCCCTTGATTAGCGGCTTTGTTTAAGCCATTTTCTCTAATTGGATTATCTCCCTTCCACGCGAAAAAAATATCTGTCAACAGTGACATCCCGACAGATACCTAAAACCATGTGCAGTTTGTTCTGGATGTATTTCAAGAATGATCTCCCTCGATTAGCGGCTTTGTTAAAGCCATTTCCTCGGATTGGATAGTCAAATACCTGTCAAAAATGGTCAATAATCAATATTGGAGGTGCTGTAAACTATTGATCTATTTTGTATAATCCTGATATACTGCTAATGATAAAATATTTTACTGTTTAGTTTGTAACACAACATGGAACAGAATGTATTGTTATTTTTATTTTATTTATCTATTTGTTCAATACATAAACATAATTATAATGAAATACAGTAAACCCTCAATAAAACGACCACCCTTGGTCCCCTTGAAAACTGGTCTTCTTATTAAGGTGGTCTTGATATCGAGGTTGAGCAAAACAGTGATTTTTAAACCTCACTTTAAGATCACCTCAATATTTAGACCACCTCAAAATTAAGAACACAAATTTCAAGCCCATTTAAACTGTTTTGCTATTTATTCAACCTAAATATTAAGACCACCTCAATAAGAAGACCCGTTTTCAATGGTCCCAATGGTGGTCTTATTATTGAAGTTTTCCTCTAACTCAAAATAAAAGTGCGTTTAATAAGCACATCGGACGAACTCTTTAGTTCAAACTCTGTGTTACACCCCGATGTGTAATACGTATTGAGCAATGGTATAGCTATGGTTTGGAACTATACAAAAATCATAGTTACAAATTGCCACAAAAACTACAATAAGTAAATACTTCCACACGTCTGTATGCAAGAGAGATCAAGTTGCTACAGGGAATGTCACGTACACACGACAATGCTTCCCCATACAGACCCCAGGGAAAACAACAGTCTACACAACATTAGGCGTTGAGGAAGTGCAAGGGTAAACATGTATGCTGAAAAGGGTGTAAGGAATTGTCTGGTAGACCATGAAGGCAACAAAAGTTCCCCTTTCCCCATGTGCATTTATTTACTTGATGTAATACCCCCCCCCCCTTTCGGCCTATTGTTTCTGACTTTCTTGACTTGTTCCGTGATGTAATTCCCCGCGTGTTGCCCCCCTCATGGCTCTAGATTGGTTTTCAAAGAAACTTGTCCCGGACTAATGGAAATGTAAAATTTGACTTGTCCGACATAGGAAGCAGGTTGTCCGAGAATATCGGCCAATATAGTAAAAAATCTACATACACAATGATAGCTCCACAATCTATAAAATTAATAATCATATGTATGTGTTTGTGGGATTCTTAGGTTTAACTTACAACTGAACAATTGCTGATGTTGGTTAGCTTTAAAACAGACTTGTCCGGCACTAACTGTTACTCAACTGTTTAGATGTATGTTAAGTTCCCTTTTCCCCATGTGCATTTATTTACTTAACATACATCTAAATGGAAATAAGGGTCTACTCTTTTCTGTGCTATCCTAAATGTTGGTGGGTATGGCATGAAGATTATGCACATGTCATAATTATAATTTTAACATTAGTGCATGTTTTAATTAACCATGTATCATGTACTAAAATACGTAAACAAATATTTTTATTATTTTTATTATTATTATTAAAACATAAATATAAATAAAAGCCAAAAACGATTTTACCAATCCCGATTTATGAAAGTCATTTTTTTATTCTGTTCGTTAATTAATGGCTAGTGTTGGAGAACTATTGACATTACGATATTAATTAACGTACATTGTAACAAAAACGTTATTGACAAAACATTTATTAATAAGGAAAATATCGACATAGTCGCGAAAACTGATGTTAATTAATAATTTGTTAACAAGTAAGTCGAATTGTGTCATGTTTTTTTTCGATACTATTAGCAATGTTCTTGCTAATAGCTAGCAGTATTTTCATATTATATGCATTAATTGATGGTCCTCCTGTCAAAAGTTCATCAGCACAAAAATGTGCGAAAGCAAACTCAGTAACCCAATATATTTCCACCAAATTAACAGACCTCGTCAAAACTTGTTCACACATTAGACATAGAAAACGTTGCGCAGTCGTGAAATCAAAAGTTAATTACTGGTATAATCATTAGAACGTTTGCAGCATCGTTTTGTTCATAATTCACCATATTATTTGAAAACATTGAATGTCCGAACAACTACTGATTATCGGCGAACAGAAATAGGCGGTAAAATGGTATAAAATGTGACAACTTGTGCAGAATAAGGACTTTCGGAAGTGACGGGACCGGAGAGCAGTTCATTGGAGGTAAGAAAGTCATATTCATTTTATATTTTACGTATTATACTAGTAGTAGAATATATGGTTGGAGCTCGTTCATTCGAATTGATCGGGTCCGAAATTTTATTTCAAATAATGCATGTTTTCGAATAGCCCATTTCAAATCGGCGTGCCAAAGATGCATTGGGACCTGATATAGATTTCGGATTATACCAAGTTTTCGGATAAACGAGGTCCGATTGTTTATTGTTTTTAGGATGATAGTTCAATAGCCCTCCCGGTTAACTCAGTTGGTAGAGCGCTACACTGTCAATCGGAAGATTTGGGTTCGATTCCCGGGTTGGACAGGTTTTGTTCTTCAGTGACATTGGCTACGGTCATGTCCTCTACTTGTGGAGAAATTGCCAGTTGCTTGGGGCAAGTTAGTACTGGTTGATAATTTTTTCCTGGAATAATCTGGTAAAGTAAACCAAAACTAAAATACGACGTTTTGCACCGATTTTAATTCCCAAATGTCGTATCAACCATAACTCTGCAATTAAGATTATACACTAGTTGTGTATCATTTGATTAAATGCAGATGCAGATTTAATTCGGGGATTTCATGGAAAATATTGGTAATTTTTTTTTAAATGAGGAAAAGAAACATTTTTTGTCATTTTCTCAAAACACCGAAATTTGGTATACGGTGGTTGTGATGACAAGCGACGATTTGGACCTGTTCACTTGAATGCATTTATAATATAATCTTTTTAATGCCAATGGTTATCTGGCGTGCATTATCGTATAATCAACAAGCTTATGGCTAACTTATAGTATATTTATACATTCTTAGGGCATATGAGGCGTTGACAAGATGGCGGATTTGCTCATTAATGTGACCGAGGCTCTTGCAAATGTGACGTCATTCGTCAGCAACGGAAGTGACGTAGCGTTTGAAAACGTCACAACAACAAGCAGAGGAGGCGGACCTGTACGGTACCCGCCCTGGGCCAATCCAAATAATATTTTGACGCAGAAAGTTGCCGACGACATTACTTTTACTCTGCAGCGCTACATATTCCCTATTCTTCTAGTGTTTGGCTTAGCGGGAAACACATGCAGCCTCATTGTCTTGTTGCAAAAGAAACTGCGAGTTTCGACTACATCCATAGTCCTTGCAAGCCTGGCTTTCTCCGACTTTATGTTTCTGATAACCAATGGCATTCGGAAGTCTACTGGTATTATCGAGATATACGATGAAATAGCGGCCGCCACGCTCACAGCGCTTAGCTTCAAATACATCTTCTACTTGAAGACAGCCTTCAGTAGGGTCTCTACTCTTCTTGTCGTCCTGATTTCTGTGGAGCGATTTATAGCAGTAGCGTTTCCGCTGAGAGCTAAGGTTCTAATCACTCGCCCTCGCATGGTGTTTGCCGTGATTTTTTGCTACTGTATCACGTTTGGTGGCCTGGCTGCTTACCCACCTCAGTATACGTACACTTACTATGGCGAGAAACCTTTCATAGCCTACACCGATTTCGCTCTCGACAACGTGGAGGAACTGAAGATTTACAATGAGTACCTACTGCCGATTGTGTACAGGCATATACCGGTCGTAATCGTGTTCTTACTGAACACGTTTATCATCATTATTCTCAATCAAAGCAAGCGATTTCAAAAGAGCTCCGCCACGCAGGATTCCAAGCGTCGGGATGATCAGAAGAAAATCACCCGTATGTTGCTTACCGTCGCCATTGTTTACCTGATATGTCTGTTGCCCGGTGACATATTTCTACGTTGCTCGGTTACCGTGGAAGGATTTGTCTACTTTGGTACATACCACAACCTGTTTATGGCCCTTAGCGATATCAGTCTACTCTTTGAGATGTTCAACTCTTGCATCAACTTCGTCATTTACATGGTCCTTAACCGCAACTTCTACGATACCTACGTTCGTCTCTTCTGCTGTTCTTGTAAATTCAGAATCCGGCATGAGAGAAAAGAGGAAACCAAACCATCGTCAGGCAAGACCAAAGATACCAAGATTTCTGACAGCAAAAAGAGCATTGAAGTGATCGTAGAGTGTAAAGAACATCGCATTGAAAACGATACTTCCGGAGTAGTGAACGATGTGCGCATCGAAACGTCCGGTCACGTGAACGGCGCGTATATAGAATGATGCTAACTTATTGAACTGAACATTCAACTGAACATTCAACAGAATAAATTTAAATAGAACAGAGAGGCATATATTGACATTAAGTGCTTCTGCTCGTTCTAAGAAGCCAGTGAATTCTCATTCCTATTTCAATTTATTCATGGAAGGAGCAGTTATTATTTTAAGTAATGTCACAACATTATACAAATGCACTTTCACAGAACAAAAAAACAAAACCGAAATGGATTTCAAAATACTTATTATTACACTTTATATATTATTATACTTATGCATGTATATGTTTATTTAAACCCTATTTGTGCTACAAATAATTGATCCCTAACACGTGCAAATATTTCTTATCTTCGCAGCTCGGATAGCTTTGTCGGGAGAGTGACGATATAATCGCGAGGTTGCGAGTTAAAGCCATACGCTGGTAGCCTATTTCTTTTATAAACAAGATGGTTTCCATATTTCGATTTGTCTTGACATTTTGAACACCTTCAAAGACATGTTTGCTTTACTTTGATCATATGAATTAATATACAAAAGCTGTTTGTAAAAAAAATTCCAAAGAAAATGATGATTCTACCTGAAGTTATCATTAATGTATGTGTGCAAGTCTTTTACATGTTCACCGATTGACGTAACATTAGCCACAGAAGTGTTTTACAAATATGTGACAGTCTCTGAGATTTTTGGCCCAAATGCACTGAGCCTCGTTTTCTGCGAAAGACGCAATAAAGATGACGTCATGTTTTCACAGTATGACGTCATATTTTCGCATTAATTGCACCAGTTGAAACATTTCAGTAAAAGATCTTTGATCCAGCGGCGAGCAGAGGCAACACAAGTATCGGTAGACATCGAGACGTAACAAATTTGTGAAAATAAAAATGTTTTGTAGATCTAGTATTGCTGACCATATTAAAAGTGCTGTTATTCTAAATAAAAAATGTTTTTCAATAAATGTAGTGACCTACAAAATGTTAGTAACTCAATTTCGCCCAGATATGTCATTTGGGGGGGGGGGGGGCAGCGAATCGCGACTGGTACGAAATATTTTGTGTACGAATGCGTTTCAATAGTCTTAATCATCAGACGTCTGCATCTGATAATGTTGGGTCATTGAAGCTTGGATCAGAGCAGCAAATCTTCAGGATTGAGAACATTCAGCTGTTAGAACCCTGGATTAATTCTTGGAACATAACATCAAACCACAAAATCACAAAGAACGGTCCCAGTAGGAGTAACAACAGCAACAACAGCAACAACAGCAACAACAGCAAAACAAATCAACACCAAACACCAAATAATAAACAGTACCGATAACTCTGTCTGTGTAGTTCCCGTTCCTGTTTTCTCCGAAACACTCGTACACTCCAGTGTCAGTGTTCAATGATGGTGATGTTATGATCAAGTTACCGCCAGGGAGAATCAGGTATTTGCTGTTCCCTGAAAAGAAACACACAATAAATACGCGTAATATTCTCTCTTCTGTTTTCCTTGGTATTGCGTGCATATACCATTGAATATCATTACTCCAGTATGTATAATTGTTTATACAGTAACACCTCGGTAATAAGACCACCTTTTGAAAACTAGTCTACTTATTGAGGTGGTCTTCATATTGAGGTTGAGTAAAACAGTGAATTTGGACTTGAACATTGTGGTATTAATTTTGAGGTGGTCTTTTTATTGAGGTGGTCTTTATGTGAGGTTTTACTGTATATAGTTATCGTGCTTTATCCGTGTATTCGTCTATACATCTACCCGTCTGCCCATCGTTCTGTCCATTTGTCTATCTAAACTTCATTAAAATTAAAATCCAATAAAAAACAACAACAACAACAGAATGCAATTTTAAAAAACAACAACACTGAAAACAAATTCAATGAACAACAATTACAACAGTGATAATGAAATCAATAAAAACAACAACGATATCGGGTAGTAGACAAGTGAGATAACTTATACATCTCCAAATAAGGGCGGTTACTCTTCTTGAGAAAATGCGTTAATTTATTTTCTACAAACAATTATTCTTTTGAGTACATTTAAAGGTAATGACCATTTCTTACTTTTTGAAACTGTGGCGGTTTCTGATATAACTGAATATAATTTTATTTCGATTAATACATATAGCCCATTCGAATAGCCCATTCCAATTCGACGTGCATAAGAAGATACATCCATATATATTTATTTCGGACGATACCGATTTTTCGGATACAAGGTTGTCGAATAGAAATGGTCTGACTGTTTTACTTCGAGGGATTATTAAGAATCTTTCAAAGCAATATGAACAAAACCAAGAAAGTACCATATAAGGAAGGGGATCCAACTTTGGACCATGTTGTAGTTGGTAAAGGGTCGCCGTCAGCTGTGCACTGGAAGTTTAAGACAGGTTCTGTTCCAATCATAGGCAGCGAGTTGGGCGTGGCTGTCACTGTGACCCCCTCTGAAGGTCAAGTTGGAAAGTTGTAACATGCAGTTTACGGTGAAAATACGAAAAATATACATTCTTTCAATGACAATGACTTGAATTTTGTAAAAACTCTCAATTGCAGGAATATTGATAATGTTGTTGAAGAGTTGTTGTTCATGGAGAGAGGTTAAATTGGTGAATGCTGATTTACGGGAATAATGATGTTGAAGAGAGGTTGTTGCTCGAGAGAGGGCTGCTCTGGAAAGGTTGCATTGTACTGCAGTCGCTGATATGGTTAAGATGCTTTAAATTAATTCACGAGGCCATTGTTGGTGTAGTAGATAATGGCTACTTACTTTCGACGGTCAATGTAGCTGTAGCTGTCACCGTTCCCTGTCCATTGGTCGCCGTGCACATATAAGCACCATTGTTATATTTGTCAACATTTGATAGCGTGATTGAATTGTCTGGGTTCAAGTGAGCGTTCAGTGGAGAGTTGGCACCCGTCTGAAAGACAAAGGGGTCAGCCCAAGGGGCCGTGTTCACAAATAATTAGTTTCCTCAATAATAAGACCACCTCAATAATAAAACCACCTCAATAATAATACCATCTCAATAATAATACCACCTCAATAATAAGACCACCTCAATAATAAGACCACCTCAATAATAAGACCTCCTTAACAATAAGACCACCTCAACAATAAAACCACCTCCATAATAAGACCACCTCCATAATAAGACCACCTCCATAATAAGACTACCTCCATAATAAGACCACCTCCATAATAAGACCAAATCCATAATAAGACCACATCCATAATAAGACCAAATCCATAATAAGACCACATCCATAATAAGACTACCTCCATAATAAGACCACCTCAACAATAAGACCACCTCCATAATAAACCCACCTTCATAATAAGACTACCTCCATAATAAGACCACCTCCATAATAAGATCATCTCTATATTAAGACCACCTCCATAATAAGACTACCTACATAATAAGACCACCTTCATAATAAGACCACCTCCATAATAAGACCACATCCATAATAAGACCACCTCCATAATAAGACCACCTCCATAATAAGACCACCTCCATAATAAGACCACCTCCATAATAAGACCACATCCATAATAAGACCACATCAGCGACTGCAGCACATAAGACCTCATCCATAATAAGACCACTTCAAAATTAAGACCACCACCATAATAAGACCACCTTAAGATTAAGACCATAATTTCCAAGTTCTGTTCGCTGTTCCGCTCTTTATGCAACCTCAATATTTAGACCACCTCAATATTAAGACCTGTTTTCAAGGGTCCCAAGGGTGGTATTATTATTGAGGGTTTACTGTACATGTAGTATATTTCCATCTCTGAAATATTTGTGATGCAAAGCGGAATCTTTTCTCAGCAGTTTGGACTTGTATATAAGTATTACACATTACATAATGAAATATTGTTATATCTACATTCGATAAGGTATGTATAGTCAATGTGTGACATATTACTGTCAAGTTTAGTAAATACGGATTTTTCGTCACGAATGTCAACCAAACAACGACTTTTACAGCATCACAAAGAGACGTATTCAGGGGATGCGGGCCCGGCGTGGCCACGGCCTGACGTCTGTGTGAAACCATGCATTATTCGAACAAATTGACTTGAACCAGTCTAATTTCATGGCTGACTAATTTACGAATGTAGTTTTTGTAAAAATACCGAGGCATGTTGCTAGACAATCACTCTTTTATACATTTCCAAACGGTTTTACTTCAAGTTTGGTACAAACATGCAGAAAACCCAACAACAGTGAAAAGAACAAAGATATATTGAGGTCAGGGGCAAGCTAATTTGTGGGGTCTTGCTGTTGAAATATCACAAAAACGGAATCAATGTAATGTCTGGTGTAAAACTTCACTCAAGCTCAATATTTCGGCGACATTGTAAAATGTTGAGTTCTTTGCTCTTGATAAAGGCCCAGTGTGGCCGACATATTGTGCTTGAGTGGATTTTCACACCAGCCATTTATTTGTAGGCACTTACCAAAGGATAATGCCAGGTGACTGTTGCGGGTGGGTTGGATACGACAGTACAATATATGGTAACTGTATTTCCTTCCATCACTGTTTCTGTTTTTGGCGATTTAATTATTTCCGGTTTGCCTGGGGAATAAATCACTTGATATGACGGTTACATATTGATACGTGGTATCATTATACCTCACGTGACTTTGCCTTGTTAAATTTCCATAAACTCAGTATTAGTCATTCCGTACTATTAACCCTGACAGTACTGTACGTTTTTGTTACCGGGTGATAGTATACTATCACATGGCTAAAGATAGACAATTCTGGATTCCAAGTTCATGATGGTAGACGCTTATTTAAATGTGTTATAAATCAGTAACTTCCGGCGCTTGCGAATATTCCAAACGACAAAATGACGACAACTGTAAACAAACAGCTAGTAATGTTGATTTTTTTTCATTTATATTTTGTTCGATATAAAAAAAAACCATTGTTTAAGGAATGCCAAACTTCAGACATTTCGTTGCATTATTTCCAGAACCCCCTAACTAAATTTTATGCGAGTTTTGAGTATTTGGTATCGTTGCAACCGTCTTTTCAAGCTGATTATATCGGTACTACCTATATTGTTCTGGAATGTACATAACGTAAATAAAATGCAACCCATAACCCCGTATGTAACTATTCTTACTGGAGGGTAACACTTTAAAGTAGATTTTCTCAAAAAGACAAAAACAAGTTATGGGATTCTGAATTAATGTGACGATTTGAAGATAAAACATGCTTTGTAGTGCCACATAAAGACGAAGCGCTGAAAAAATGTATTTGTACATAAATGGGGCATAACTCATGGAAAAATCATTCGACCGACAGTGGTTTAGGAACATTGGTTATGATGCATAAGTCAGTTTATGTCCTTTTCTATTTATTTTTATATATTGTTATCTTATTCAAATATTCGTTTCAGTAAAACATTATAAAGAGGAGTGACCTAAATGCGGCGCCGAGGCACATGTCCGCCGCATTAAGCTTACGTGAAATAAATGCGGCGCAGCCTATATGTGGCACTACAATGCTTACCATTCAAGAACACGGCACTTGTAGCGGAGTCTTTTTCGTAAGCATTGACACCGGTACATGTGTACCTTCCGGAATCAGATGCCTTGGCGTTTGTTATAGTCAATGTGTTATCAGCGGAAATCCTGATTCTACCACCAACAGATCCAATCACTGAAAATAGATTTTTATTGTGTGTGTTATGCCATTTTGCTACAATTGTTCCAGTTATACATAGTGGTTAGTTGTCCAAAACCAGTTTTCTTAGAATCAATTATTAACCAGGCCTCGGTCTCTCAAAGTATCTCAAATAGAAATTTCAGCTCAAAATTGAAATTTTGCTCAAACCGGAGTCTGAGTTTTAGACACATCTCATTTGAATCTCTTGATTTTGTTCTCATATTTTCCGTTTTTGAATCCGGACTCAACAAATATTTGTACTGAGATTTAGCTCGGGGGGACGGGGCCAACTAACGTTCCGGTTTACAAGCAGCTGTAAGGTTCTTCACTTAAGCAAAGGACAAATAACTGAAGCCACGTGTCACCGTAGGACAATACGTTGTTGTTTTGTACTCTTTTTTTCCATTTAATCATCTACATTTGCCTTATTTCTCCGTACTACTATCAGAACAATGTATATATCTAACAGATAAAATCAAAATATAAAAAATCCTAAATAACAGAATCCTGCAAAAGATGTCTGTCCCACCTTACATAGTACTGGTATGTAACCAGGAAAGTACTAGGTAGACTCCAGAAAAGTACTGATTCTAGATGCCATGAAAATGGTAACTGTACGATGGGTCTCATTGTCACTGTGCATGGATCTTCTATTGTCTATTTGACCTATACTGCTCTACTGGCAGGTAAATGTCCCCCTTCGGCTTAAAAAGGTCCATTTATAGTGTGCGGGATACAAACCGGGTCCACCGAAATGCCATAAAGTATGTGGCGAGTGTCGACCTTATAAACATAGTAATATGCAATATGTATATTGTGAAAGAGGACTCTGTATTTTGCAAAGGGAGACCGATGCGCAGGTGATGGTTGGTTGTATACAAAAAACATGAGATCGCCTTTTTTGTCGGCCGGCTGTTTTTGTTAACTGGTTAAAATAACAACACTAATAATAATAAAGAGATAATTTATAAATGATAATATTAATAATAAAATAATAATATTTTTATTATTTATTTCCTTATAAGTGGTCCTTTCATAAACTAAAATAACATTTTTGAAGAAAAATATTTATATATTCATGTTTATATATTATCTAAGTTCATGAAAGGACCCTCTAATAATAAGAAGTATTGAAATGTGCGTAGTAATTGTGACTACCTTGTAGAACCGTACCATCCGCTCGGGAATGAGACCACGTGACCGTTGGAGGCGGGTTTCCGGTTGCCAGGCAGCGAAGTAATATCGTGTCCCCGTCTTTCATGGCAATATTGCTTGGTGAGGTGGTTACTACAACTGGGTCTATAAAATACAAGGTAAAACCTCGATATCAAGACCACCTCGTAATCAAAACTCCCTCGAAATCAAACCACCTCAAAATCAAGAATCCCTCGAGATCAAACCACCTTAATTGATATCAAGAATCCCTCGTAATCAAGACCACCTCATTAATGAAACCATATTTTTATGGACTAGTTTTCATTTTTCTTTCATACTTATTTTAACTCGATAACCAGACCAGCTAGCACTCATACCGGCTTCTTTTAGCAACAGTAGTGGTCGTATTACCGAGGTTTCTGCGTTTTTAACTTTCTTTGATGTATCTTAAACGATATGTGTAAGGTATATTTTGACAATAAGTGCAAACATGATACATATAGTGAGCAACAATTTACACGTAACACGCTTAGGACGATACAGCTATTGGCTGTTGTTAAGAGGTCACTGTTCTAGAGAGGTAAAAGTTGTAGTAGTTTATCTACTTCGGGGATTGTACCATTATCTGCCCTTACTCCAGCCCCTTGGGGTTTTCCTGAGCGCCAAAATGTTCAGAGATATTCCCGTATACGTTGATGTATAAATGAACTCTGGGCCTTTTATGCACACGAAACGCCCATAGAGACTGGAGTACGTCTCAATAGTCTAGCCACGGACGTCACATCTCTATACTGTCGCCGTACAACGTCCAGCTAAACCATTCACAAAAGTACATAGAAGTTAGACACCATCGGTCTTTCCACTGCATTTACTCTCATTTTCTGTTACGAAGACGCGTGTAAAAGTCGGAGTACAGAGACACGTATGCGGGGCTACTCTCAATACAAGTCAAAAGAAAAATACTGCACAACTTCTCCAGAGCAACACCCTTTGACAGAAGCGAAGGTTTGCTGATGTTGTGAGGTTGTTGTACTACGGGACAATTGATGAACAAAACATTACACATACCAGTAACTATAAGCTGCAAAGTTTTAATATCTTTTCCAAACACGTTTTCAACGACGCAAGTAAATGTTCCGCTGTAATAAAAAACAACACAACAATTATCTTACAAATAATTCATATCCAGCGAACCATATACGTGTGCATTAACAGTTTGCCTGAAAATCTAACATGCAGTACCATAAACAGTACCATAACTAACTTACACTGACATCAAAGCAAAGACCAAAAGTATCTTTTAAACTTGTGTCAAAACTCCAATAAATAATATGAACGCGTGTCTTACTATTTCCATACCTATCTCAAATTTGCGCCGAAAATATCCATACCTATTTCAAACATATGCCTAAAATAGTTCCCTACCGATCTTAAGCCAATACACTATAGTTATTTTCATACTACGCCTCAGCTATTTCCAATACCTATCCAGACCTATGCCTCAGCTATTTTCATACATTTCTAAACTTTCCATACCTTTCTAAAACCTATGCCTCAGCTATTTCTATACCTTTCTAAAACCTATGCCTCAGCTATTTCCATACCTTTCTAAAACCTATGCCTCAGCTATTTCCATACCTTTCTAAAACCTATGCCTCAGCTATTTCCATACCTTTCTAAAACCAATGCCTCAGCTATTTCCATACCTTTCTAAAACCTATGCCTCAGCTATTTCCATACCTTTCTAACACCTATGCCTCATGTATTTCCATACCTTTCTAAAACCTATGCCTCAGCTATTTCCATACCTTTCTAACACCTATGCCTCAGCTATTTCCATACCTTTCTAAAACCTATGCCTCAGCTATTTCCATACCTTTCTAAAACCTATGCCTCAGCTATTTCCATACCTTTCTAAAACCAATGCCTCAGCTATTTCCATACCTTTCTAAAACCTATGCCTCAGCTATTTCCATACCTTTCTAAAACCTATGCCTCATGTATTTCCATACCTTTCTAAAACCTATGCCTCAGCTATTTCTATACCTTTCTAAAACCTATGCCTCAGCTATTTCCATACCTTTCTAAAACCTATGCCTCAGCTATTTCCATACCTTTCTAAAACCTATGCCTCATGTATTTCCATACCTTTCTAAAACCTATGCCTCATGTATTTCCATACCTTTCTAAAACCTATGCCTCAGCTATTTCTATACCTTTCTAAAACCTATGCCTCAGCTATTTCCATACCTTTCTAAAACCTATGCCTCAGCTATTTCCATACCTTTCTAAAACCTATGCCTCAGCTATTTCCATACCTTTCTAAAACCAATGCCTCAGCTATTTCCATACCTTTCTAAAACCTATGCCTCAGCTATTTCCATACCTTTCTAACACCTATGCCTCATGTATTTCCATACCTTTCTAAAACCTATGCCTCAGCTATTTCCATACCTTTCTAACACCTATGCCTCAGCTATTTCCATACCTTTCTAACACCTATGCCTCAGCTATTTCCATACCTTTCTAACACCTATGCCTCAGCTATTTCCATACCTGTCCATTGATTGAGCCTTAAGTATTTCCAGTCCAGCTGACGTCACAGCATATCTATTGGTTCCTGTAGGATCCACGGCTGGGGAGAGTGTTATCCTCGGTGGTGGGAAACCAGTGGAGTTGCATGGCAACAATACATCCTGACCAATGTACGATGTTACAACCTCGTTTCTGCTACCAATATAGCTTGGTTTCTCTGAACAAATAATGAAAAAGTTGAAGTATTTAATACAAGGATAGTTACTAGGCTAAACTGGAGTCTGAAAACAATATTTTGTTTTATGATAAATCGCTTCGAAGAAATATCAATACAAATTTCGCGGTTTGGTGTAAAATTATCCTTTTCATCTTTAGTTTATTCCACTAATTTCATGTTATGCACGATGTAATGAGGCAAACAATATATTACAAAGATACATATAACAGGGTAATCACAATGACAGAATAACAGTTTGATTGACTGTTACATTTCCAAGGTTCGGTTTGGTGTTAAATTATAGAATACTTGCTTAAGTCAGTGTTCGTTTGCTTATAAGAGTATCAGCTAGCTACAAACTTCAAATCTGCACCCTCGGCACCGCAATATCGTCCACTTTGCCGAATGTGATATTGCAGTAAGGAAGGCAACGCTGATGACGCAGTCTTTGTGATGTCATACTGGTGACAGGCAAATAAATTCGGAAAAAAACACACACAAAATGAATTTACTTACGTAACGCCGAACAACATGATTGTGCACTTACAACTTGCCGAGTCATGTGACTCCTTCGATCATGTGACGTCTCTTCTGAAATTCAACAGATATTCAATTTAGTTATAACACCTTAATAATGCAGTCCTAAATATTTTCCTTCAATAATCACATACTTTACCCTAATTTCTTTGAAATAAAACATTAAGTTTGACAATATATAACATTTACCATTTAAATATCAAAACCCGGGATACAAAACAATACTTGTAATTACATACTCTCAATAATTTGTAACGGCATATCAGAGCGTAGGAGATTGCTGTGAAGGGAGTCCATCGCGTAGGTAATTGTTGTGAAGGGAGTCCATCGCGTAGGTAATTTTTGCAAAAGCAGACCGTCACGCAGTAGATTACTGTGAAGGGAGACCACTGCGTAGAAGTTGCTGTACAGGGAGACCACTGCGTAGGCGATTTCTGTAATGGACGACCATCGCGTATCTTGTAAAGGGAGACCATTGCGTATGTTGTAAAGGGCGACCATCGCGTATGCTGTAAAGGGAGACTATTGCGTAGGAGATTACTGTAAAGAGAGACGATTGCGTTGGCGATTGCTTTAAAGGGCGACCATCGCGTATGTTGTAACGGGAGACCACTGCGTAGGTGATTGCTGTAATAGGCGACCATCGCGTATGTTGAAAAGGGAGACCATTGCGTAGGAGATTGTAGTAAAGGGCGACCATCGCGTATGTTGTACATGAATACCACTGCGTAGGAGATTGCTTTAAAGGGTGACCATCGCGTATGTTGTAAAGGGAGACCTTTGCGTAGGAGATTGCTTTAAAGGTTGACCATCGCGTATGTTGTAAAGGGAGACCTTTGCGTAGGAGATTGCTTTAACGGGCGAACATCGCGTATGTTGTAAAGGGAGACCATTGCATAGGAGATTGCTTTAACGGACGAACATCGCGTATGTTGTAAAGGGAGACCTTTGCGTAGGAGATTGCTTTAACGGGCGAACATCACGTATGTTGTAAAGGGAGACCTTTGCGTAGGAGATTGCTTTAACGGGCGAACATCGCGTATGTTGTAAAGGGAGACCATTGCATAGGAGATTGCTTTAACGGACGAACATCGCGTATGTTGTAAAGGGAGACCTTTGCGTAGGAGATTGCTTTAACGGGCGAACATCACGTATGTTGTAAAGGGAGACCTTTGCGTAGGAGATTGCTTTAACGGGCGAACATCGCGTATGTTGTAAAGGGAGACCATTGCATAGGAGATTGCTTTAACGGACGAACATCGCGTATGTTGTAAAGGGAGACCTTTGCGTAGGAGATTGCTTTAACGGGCGAACATCACGTATGTTGTAAAGGGAGACCTTTGCGTAGGAGATTGCTTTAACGGGCGAACATCGCGTATGTTGTAAAGGGATACCTTTGCGTAGGAGATTGCTTTAAAGGGCGACCATCGCGTATGTTGTAAAGGGAGACCATTGGGGCGAGATCCTTCCGCTGTCTTAACAATTCGTGAAGTAGGTGCAAGCGCTGTTGGTGAGGCAACCAATGTAAACAAATAAAAATGAACAACATTACTTACCTTTCAATGCCTGTACGTTTGAATTGATCTGAAGAAAGAAAACGTGACTTAAGTAAAGAAAGAATCATCAATCCCGGTACACGTAGTAATACTTATTTAAAATTTCAATAAGGTCGATATGATATTAAATTAATATTGTTATAATTATATGGTAAGGGTTATAAGCGTTTCGTTTTAATGTCTTAAAATAGCCTACTTTCGTTTCAGAACAGCGTCAATATCAAACAAATAGAAAGTAGTTTGTTAATGAAATGGGCGTTTGGGAACTACAGGGAATATAAGGAAAACGTTCTGCCGCTTTAAGGGAAATCATTCTAATTTCGTATTTACTAACATTTTGTCATCATGTAAAGTGGCAATAATTATACCCACCCCTTCTTCCACCATTTTCTGCACAATCTTTCTAATGTCAGTGGCATCTGTCCCAGTCTGGCCCTACAAATAGAAAAGTAATTTGTTCCTTTTTGTAATGGTAGTGCTTGAAGTCACATAAACAACCAGGGTACGGTAGTGGCTATTTGCAGCTGTAAGAATGGAGGTAAGCCACAGATGCCTCTTCTTTGGGTATAAGTGGGTATCTGGGTAGTACAACTGTCCCTCCGTTAGCCAGCTGGATAGCTTCCTTGCATGCAAATTCTACATCCCTGATGGGATTTGAACCGGAATATCCAATTTAATAAAGATGTGCTGGCATTAATTGCTAAACAGACTATATTACATCACACAGTTTCCAAAAAGCTACCAATCATCCGAAATAAGTAGTTCATTTTCACAAGAAATAATTCGCACTTACTACGCCATTTAAATTTTAAAATGCAAAACATTCAATGACTAGTCTTTTTTCAACACTCCATTATATTCCATTCAAATGTCATATTTCGTTCGGAAATGTGTAAAATATATATTGTCACCTATGGGTAAGCTCTAAAAGGCACAAAAGCTCCCATCTCCCCATAGATAAACAACTTGAACACACACCTAAGGTACACACATGTTCCACCTGTCCATGAGAAAACAACTGGATTCCCCCATCATAAGGTACAAAACCTTACAAAGTTACCCCGACTCATAGGTCAACCAGTTGATCGCTTGAGAAGGGTATACCAATGACCGAGCCCCTGTCCCTATTTAAACCATTGGACTCCCGCCAAAAGGTACGCCAATGATTCTACTATCCATAGGTCAACCACTGAACTCCCTGCCAAAAGGTACAACAATGTACCCCTGTCGAAAAGAACGCCAATGCTCCACCAATCAAACGTGCTTATGAACAACAACCCAATCAATTATCATCGTGACTTATTTCAAGTTCATATAGTGAAAGAGTTAAAAACAATATCTTACCTCGCCAAAAGCAATACCGATCTCTAAGGCATCTAGTCTCGTTTTAAGTTTGTGGATTTCGTGAAATTGTACGTAGTAGAGGAATCCAAATGCTCCAAAAAGGGTGATTGTGGATATAGTCCATATAAACCAATTTAAGCAGCTGTGTCCGGTTCCTGATGCACTTCCGGTAGCGTCTCTCATAACTTCCGGTCGTGCCGAAGATTTTTGTTCGTGTTTAATTCCACCCATTGCTTTTTCTGCGTATAACAGACACTCGAGTGCGTAATATTGTAAGTCAAAATGTTTTGATGCACCTAGTACATTAGGGATCGGTGCAGAAAAGGGATCATAATGTCGGTGTCTTATCTCTCTTTTACGTGAGTTGAGGTCATAGTTTACTGTCAGTTTGTTGCAGAATTTAAACGATCAATGTTTTTCGTCTTAAAGGTAGATAGTCGTATTTTCTGTCAAATATGATTAGTAATAATTTTGATTAAAAGGCATAAAATGCCTCCACACGAATTTACACAAAAGAATTGCATTAAACCTTTTCTTAAAGCTTTCCTGGCAGTGCAAAACCCAAATCCGAGACAGTTTATTCATATGCTTGCACTAACTCCGTGCGTAGATCAGATGGTATTTAAGCGCTGCTGTGGGATTTACAGCCTCTTCTGTAAGTGACGTCATTTGCAGAAAAAACGCAACCTGTGATGTCACCATTTGCAAACAGGGAGCAATATTTACTCCATATGGTCACTTCATATTGCCATATAGGGCAAATATTGCTTACTGTCAGTACATGGTGACGTCACATGTGACGTTTTCTGGAAATGACGAAGAAGAGGTAGGAAATCGTATAGCGGCGCTCATTGGGGTTTTTGGAAGCATGTAAGCTAAGTGACTATGCAGTGATGTAGTGTACATCTGTATGAAGGCATTTACTACTGATTTTCTCATATTTACGACTAAGTGTATTTTGAAAAATAATCACGACTATAGACCTTTAACCCAACTTTATACTGATAAGGTTCGTGTGTGAAATTAGTTTTGCCTTTTTTGCCAAAGGTTATCGACGCGTACTTACATCTTGTCATCCACAAAATTTATTTAACTTGTGCGAAATCGATAAAGATATATTTCTTTATTTATAAACATACATGTATATCAGTACAGTCAGACCTCGTTCATTCGAATTCATCGGTTTCCAAAAGTATATTTCGAATAATACATGGTTTTGAATAGTCCATTTCAATTCGACGTGCATAAGAACATGCATCTAAAAGTGATATTTATTTCGGATGATACCATTTTCGGATAAAAAGTTGTCAAATAAACGAAGTTCGACTGTATGCAGTTTATGATTGTATTCAGCCAATGATATGCTTCGTTTGAGCAACATATTCAGACATTGTCAAAACCAGGCCAAATATGGAAACTTTATAGTCAAGTATGTCAGACACTTTCATTGATAAAACTCACTGTTTGCAAATACATGCTTTAATTTACACCTACTGACCTGATAACGACCGCAGATAAAGTTCACGACTGAAATGAAGACATTTGCCGTAGATGTACGGAGATTATCTCGCGCGGAAATATCCAGAGGCGTTTTTAGAGATATGAAAATATAATTCTACCTAGCGCTATGCAGGGAATGTAGCGGTGCTGTTTCTTAACGTAAGAAAAGTAGTCCCAGTCTTAAGATAGGTAGCCTGATATAACAGTGCTAGCTTTGCTAAACAAAATGGCGTCCATTTTTTTCTACAGTTTTTACCTCAGCTTACTTTGCTCGCTTACTTCCCTTACCTCTAAAAACGCTCCTCATGTGTGATTAGATTTTTCTATTTGAGCTGCTGTGGGATTGTTACTTCTGTAAGTGACGTCATTTCAAGAAAACGCCACATGTGATGTCACTATGTGCAAGGATGTTACGTTTTCTGGAAATGACGTCACTTATAGAAGAGGTTGGAACAGCGGCGCTCATGTGTAAATTGTTCGTTTCATTTGGGTGATAGAAGAGAATTAAAGTGAGACTGGGAAAATGTTTCAAACCAGCTTAAAATCCCTATCGGTGTTTTTGCTGCCCTTTTCAAGGGGTATTCTTATTTTCGCCAATCAATTATGTTCGTTTCTTGTGTCCTTTTTGTATTTGTAATTGTTTACATGTTTGCACAAAAATACAGTATCACCTCACTTAAAGACCCCCTCAATAATAAGACCACCACACAATTACTGTCACACTTTTCATGTCCAATTTCACTGTTTTGCTCTTTTTATTCAACCTCCATATAACGACCAGTTCAATAAGAAGACCAGTTTCAAGGGTCCCAAGGGTGGTCTTATTATGGAGGTTTTACTGTACTCACACTCAATCTCTGATTCAGACTTAATTCTGAAAGTTATGAATCAAAGCACTGTAAGCCTCTTATTATGAAGGTTTTACTGTATGTTCCCATTTCTCCCTGTATTTTTGTATGTGACATTTCAAGCACGCTTCAGTATATATTTGTTGTGTAATCTAAATTTATATTACAATTTGTATAAAATTATACATTAAGCAAAAATCTAATTGGTCATTTTTGTTTTTGTAAGAGACCATACCATATATTACAGTTTTATTGATGATGATTTTAACGGTTTTTTGTTGATCTGTCGTTAAATGTCAACTGAATATCAGAATGGGAAAGTATGTTCAAGAAAGTTATGCATTGCATCAATTTATTCTGATGATAACATTTACATGTTTGAAGTTTCATTCGCTACTAAAAAATATCAGGCGACCATGAAAATTTGAAAAAATAGAAAGTTTGTTCAGTGTTTGATTTGAGTTTCATACAAGTCTTATTATTGTTCGTACTCAAGAAGTTTAACATGCTAAAATAATGTACATGTTTTTTTTTGGAATATCAACCATTGCACAAATATTGTAGATGGTTCTCCAAGAATCCTTCCTACCGAATGATTTAAAATTATAACGATTGGTTTCAACGATGCAACACTTTCATATGTTTTCAGTTTAGTTGACATGACAATTTACAGTGGTTTAAGTTCAGTTACAGTTCCATGCTAGTATAATTCCTTGAACTTCTTGTCAAGTGAAATGATTTTAAGTAAATGTTGACGGACGGAGACTGATTGCAAATTTATGTACACCAAGTACAGTCGGACCTCGTTCATTCGAACTCATTGGGTCCGAAAATTTATTTCGAATAATACATGGTTTCAAATTGTCAATTTGACTAAGAAGATCAACAGGACATGATATTACTTTCGGATGATACAAAATATTCGGATAAACGGTTATCGAATTTACTAAGTCCGACTGCTCTATCTCTATATAACTTCTAAAAGCACATTATGTTCTAATCAGTTCAATTCGTGTGTGTAAGAGGTAAACTAAACATGGTTTTGATTGGTCAACCAATGAGATACAACGTAACAAAATATACAGAATCAATTGTATTGATGTCCAATCAAAGATGTCCTTACATTAAACAAACAGTTTTTACAACGATACGTTTGCATCAACAAAAGACAAGATAATGCAGCTCTACACAATAGATAATAATTTACATTTTAGTTTAACGTGTTGAGATTAACAAAACGAGCATAATCGGGGGCAGTTTTCTCTGTTAAAGTTATAATTCATTCTCTTCTATGGTAGTTTCAAACTGCCCAAGTTGCGTTTCAGTAAAATATTGAACAAAAAATGAGCATAATATATCTTTAAATATAAGCTACTATTGAGACGTTGCTGCTCTAAACAGATTAAAACGCAAGTAAGATTATACTACCCAAATTTACTAGATTTTACTACATCCAATTTACTAGATTTTACTACATCCAATTAATATGCCGGTAAAAACAAAGACGCTGATGTGATGGTTTCGTTATTTAGATGTAGATGTAAGCAACTGAGTATTATGTCTTTGTACAATGGGAGGGGGGAGTAAGTTTATGAATATCGTGTTCTAATTGCTAAATTTTTAACTTTTTCGTCATATTTGTTTTGTAAAGCGAAATTGGACATTTTCTACAACAAAGTAAGGACCTCTACTTCGCTGATCAAGAAAATGTACCATACAATGCAAACTGAAGAGCCGAGAATCAAAACAAAAACATTTTGCGCTGAGAGTTTGGGAAATATAGGTATTTGTGTATATGTGCAAGACATTAAACAAACATAAGTAATGTCAGACATTACACAACAGACACTAGCTAACAATAAACTTTCAATAAAGTCAAATAATGTTAATTCCGCTATTGTATTCTTTACTACAACATACCAGGAGGACGGAATCCCATTGGGGAGAAAGGACCACCCGGATGCCCGCCTCCAAACGGACGAGGGATCCCACCCATCATTGGACCTGGCATTCCTCCCATCATAGGTCCACCAAGCATTCCACCTCCATGCATTCCGCCTCCAGGCATTCCGCCTCCAGGCATTCCGCCTCCAGGCATTCCGCCTCCAGGCATTCCGCCTCCAGGCATTCCGCCTCCAGGCATTCCGCCTCCAGGCATTCCGCCTCCAGGCATTCCGCCTCCAGGCATTCCGCCTCCAGGCATTCCGCCTCCTCGGAAGCCGCCAAACGGCATTCCGCCTCCAGGCATTCCGCCTCCAAGCATTCCGCCTCCAGACATTCCGCCTCCAGGCATTCCGCCTCCTGGCATTCCGCCGCCAGGCATTCCGCCTCCAGGCATTCCGCCTCCAGGCATTCCGCCTCCTGTCATTCCGCCTCCAGGCATTCCGCCTCCAGGCATTCTGCCTCCTGGCATTCCGCCTCCTGGCATTCCGCCTCCAGGCATTCCGCCTATCGGCATCATCCCCCTTCCTCCACCGCCAATCAATTGACCATCATGACGTATACCCATATCTCGCCTTCTATCGCGAGAATCAGATCGTCTTCCTGTATCCACACTTCTTCCTTCCCCTTGTGATCGACCTCTGGAATCTCTACGAAAATCACGATCGGAAGTTCTGCCTCCCCTGCTTCGGCTAAGGTCACCTTCAATCACCAAACGTGTATCTCTTGAACCACCCCGATCTGACCTACTGCCACCAGTAACCACTGACATGTCTCTCCTGCCCGCACTCTCTGCGTCGAATGCTGCCACAGCGTCTCTAGGCATCGCAGCAGGACCTCTTCCGCCTTGCATTCCTCTGTTTGCAATTCCACTATCAATAACAACATTAGTGGCATTAACTCTTGTTCCACTACCTGTCATGTCAACGAAATATTTAGGGTCTCTAAAACTCCTTCTGTCACTTAAAGGTCGGTCCCCAGTTCTGACGGCAACACTTCTACCGAAAGATTCCATTCGAGTTTCAGTTGGTAATCTTTCTCTTGATCGACTTGTAGACGTTCTGTCGATAGTTCTTATATCGAATCTTCCTCTGTCACTCCTCGCTGTGCCAGTGGATCTCCTATCACCTTCACCATTTGACGATCTTCTTGAACCACCGCCTCGTATATCTGAAATCAGCCTGTCACCAGCGCGTCGGCCAAATGGTCTTGCAGTTTCTCTAAAGCGTCTGCCAGTAAACGAATCTCTAGCGGGAACTCTCACTTCTACTCCTGTTCTTGGATCTATTACTACCCTGAACCCTCCTCCGCGCATATCCGGTGATGGCAAATCACCTCCCCTGCTGCCTACGCTGAACGCTCTTCGTCTTTTATCAAATATCCTTAAATTTTGCCTACTCGAGTCCATCCTGTCTCCTCCCACCGTAGTCACACGGTTTTCACCACGTGTTCGATCAGCTTGTGTATTCATATTTCTGTTCATTTCTCTTCGACCAGACGATCGGGCTTCTCCATTTAATCTGAACTCGTTATTGTTACGTCGTCGAGACTCAGTATTCATTACACTATCTTCAGGTATACTTCCCAAGTTGAACGAACTAAGCTGACTCTCTATATTGACCGAATCAGTTTCAGTTCTTGATCTTTCTCGTCCGTCAATACGGCGTCTACCAGGAACCCTAACAAAGGCCTGATTTGTCCGTTGGTCAATGCGGTTTTCTTGTTGATTAATTGACAGGGTGCCGCCACCAGTACTCGCCCTGTTATTTCCTCCTTGAAGTCGTCCCGATTTATTGATTGACTCGGCATTTTGTGTGACAACTCGAGCCTTTGTACCAGACGTATGTAAACTTCCCGACAACCTATTTGTATCTGACTGCGACAAATCAATTGTACTTCCACCAAGTTGATTGCCAGAGGGACCTGAATTTGTTTCAACTATGCCTGACCTAGTTTGACTCATTGCACCATCTGATCCTGGACCCGCCAGATCAACCGCATTACCGCCACCGCCAAACATCGATTCAAAGAAGACTCCTTTCTGCTGCACCTCCAAACCCCCACTTGAACCGCCCGTATATTGTCCCATTGCAACGTTTTGTTTGCTTATGACTCTTGCAGCTTTACCTATATCAACACCCGATTGTATAGTATTAGTTTCCTGTTTGGTATTTGATAGTACCTTCATTATGGGTTGTTGCACGTTAGGGTTGTTTACTAGATTTGCACTAAGAACACCACCATGTGCTGTATTATCTATCGATTGTATAGTATTAGTTTCCTGTTTGGTATTTGATAGTACCTTCATTATGGGTTGTTGCACGTTAGGGTTGTTTACTAGATTTGCACTAAGACCACCACCATGTGCTGTATTATCTGTCGATTGTATAGTATTAGTTTCCTGTTTGGTATTTGATAGTACCTTCATTATGGCTTGTTGCACAATAGGGTTGTTTACTAGATTTGCACTAAGAACACCACCATGTGCTGTATAATCTATCGATTGAACAGTATTAGTTTTCTGTTTGGTATTTGATAGTACCTTCATTATGGCTTGTTGCACAATAGGGTTGTTTACTAGATTTGCACTAAGAACACCATCATGTGCTGTATTATCTATCGATTGTATAGTGTTAGTTTTCTGTTTGGTATTTGATATTACATTGTCAAGTGATTTCATTATGTCATGTTGCACGTTAGGGTTGTTTACTAGATTCGCACTTAGACCACCTTTATGTACTGTATCATGTATAGAAATACTACCAGTATCTCCTGCGCTCTTCATTATTTTATTTGCTTGATTTACAATGGCGTTGATATTTCTTTCGATAAAACCATTGTTCATTCCGTCAAAGTTGGTAGCGCTCGTTGTAGCTTGGATTGAATTGGAGCCGCTGGCTATTTCAGCTTCTGTGTACACGTCTCCTGTGTAGGCTTCCGAATTGGCATTCCCTTGTGAAAATCTTCGTGAATTACCGCCACCTTGAAGGAGAGAACTTTGGATTAATCCTGTTCTTAATGCATCAATCTCATTGGCCACATTAATGTCTGTAGCACTTTGTCCCAATGTAGATTTTGCTTCTGTGCTACCATCAACAGTTGAGGAAAAGCCAGTTGAAGCAACATCGTATTGATTTGATGAGGATGCGGATTGTGCTCCTGTGATACCGCCAACAGTCGAAGAAAAGCCAGAAGAAGCAACATCATATTGATCTGATGAGGATGAGGATTTTCCAATGAAACCTGAGGTAGATGGAATGTCTGTCCCTATGGTGGCACTAGCTCCAGCAGATATATCAACACTAGGTTGCATTCCTTCAGAAATTACCATCGGTTTATTGACCTTTATTTGGAATATTCGCTGTCCATCACCTTTTCTGTCTTTAGACTGACCAGTCATAGCGTTCATCTGGGTGGTCATAGAATCGTAAATAACATTGTTACCTAGGTTTACATTTCCGGTGCTTGAGCTACGATACTCCGTTCCAGTACTTGTTGTGCCAGGAGCCATACCCTCTGTCATTCCGGTTGAAATGCTAGCACCAGAACTCGACATTGTAGCAGAATCCTTAATGTAATTTGCATTTGCACCAACTGCAGCATTAAACGCGCCTTCGCCGTCAAATGAAAACGCTGACCTTGTAGCTTCTCTCATGGTTCCAAAGTTGTCCGTCGATGGTCCTACCATTGTTGATGCAGTTATTGCAATCGTTCCTTTGGTCTCAGGATTGGGTGGAGGACCCAATAGTCCAATTGTTCCTCCAAAAGTACCAGTGCCTGTGGACGCATCTTGTCCTGGAAGGTTCCGTTCAAGGTTATGTCCACCACTAGAACTGCCGAGAACACCAGCTGCGATCGTGTGCATAGCCCCTGTTAGCCCTCTGTGGTCCATTGTGGTCGCATCAACACCACCTAATTGGTTATTGAGAACAAACGAGTTAATGTCGCTATTACCACCTAATTGGTTATTGAGAGCAAACGAGCTGTCGATTTGTCCATCTATATTTGTCATGGTATTCTTGCTAAGTATTTGCATGTCTGGTTGGATCTTTCGCATTCGACCTTCGCCTTTACCAACTTTTATTATATCTGATCCCGCCGTTAGTTTTATACGACCATCCGCAGGACGTAGTAATTTTTTAATGGTTGCAATACCTGCTGCAGAATCCCCTCCAAACTGAATAGAATTAGAATTGTCTGAAGATATCCTCATTTTGCTAGTGATAGGTTCCATCATATTTCCATGGCCTTGAGCTTGTCCCCCATTCAATGCTTGTTTTATCCAAGCCGATGAATGACCACTCAAATCAGTGGTTTGGGAACTTCCATCGAATATGACTGTACGCATTCCAGGCGATAAATGATCGGCATGCTCTGGTTGAACTGCCAGTGAGGAGGTCATTAGTGCTTTCAATGCTTTCACTCGGGCCTGTGGTGTGTCTACAGTTGTTGAAATTCTGAAATTTAATATTATTACAATAGTTTTATTGAATTTAACGTCATTTCCCACCATGTTTGTATTGGGACATTAAGTCAGAATGAACAACAACAATGTAGCGTCTACGGTATTTCGGCTATTAAGTAAAGGAAGGTCCAAGCCGAGTGGAACCACTTACTTTCCTTACGCCAGCTTGATGGCCTGCTATATATACCGTTGGGATACCAAACCGCAGCATTGAGGGGCAAATAACTTGAAGCCAGGGAATATAACCACCGAACAACAGACGCCCCGCAAACATCGTTTATTCAGGTATACTTGGCGGTCAGTTGACCTAACCAGTTTTCCTAGAATTTAATATCAACCAGTACTTGCTCTTCCGCAAGCAGCTGACAGCTATCCTACATGAATTAGAGCTGGAAAAAAATTGACAGTAGTCAAATATCACAGTTCCAAGGACATGACCTGTTCTGCTCGAACATCGAACCTTGATCTACCGGGTGACATGTTAATATATCAAATGCTAAGACGACCAAAATATTTAGGTCAAAGGGGATTTAGGTTAGGGTCTTCAGATACAAGTCAGATTCAATTACTTATGTGGGTACACGTCACTAGACTCCATAAACGCAGCTGACAACGTTATAGATTAAACAAAGACTTGTTAAAACAACGAAGGCTTTTTGTGTTGTTTATAGGCTGCAAAGTATGCTTCATACTTACTTATTTGCGATCGATGTTCCAAAGAATGGGTTGTTTCTCACGCTAGAGGGAACTTCGCCGCCTATTCTTATATCAGCACAATTACGGAACTCATCTTGCACTCCAAGTCCAATACCTTCTTTTTGTGAGGTTGGATCTGTGCCCCAGCTGTTAGCTAAAGGTAAAATACCATAAAACCTCACTTAAAGACCATCTCGATAATAAGACCAACACGAAATTAAGAAACAAAATGTTCAAGTCCAGTTTCACTATTTTGCTCTTTATTCAATCTCGATATAGCGATTATTTCTCCTAATACCAACAATCAAGTGTTCATTGGAAAGCATAGTTTATGAGTGGTGACATAAATGTCAGCACTGAGGATTATAACATAATAAAGTAACAATATAAAATCGCGAAGTTTCTACGTAGGCACCACAACCACAGGAAAGCTGGTTATTGACATACTGTTGAAGCTCAAAAACACAAAATATCTTCAAATAAGTTTACCTGTGTGGTATCTCCACTGTAAAACACATCGTTCACATCTCAGTTTTGGGTTGATAGCAATGGTCAGTCGATGATCTCCGGCCGCCTTCGGGTAAAATCGCATCGCATCTCGTTTATCAGACAAGTACGCTGTTTGAAACAACAACAATTATTATTAATTTCAGGCGTTATTTACACTAAAAATATTTTGACAACCCTGAACTTCAATATCGGACTTTTACTCACCCGGTAAAGATTGTCACCAAAACCTTCGCTTTATGTATTAAAAATATCCAAGTTCAGATTTTTATACGATCAACACTAAACTCGATCACACGATGCGAGATCTACACGATCGGATTTTGCATTTTCGGCACAGCCGTACTAACATGGCTTTGATATTTGCATATAAGTGTTGTGTAATCCAATCAAATCTAACACAAACCACTAAATCAACTTCTCTTCAACCGAACAACGTTTGTAACCTTTACGCGGATTGGTTAACCTTTTAAGTAGGGGTACGTTAATTTACCTAAATCCACTGAATTTCGGTGAATTTACCGAAATCCATTTTGGATCTGGAGTGACCAGCAATCGTAACATCTCGGCATGTTTTTATGTTGCAAAACAAATCTTAACCTTCAAATTGCGCCCACCATCTTTTTTCAAGATATTTCTTGTTTCAAAATAATTTGCATTTTAAATAAAGCCTGGGCATATCTGCGTAACTCTACAAACAATATATTTAAATATCCATGTTAAACTGACTCTCGCCTATTACATGTATGTTAATGAAAACTGTACATATGTTTATTTTGAACATGGACCATTACGGTTTCTTTCAAATGTGTATTGTATATAACTATGTGGTGAAATAAAACTTCTTCTATATTATCCGATTTTCGAAATACCAGCTGAAAGAACACTAGTAAACAGACATGAAACATCATACGCACTTTCAACATCCATTGTGAACGATGGGCACCACAACGGAAGTTGTATTTGGACATTTTAACACATAACGCGAATGTTGTGTTGACAACGATTATCGGGTTTGAAATTCTCACTTATCAATTGTGCTTTTGTCGTGCGCCCTTTATGCCATGGTTATTGTGTACGTATTCTCATCTTTCCCCGAGCGTTGGGGTTGGCTGTGCCCCTGTGTGTAGTTTAACCGGTTCGATTTCTTTAATTACTGTTGAGGAAACATTAATGTTTTAACATAGCGTCTTCGTGTGGAAACATGAAACGTGTAGACAATGTGTGTTTGCATCAAGGATCGTCTTATTGTGTGTCACCATACATATCTTGGGGCCTTATTCACAAACGTGTTGAGACTAAAACTCAAACCAAGACTTTTAATTTGCAAAAGTTAAATTGACCAGTCTTTCGTTCTCATTAATTCTACATACATGAATATTTGTTCGAATAAGTGTTGTTACCCTTTCTACAGGAGCAACAACATTTTCAGATTTCCAAGTCTAAGTCTGAGTTTCTGAGTGTTTGTCAATAGAGATTGAGCTAAATGCATGAACTTTAACCCAACATACGATTCGGTCTGATGGAATGCTTATTGGATTCTATGCCGCGTCCGCATCATGAGAACGACAAGTATTTGTACATCACGGGTTTACATGACCGTGGCCATCACGAGGGGTTTGAACCCTGGTGTCAGCTCCGAAGTCGGCATGATCGCGGCCTTATCGAGGGATTCAAACCCTGGTGTCAGCTCCGGAGTCTGCACGATGGAGACCATATCGAGGGGTTCGAACCCATGTGTTAGCTGCGAAGTCGTCAAGATATCGCGGCCTAGTCGAGGGGTTCAAAAACTGGTGTCAGTTCCCGAGTCGGCATGTTCGTGACCTTGTAGAGGGATTCGAACTCTGGAGCCAACTACGGAATCGGCAAGATCATAACACAGTCATGGTTCAAATCCTGGTCGGCAGTCGAAATCTTGCGACTCCTACGCCCCATTCTTCTGTTAGTTTAATTCTTTTTTCTTATACACAACCACAGTACAAAAACAACTAAAAGTATCATAAGTTTTACCTTCCTTGATCGGTAACAAGTTTTCGTCCAAACATTCCTGTGTAACTGTGTCGTTGTTTGCCGGGCAAATACGGAATTCAAAGTATCCTTTCTCGAAGGCCAGGATCTCAATATTTATTGGTATTTCTGAAAATTAGTAACAAACAAATCAACACATTTCAGACAGCGGAGAAACGAATATTCATGTTTTATACAGAGGTATAAATAGTGTGAATACTCTAATATAACGCTTGAAATGAGTTGTAAATTCAAGGGTTAACTGGGAAAGATGGTATGACTTATTAAAGTATTTATGTTTGTTGTAATATGGCTTTGAGTAACATATACACCGTGGTCATGTAGTCTTGTGTCTTATTAAAGGGTGTAGGATAATGCAAGTCGGGCACCTAGGTTGAAGCACCGACCTCTCGTAAGCATGGTGGAAGGCTCCCTCAGTTACAAACTAGGCATCCTTGTTATGAAAATCTTACAGTATGTAGTAATGAATACAACAATTGTTTCATCGGGTTTAACGCCGTTTCTCAACGATATTTCAGTTATATACGGCGGCCGGTTCACCTAACCAGTTTTTCCTGGACTGAACCAGTACTAACTTACTCTTCCACAAGGAGCCGGCAACTTCGACATTTTTGTCAAATTTTTATGGAAGGGTATGACTTGCGGCGACTGGGAATCGAACCCGGATCGCCGGGTTACAAGGTATATTCTATATAATATCAGTGAGGTACAAGTATAACGAAAAAAATATTACAAATGCAACAGAGAAAATAGTCAATATTGCAAAGTTGTGTACAGTCAAACCTGTCTGTAAAGACCACCCATGGGAACAGCAAAATGTGGTCTTTGTTCGCAGGTGGTCTTTAACACAGGTTTGACTGTATATGTTACAATAATATATAGAATAAGAAGACACACATAGTTTCAAAAGACAGGATAAATGTATACCGGTATATGCAATATACAGTGACAAAATATTGTAACAACTTTAATATGAGTTTTTTTATTAGAAGAAATATAAAAAAAAATTGATGAAAATGCAAAGCTTTTTGAAATGAAGCTGTTTGTTCTGGCGATATGTTCATTGAAAAAATTGAACTGCAACGTATTTGGTATTACGTAGTATTTGTTTTTGACATATTTTTTTCTTAATTTTGCTAGGGATTTCAATTGGCAAGGGGCAATAGATTTGAAGTTAGTGACAATAACCACACAAATGTCAAATCATCAACAAACATACTGCATTAATTTACAACTTACGGTGATAACATTTCATTCGATAGTAAGAACGCAAATTATTACAAAGGGAAGCAACTCGTATTATTGTAATATTTGTTGTAATACAGAGTTGTCTACATTGCATATGAATGAAGACTAACCTTTTACGCCTACAGGGTAATATCTGCTGATCATACCACTGCCGTATTTACCACCACGTTCATGAGCCCCTACGCCATCCGTACTATCCCCACATATACCACAGTTAAAGGTCCCATTTTCCGGTTGCTGTATAAAACACAAAGAAATAAAAGAATTATACAAAGCAACACAAATAAAATGAAACCATTTTGATGCTCGTTTTAATCGTGTTTAACGCCCTTTTTAGTTGTTCTGTAGAACTACTTGTTCTATTTCAATTTTCGACAGTCGCATCGCCTTAATACAAAAAAACTGCTAATATCCGGAAGTCGCGCAAGAAGGTAAGTGAATCGGTTAAAAAATAGTTCAATATCTTAGCGTAACCTGTATATCATACTCAATACTGGTAGAAATCTTTACTGCGCAATTAAATTTATTTAATTGTTCAATCATTGAATGGAAAAATGATTTGTACTTTTTGTGAATCTGCAGGTGGTGTATACAAAACCAGTGTTCAATACGGAACAACTTCTGTGCTTTCAGCGCTTTGATTCAGTTATATAAGCAGTTAGTTGACCTGAACAGTGTTCCTGGAATTAATTAGCAACCAGTATTAACTTGCCCTTCCCCAAACTGCTGAGAACTTCCCCAAACCAATCCGATGTGGAGGACGAATGACTGTAGCTTAGTCTCACGGAAGGACGTGATGTGCTAGATCCAGGACTCGAACCTGGATCTTCCGGGTTACAGCCTAGAGTTCTAACCAGTTCCAACTATCCGTTGTTGAACTATATACATGGTTTCTTTTCATCGTTTTTTCAAAGGTTCTGGATAAAATATTTCAAATGTAGAAATCAATTTAAATATACAGTAAAAACCTCACTTAAAGACCACCTCAAAATTAAAAACAAAACAAGTCCATGTTCATAGTTTTGCTCGTTATTCAACCTCAATATTAAGACCACCTCAATGAGAAGACAAGTTTTCAAGGGTCACATGATGGTCACATGATTGTCACATGATGGTCACACAAGGGTCACATGATGGTCACACGATGGTCACATGATGGTCTTATCAGTGCGGCTTTACTGTAGATGACATTTATGTAAATATTTATGTATATGCCTATGTTCATATCGCGATTTCTTTTCATTTGTAAATAGCGATACATGAAAGTTAACGCATGCGCACTGAATGTAAATGAATCGAGTTCATTGACTGTTCAGTTTCTTTTTGTCACGAATTTAACCTTTTCTTACTGGATTACGGTGACAAATTATTAAAAAAAATCATAGATGTATGTGTTTCTTTCAAGCTTAATTCGTTTCGATTCGCGGTTCGTAAGCATGCTTTGATTCTAAGATAAATAAAATCTCAGATGCGTGTTACATTATTTTCTAGTTTTTGTGTTTGTAAGTGACATATATTTATCTACCTTATCGACAATAGTTGCTATACTGATTTACTCTGTGTTTCGATACAGTTTTTCAAACGAATGCATCTTTTGTAGGTAAAATATTAGCATACATTCGCTTTAAAGTCTTTGATCACACATGATCTAACAAGCGTAAGATAATCGAGACTTTGAGTTAATCAATTAGATATCCGTGAGTGCTCGGTTCCATTCCAAATCAGCCAGATCCGCACATTATGGCCCTCTGCAAATTGGAAAAAGTCATAAAACCGAGCTAGTGTACACAATAGCACCTTCATTTATTATCAACCGCCTATGCATGACTTGGTTATGGCCCTTGAAATTGTCACAATTGGTAAAACAGTGCTTGTTAACACAGTAGCACCTTCATGTATTATCTGATGTTTACCAAACTTCATTGGGAAAATTCCTACATCTGATAAATATACATGTATGCATTTAATGTTATACGTGTATGCATATTGAAGAACTAAATTTCAATGAATATTTCGCGTTGCCTTGGGTTACGCTTTAAATATTTGCACAATGTATATATGAAGTATTGTATTACATTTACTATTGAAGGGATAAAGGGAGAGAACTCAAGAAGGGATAAAGGGAGAGAAAAAAACTCAAGAAGGGATAAAGGGAGAGAACTCAAGAAGTGATAAAGGGAGAGAACGCAAGAAGTGACAAAGGGAGAGAACTCAAAAAGGGATAAAGGGAGAGAACTCAAGAAGTGATAAAGCGAGAGAACTCAAGAAGTGATAAAGGGAGAGAACTCAAGAAGTGTTAAAGGGAGAGAACTCAAAAAGGGATAAAGGGATGGAACTCAACAACGGATGAAGGGAGAGAAGACAAGATGGGACAACGGGAAATAACTCAAGAAGGGATAAAGGGAGAGAACTCAAGAAGTGATAAAGCGAGAGAACTCAAGAAGTGATAAAGGGAGAGAACTCAAGAAGTGTTAAAGGGAGAGAACTCAAAAAGGGATAAAGGGATGGAACTCAACAACGGATGAAGGGAGAGAAGACAAGATGGGACAACGGGAAATAACTCAAGAAGGGATAAAGGGAGAGAACTCAAGAAGTGACCAAGGGAGAGAACTCAAGAAATGATAAAGGGAGAGAACTCAAGAAGGGATAAAGGGATGGAACTCAAGAACGGATAAAGGGAGAGAAGACAAGATGGGACAAAAGGAGAGAACTCAAGAAATGATAAAGGAAGATAACTCGTGCTACGCTCTTTTAAAACCCAGAATTCACTCAAATCTGATATTTAATATTTTTTATCAAAATTGGTACCAGAATAACTAGTGTGACTAGTTAGAAGGTTAAGTCAAAGTGTTGGTTTGTTTCATAATAACTAAGCTTCATACTTAATTGTGTTTTGCCCAACTTTTTGTCAATGTAAATAACTAGAGGCAATATTATATATTGGTGACATGCTCATCTGAACATAAAATGTTTGAATTGGCTTCATCAAGTATTGGTGTTACATTGGCTAAAACATCTCTAATTAGACACCATTGCAATGTATAACCGATTAAACAAAACTTGTAAAATAAACAGATTCTTTTTAAATGTCATGATATACAGACATCTTTCTTCAACAAATACGGATCAATACATTATCAAAACGTGTACATGCATGTTTATTGATGTTTTAACTATAGGAAATATATTTTTCATGCTAGTTTAAGTAAAAAAATGAACAAAAAATGAGTCTATAACATAACGTAACGCTGCTAACTGTAATGCGTGGAATTTATCAAGGTGGGGTTTCATTGAGCGCTGTATTTCATCATCCACATGAACAAACAACAGCGTTGATAATTGATCTAACCATTCAAAACCTTCTACTAAATTCCTTTCAAACACAATCGATACATTAAATAAATAAAACACATCGATCTTCACACTTTTCAGTTCAAACCTATTTATTTTACATCGATTGTGAAACAAGTTCTTACAACTTATACTAATCACACTCGATGACTGCTTCCTGTCTACCAACCAGTACTCGCTCCAAATTTAGGGATTGTGAAGTTCGTGATCAAACTCCGCTCATCGCGGGGCTCGAACTCACGACCTTCAGATGAGGAGTCGGGCGCTCTACCCCTCGACCATTGCGCCTTCTATGCACACTTTGACAGGACATGTACAAAGATTACTCAGTTCCCATCAAACAAAACAGGCGCAGTGTTCGAGGAGTAGCGCGTCTGACTCCTGATCCGAGTTCTGGCCACGACGAGCGGAATTTGATTACGAACTACACAATCCCTGATTTGGCGCGAGTACTGGTTAGCAACCCAGGAGCCGTATTCACAAACGTTTTAAGTCTGAATCTCAGACTTAGACTTTAAAAAGGTAAATGTTCATTTTGTTCCTACGTTATTATAACACAATATATTTTGATAAAACATGGCAAAAGTGTAGAGTGAGTAACAAGAAATATTCAGGCAAAAATGTTTCCGTTTAAATATAATGAAAACGAAATGCTTGTCAATTTAACTTTTGCGATTTTATAGTCTTAAGTCTGAGATTCAGTCTTATAACGTTTGTGAATACGGGCCCAGGTCTCAGTCATCGAGGGTACTTAGAATAAGTTGTAACAACTTATTTCACAATTGATTACAATAAATAAGAATAAACTTAAAACGGTGATTAAGCGAAGAGTGTGTGAAAGAAAAATATGTTGTTGTGTCAAACATGGGCCTTATTTTCATTCGGTCAAAACTCTCATATATTTGACTAAAATATTGAACTAAACTCAACAAAAACATTGAGGTTTTCCGCCAAAAATCAATAACCATTTGACAGTCAAGCCATGACTGTATTTTGTAAGATTTGGAAAATGCATGAAACACAACGAAAATAAAATAAATATAAAACATATGACCGTCTCCCTTGGCCGAGTGGTTCTGGCATCCCCATCGGGAGCGGGAGGCCGAGGGTTCGAATCTCCGTAAGGGTCTGTTTTAATATGACCAGTTGTTGAGCAGTCAGCTAGTTAAATAATGGTTACCGTGAGCCTAACTGCCTGGTACCTGGCATTAAATGATAGGAATCGGCAAGCAAGTGTGCTCAGAAAGTAGATGTCTCATAAGTTAGAAATAGCTGACCCTTTAACATAGAGGTGAAACTATTATCAATAAACACTTTATATCGACATACACAGATTTTACACTTTAATGTGGGTCGGGGGGGGGGGGCGGAAATAATCATCATTACCGTCACGCCGAAGGGGCCACGGTTTTTTGTTTGGTTAACAAATAAATGAGTGATGAAGTCATGTCATATACACTCTATATTTTTGCAGTTTGAAACTTCCTTCATATGAAAATACCTGATATTTACAACGAAGTATATTGAATACAGGGTATTTTCGTAATATATGTTGCGAAGACATGTGAAAAATATTGTTTTCAGTTCTTTACTCGTATCCATATGTCAATCCAAAAAAAATTGAGAAAAGCTATTGTCTGCGTTTTCAAATGCACTGAGTATATAAATTGCACAATCATCCCAAAATGCACAAAGAAACATGAAAACATGTACGTGGTTGTAAACACAAAAGCCAAAAGCGACGTAAGACTAACCACATTTCGATAAAATGAATGAGTTGTGTAGAGAAATACAATGTTGATGGACAATCAAACATTTCTCAGATGTTCTAAATTCGTCAAGCTGAGCGAGCATTTGATGTATTAGGGACTTTTAATTCTCGCGAGAGTTGCGTATAACGAATACCTTACACTTACGTCGTTATTACCTGTAATACAGACGACAAAAAGGATCGATACGTTACGGTAAGTTAACTAATCCATTAAAAATCATCATTGTCCAAAATAAAACATGCTGACGAAGATTCAATGTATGTTAATAAGTCAAAAGATTTTTTTCTCCGCAGAATCAGATAAAGACTGAGATTTTAAGCTTAAAACCATCAGGTAATTCAAATAGACTAAGTCTTTCTACCAATATAAACATCCATTGCACTATACGATATATGTATATAGCACTAGACGTAGTATATATAATCGGTTAAAGCATGGAGCCAATATCGATCAGATTTGGGGTATATAGCGATGAGCCAAAAAGTTGCACTTGAACAGCCCCGAAAACACACCCGTATTGGGAGTTGAAGAGAGGTTGTTGCTTCTGAGAGGCTTATTTGATAGTAATGTATCACAACTGATACTGTTGATGAAGTTTGGGTCCTCACCGGGTTTGGATAGCTATTGTATAATTAAATGTTTTAAACGGGGTCGGATGGATACATTTGTTTCAAATATCAGCTTTGTCTAGAATATTCCAATATATAAGTACACCCCAGAACTTAGTTATTACTCTTACTTTTGTTGGCCCATCAAATCTTTGAGAATTCTATATCTATGCAAAATAGCAATAATTTCTTATCTTGTCGACCGGTAAGTTTAACCCAGTTTCACGCGTTTTTGTTTAAACTGCTCTCGATCGACGTATCGTATTGCCTCTGGCAGGGGAACATAAACATCGTAATGGTTAGTTTTCTGTGTAGTTGGGTCTGACGTCATCAATATTTGTGCTCTAATGAAAAGTCATATGGCGTACGGAATGCCACGAAACCACATTCGGCATTTTACGGAAATAGCGACAATGTCAAACATGCCGTATTTTGTAAACAACAAAGAAAACATACTGATGATCATCGAACAATAATTGTTAAACTATTATTTATTCAAAAAAATGTTACAATTTGCGGTTTTCATGGTGACTTTATAGAGGCTTTATTTGACACAGCCTGTTTACTAAACAGATTTTATTCGTTTTCTTATTACTAAATTTTCTGATCCGTCAATTCAAACTGTTATATACATGCATATCTGACATGCGGCGAAAAACGCACGACTTAATTGCAATGATTTGCTTGGTAATTAAAAACAAATGCAATAAAACCACAAGTTAAAGATTGACGACAAATTGTATAAACGTTTACGTTTGTGGTTAAACGGAGACGGCACGTATAAAAACTTGATGTACGGTCCGATTTAAATTTGTTTATACGAAAACTTTGAATTAAGATCCGTGACTATGGAACGTGACGTATTCTTTTTAACAGCGAACAAAGATAATTGTTCTTTGTTCCGTAGATGTTTCACTCAAGGAATCTGTAGCACGTCGGATTGTAAAAATAATTGATATCAGATAAAGCAAGCCGGTGTCTCCATCTTGGCTTGGCGCTATTTTGAAATCTCAATGGTGTACACATTCAAAACGATATAACTCTATCCGCGTATAATTAAAGGCGCAGATAAACTGGTCTCGCTTTAAACTCCCGATTTACAATTTCGTATCTTAAATTATGTCGTATATCAAGATTATTACCCATGTATGTCTCCGATTTATTATCCAGAAACGTGTTTTTTGTTGTTGTCGTTGTTGTTAATCTATTAATGTGTGCATGTGTGCATACAACGATTCCTTTATAACATAATGCCTACGACCTATTTAGATTATTAGTTGAGTTTAAATATGTTTGTTTGTCTGAAGTGTCGTGAATTATACAGTTTATAACAAGATAGCAATATATATATAGCAGTAAAACCTTACATAATGTCCACCTAAAACTTAAGAACTCAATTTTCTGGTCCATTTCGACAGTTTTGCTCTTTATTCAATCTCAATATTAAGACCACCTCAATAAGAAGACCAGTTTTCTAGGGTCTCAAAGGTGGTCTTATTATGGAGGTTCTACTGTATTTCTATTTATTTTACAACATTCTGGTTGTTCTTGCTAAACGTTATAAAAACATATTTAAATCCATAATTTGCAAACTAATGGTGTGCCTGTCAGAGCACGTACATACATTTATATTTTTGTTTTTGTTTTGTGCACTGAATATGAATGAATTGTTTAATTATATGTGATTGATTGTGATTTAATTGTTATTGAAGTTATTGAAGGTCATACGAGAATAAGATATGTTTAGTTGTTGTTTATCTTTTATCATTACTGTATATGTCTTATACGTCACCTTCAGAAAATAAAGTTTTGTTATCATTAGTATTGTTGTTATTGTTGTTGTTATTTTCATTATTATTATTATCATATTGTTATTATTATCATATTGTTATTATTATCATATTGTTATTATTATCATATTGTTATTATTATCATATTGTTATTATTATCATATTGTTATTATTATCATATTGTTATTATTATCATATTACTATTATTATCATATTATTTTCATTATTATAGTAGTATCATTATTATCATATTGTTATTATTATCATATTACTATTATTATCATATTATTTTCATTATCATTATTATCATATTACTATTATTATCATATTATTTTCATTATTATTATTATCATATTACTATTATTATCATATTATTTTCATTATTATTATTATCATATTATCATTATTATCATATTATTTTCATTATTATTATTATCATATTATTATTATTATTATCATATTATTATTATTATCATTTAATTATGATTATCATATTACTATTATTATCATATTATTTTCATTATTATTATAATCATATTATCATTATTATCATATTATTATCATATTACTATTATTATCATATTATTTTCATTATTATCATTATCATATTACTATTATTATCATATTATTTTCATTATTATTATTATCATATTACTATTATTATCATATTATTATCATTATTATTATTATCATATTATTATTATTATTATCATATTATTATTATTATCATTTAATTATTATCATCATATTATTATTATTATGATTACTATTATAGCTGTATTATCTACTTTATCGGCATACGTTATCTATAAACTGTATTTATTTATAAACACTTTTTCTTTAAAGACAGAAAATTAAATAATTGTGTAATATTTAGCAACCTCTGACTCACGTTGTCAGTTGCTTGCGGAAGAACAGGTTAGTACTGGTTGGTGACACCGGAACAACGATTACTGAAAATACTGTTGATAAAAAGGGTGCACATTTCCAAAATAATTTGAACTTGATCCTAGACTTGAAGAAAATGTCAAATTGACTGTTTTATTGAACGCAGAGCGAGTTTCAAGACAGTTAGTGATTTACGCACTATGATTTAAATGTTTGTACTTTATGATCAAAGCATACGTGAATACAAAATATACAGCCCTATCCAATCCGAACCGGACCCTTCTTGAGCAACAACATTTTTTCAACAGCATGTTATCCGTAGCAAAGGTTAATTATCAATTTGGTCTCTCTTGCGCAACAATTGAGCAACAACCACTCTTCCACAACATTTGTAATATCAATTTTTCGGTAACAAGGACTTAATTCCAACTAAACCTCTCTAGAACAAAAACCTCTCTTCTCTGATCCTGAAAACTAAATATTTGTAAAAACGGGGCAAGGTGACCACAAACACAGGTGCAACTGTATACGTATTAAAAGCGTAGGCAATTGACGAAGTAAGATGTCCATGGTAAATTAATTCAGTCAATGAAATATGTAATAATCCCATTTATCATAGCAAGTAATATATCGTTAATATTAAATATAACAGTCTTAACAGGTTTTGTATTTTGTGGAGATATATTAGTATTGTAGTGTAGATAAATTATAATGATAAAATAGTATCAAGATCATAGTTTTCTTCTTCGTATATTCGTTATGATTACTGCACATTATGCTCAGTAAAATATCATCCTATGTTATGAAATATATGATTTAGAACATAGTTTACATAGTTTAGCATAACATTATATCGTAATATTTATTAACTTGACAACATGTATACGTATGTGTACACGGCGACTATTGGTCAATATTTTCTAAGACACGTTTTCATTGGTTGAAAACCTCAAAGTTTGTTTAACCCGTTCTCAAGTCAATACAATCAAAGCACTGAAAGTGCTAAATACGACTAAACATTTGATTTAGAACAGAACGGAATAGAACGTAATATTAAATTACTTTTACACCATGTATAGAATGTCCGTGCGTACCATAACAAAATAATATTTTAATCGGTATCAACGTGTTGTTCATTTGTTCATATCACAGATGTTTTAGTCGTTATGGCAACTACACTGGATGAAACCTGTTCAAATATGTTACATTAACACGAGCCACGGACATCTTTAATATTGTGTAAAAATCACTATATTGTATGTATAAAAATCTTGAAACTGATTGTTCGTTTCATTTCAGGCAAAAATCAAAATCTACGACATATGGGAAAGTCTCCTTCTATACCTTGTGCCTTGATGGCACATGAGATTGTCAAGAGTTCTTTCCCTTTATCTCATCTGGAGTGTTCTCCCTTTTTATTGATTTCATAATAAAAGTTCTAATATATAAAATGACTCATATCTTTCTTAATGAATATATGAGCGCTGTAAGTGACGTCATTTCAAGAAAACGCAACATGTGATGTCACTTTTGCAAGCATGAAACATTATTAACTCCATATGGTCACTTTGTTTTTAAAATTGCCATATAAGGCAAATATTGCTTACTGTCAGTACATGGGGACGTCACATTCGAAGTCTTCTGGAAATAACGTCACTTAAAGAAGAGGTTGGAAATCGTGCTTCGGCGCTCAATTATGTTTTGGTTCTGTTTTCCGTCAGATTAATTCAACTTAAATATATTTCATTTTCTGTATTGCCCTCGACAAGTTACATTTTGCTGTTTTGTAATGACAGATATCTGCTGTTGTTTTATGGTGTTACTTAATTAAGAAACAACAATAAATTGTTAACATAATTAAAATGCTTACAATGAAAGTTTCGAAATTAAAACAAAATAACACGTGTCTTTGCATACAATTAAAAATAATTAGCTTGTCATTTATTTCTGCTTTTTATCAATAAATTTAGTTACATTACATTATGTGCTTTCGACGCTATTGTTTTATAATTATGCAATGTTCATTTTGGGTTTTTTAGTCATTAATTTGTTATTAAGAGGAAGTGTGTATACCAATTAATGGTGGTTTAATTTTCTTTTCAACACATCCCTTAACAATTTATTAGTTGACAGCTCGTGCGTTCGTAATTATAAAAGTGTTTATTTATTATAGTGTCACCCCTATTTCTGACTTATGAGACACCTACTTTCTGAGCACATTCACTTCCAGATTACTATCCTTTAATGCCAGGCACCTGGCAGCTATTTGCACGGTAACCATTATTTAACTAGCTGGCGGCTCACCAACCGGCCATATCAGAACCTTCGACCTCCCGCTCTCAAGGTGGATGCCTTTACCACTCGGCCAAGGGATATGTACATGTGTTACCTAATTATATGTGGTATGTTGTGCTGAAAGGAAGACAAAAACAACAGTATCAGCAGCATCAGCAACATCATCAAAAACAACAGAGTCGCAGCAGCAGCTGCCCGGGGATGTCTAGCTAACCCCTACTATTTCAGAAACCCTACCTTATTCCCTTATCAATGTTTATCGGTATACATTTCCCAAGCATGAATTAAAAAGAACAACTGCAAATGCTATAAGATGTTAAGCATAAACAAAACAAGGAAACAACATCAGCAGCAGGAACGACAAAGGTAACACAAGCAACAATAACATCAGTGCAACATAACATTTTATTGTTGTTTATTTGTAGTTTTAGACTATCATTCAATATTGCATGTTTTATTATGTTTTATACAATTAATTTAGATCTACCATGATTTTCAAATAATTGAAAATTATCGCATTAGCTCAATCAGCGCGGGGGTAATCTAAACCGCGCAGGGGAACTACGAAATGGAGTTTATGCTACCCCTAAGGGTCATATTACCGGGAAAGGCGGGAAGTAATTTGAATACGAAGAATGTAGCTTGAATGCAGTTGGACGAATATGAAACAGAAAAAATAACAACAAAAAACAGCTATCAGCCATTTCATCTACGTCAGTCTAAATTCCACCATACTAGATGAAACAGATTTTAAAATATGACAACGATTTTCAAAGAACCCGGTGACTTATATTAACACAAAGTAAAACAAATTACATATAAATGCCTGCGTGCTACAAATTATATTAATTGTCGCATAGATGATTAATCAGGTTCTTAATTATTAATTACACTGATTAAACTGGAAGTTTTGACAGCAGCATATATATGATAGGATCACATAGTTTAGAAATCGAAAATGGAAGATACAATGGAATTATTAGAGAAAATCGTACATGTAAACTTTGTTCTCATAAAACAATAGAAACGGAATATCATTTTTTCATGTGCTGTCAAACATTTAATGAACTCCGTACACAATTCCTTAAACAACCTTCCTGGCCTTCATTGAATAAATTTTATAATATTATGTCTAATAAAAATAGCACAGTTATTGTCAACTCTGCTAAATTAGTTTTTAATGCAATGAAACTGAGACAAGACAAACTTACATTAATTGCTCCATAGTAAGATTTGCTTCTCTTAAAATATCTTCTCCTGTTCACGTATACAAATGTAGTTATATATATTTATTATTGCGTAACATTAAGACACTAAAATGTTATTCCATTGCTGCTTACATTTAATATTCATTCTTATACACAAATATCTTTGTTCTGTTCTGTGTTTGCTTATATTACATGTTTGATATTGTATTTGTAACATGTATATTTACTGTCTAGACCATCTCGTATTATATTTATTTTGTTAATGGTCAAAGGCACTGTATGTGCAGATTGTACCAATAAACGTATATTATAGTATAGTATGATATAGCGTGTGTACATTATATATATTAAATAAACTAAAACGCAGTTCATCATATAAACAAAAAGTTATAATTTACTGCCCTTTTAAAAACAATAAATTACGTGTCCTTATATAGCGTTGGTGCATACCAATGTTACAATCATGTGATCATGAAAAACACCTGTTTATACACGCGTCTTTATGTGATTGGCCTATGATACAGAACTGGACTTTACACACCGGCTCTTTTGTTTTACTTCGGTCTAATATCATTTTTTGAAAGACCTGCCAGAACAAAAGAATGCTCGTGGCCAGGTCTTTCTGTGCATGTGGACAGGTCTGTTCTTCTACTTAGACCTGGCCACGTGCACAGACAGACCTGGCCACGTGCACAGACATACCTGGCCACATGCTCAGACAGACATGGCCACGTGCACAGACAGACCTGGCCACGTGCACGGACAGACATGGCCACGTGCACAGACAGACCTGGCCACGTGCACAGACAGACCTGGCCACGTGTACAGACAGACCTGGCCATGTGCACAGACAAACCTGTCCACGTGCACATACAGACCTGTCCACGTGCACAGACATACCTGTCCACGTGCACATACAGACCTGTCCACGTGCACATATATACCTGTCCACGTGCACATACAGACCTGTCCACGAGCACAGACATACCTGTCCACTTGCTCATACATACCTGTCCACGTGCACATACATACCTGTCCATGTGCACATACAGACCTGTCCACGTGCACAGACAGACCTGGCCACGTGCACAGACAGACCTGGCCACGAGCACAGACATACCTGGCCACGTGCACAGACAGACGGTTAACGTAAGATTTGATTGGTTTACACAACACTGATATGCAAATAGCAAAGCCATATTAGTATTTGAAAAAAACCAAAGGCAGTGGCAGATTTAAAACCATGTCACGTGATTACAAGTTACAAAATCACAAGGCATAAGCACGGTTCAAAGAGTGCAGTTAAAACTTTCGAGCGTTTATCTACCGTAAATTTATCTGTTAAAATAAATGTTTTCTTCTACCGTGACGTTCGTTTGAAAATAACGAATTATTTATTATAGCAATCGCTGTCGCAATGCACATTATTATTTTTACAATTTTAAGAACTAACGCAATGCACGTAAATAAATCACCAAAATCTAAGCTATTAGTATAGTACATAAGATACCACAATTAACATCAAACAATATCGGAACATTTGAGAAAAGGGCAAACCGTTAAAATCAATCACCGCAATAATTACTCTAATTAGTGTACAGAAGAACCATAAAACATTGACAGCAATTATGATACGCTTAAATTGAGTAACATTAATATACCATAACATTAAATCACACAACCAATGTGGAGGTATTCACAAAAAACTGTCAGAAAGCGTTAATTTCGATAAACAGTAAAACCTCAATAATAAGACCACCCTTGAAAACTGGTGTTGTAACAAACAGAGCAAAACTTCGAAACGGTAATAGGTGGAAAACGTCACTACATGCCCCTGACTGTTCGTGTGACTTAAAGCTTTAGTGCAAAAATTAATTAACCGTAGCCGTAAGACGAAATTATATATGACAGTTTAGCTTCTTATTGCGGTACACAAAAATAGCGGTATACCGTGACGCCCCTACCCACAACATTGCGGTACACCAAAATAGCGGTATATCGTGACGCCCCTACCCACAACATAGCGGTACACCAATATAGCGGTATATCGTGACGCCCCTACCCACAACATTGCGGTACACCAATATAGCGGTATATCGTGACGCCCCTACCCACAACAGTGCGGTACACCAATATAGCGGTACATCGTGACGCCCCTACCCACAACAGTGCGGTACACCAAAATAGCGGTATACCGTGACGCCCCTACCCACAACAGTGCGGTACACCAATATAGCGGTATATCGTGACGCCCCTACCCACATAAGTGCGGTACACCAATATAGCGGTATATCGTGACGCCCCTACCCACAACATAATGACAAAATTATCTCAGGGGACAAAAACGATCATTTAGAATTTAGTTTTTAAGTTCAATGTTTCATTTGAAAATAAAGGGAATGCGGGAATGCGTAACAAAGAAGGGTGATAGTAATTACGCGGACAAATAATTAATTAAATGCGTATATAGTATATACTTTAACTGATGGTATAATGGACTTAAAAGTGACGGATTGTAATTGATACAAGTAGGCTATTATACCATGTGTACTTTGCATTGTTGCTTAGTTTTAGGTTAGCAGACAAAAGAAATTCGGTTGACGAAACACCATTACTAGAAGATTCATGGATAATAGGCGTGACTTCTTTGAACATCAAATCATTTAACATAGCATCATCGATTTAAGATCACAGTCATTAGGCGCTTGCTTTTTTGATCTCGTTCAGAAACTGAGACAAATTAAAAACAACTAAAAAAAATACGACTAAGACACGTATTTGAATGAGCGCTTCGTGACATTGATTTAAAAGTATACCAGTCTAAAAATATGTCTTGATCATCCACACGTCTAACCGCTCCGCAACTATTCAAATATCAAGCGTCTGAATAATCCAGTCGACACAAAATGGCGGAAATCCATGAAAATGGATGCGAAATTTAAAATTGATTGTGTACAATCTTCGTGAAAAACGTATTTTAATTCCAACATATCATACAAGTTATAAGAGTGGGTTCAATATTTCGCAGAAGTGATAAGCCCTCTATGGCTTCCCCCGTGTTACCCCCCCAAAAGCCCCCTTTCTTTTCAAAGGTATGGCGATATGACCTTAAATCACCTGTTCAAACCGCAACTATTTGATACACACAGTGTAATATATACATAATTATTTTGATAAACAATTAGTCACGTATGTGTGCTTATTAATTTGACAAATACAATGACATTTACGTTACCAACCATAACGCCCGCTATATATATCACATAATATACCTATTGTCGTAAACCTGTCGAATTCTATTGCACGATAATTTGTTACAATATCAGTCATGAGTTGTATATGCAACTGTCAATATAGGTAATAATAGTCATATTAATGTCGTGAGAATAATATCACACATAACATAGCATGATTATAGCTAAAACCGAGAAATTTACGTTATGTTATAAATATATATCGGGCTAGTGTCAGTTTTGAAATAAATGGAAATAAATTTTGTTAAAAAATATGGAAAATATACAAATACACTTTTCGGAGCAATAACAATATATACTAATATCAATATGTCATTACGGTTAGGTAGATGTTAGTATGTATTAAACATTATATAGTGTTAACAATTTCATAAAACATAAATATTATACAAAAAAAAGTTATATTCAATATACATGTAATTCACTATACATTAATACAACAGGTAAACCTCACCTTATACCTAAGACCACCTAAATAAAACGACCACTTCAAAATGAGAAAACAATTTAAAAGTAAATTTTAACTGTTTGTCTCTTTATTCAACCTCAATATTAAAGGTGCTGAACTCCAGATTGAAAACAAATCGTCGTATTTTGCAATTCCGCAAAATATGTGTAGTCTTATCATCATAAACGTAAATAAAAGCTGTATATGGTGAATATTTGAATCATTTAAAGCAATTAGGCTAATTAAATCGCCGTCGTAATATCGAGCAATCGGAGTTTTCCAGTTTAAAAATACCGCGGAGTTCCCATCCAGCATGCACCTCACGAGTCACATGATCAATTTGCAATATAAACATACACAATGGCGTGATCCACTACTGACATCGAGGAGATAATTGTTCAGTGATTAGTTATTTTCGTTGCGTGCAAATAAATAGTAAGTGACTTATAGCTACCTTGTTTACTGCATTTATTCTTTTCTTTGCGCTGATGAATTGTTTGAATGACAGAGGCGTTCCGAATGTGCATGAGCTCAATGTTTACGGTTCTATTTTTAGATTTACAGGGTAGACTAACCCTAGTAAAATTGTGGATGGAAAAATACGAAAAACTACGCTATGACAATGTTTCGCAAGTAATGATGAATGAAAGTAATAATGTTTTAGAGCTTTACGTGCAACAATATCAAGATTTTGTAAATGTTTGACAATTTTCTTTTTTTTTGCTCGCTCGTCAATCTGGAGTTCAGCACCTTTAAGACCAGTTTTCAAGGGTCTCAAAGGTGATCTCATTATTTATGTTTTATTGCAGTTGAACTATAACCTTATTGTGTTATTAATTTTACTTCCATGGTCACATTACAATTAACCATTGCAGTGGAAGAGAAAGGGGCATAATTGATTTATACTGAATATCGGTGCCGACAATGGTAATCGATTTATACTGAATATCGGTGCCGACAATGGTAATCGATTTATACTGAATATCGGTGCTGACAATGATAATCCGTTAATACTGAATATCGGTCCCAGGAATGATAATCCACAAATACTGAATATCGGAGCAGACAATGATAATCCGTTAATACTGAATATCGGTCCCAGGAATGATAATCCACAAATACTGAATATCGGTGCCGACAATGGTAATCGATTTATACTGAATATCGGCGCAGACAATGATAATTCGTTAATACTGAATATCGGTCCCATGAATGATAATCCACAAATACTGAATATCGATGTCGACAATGATAATCCACCAATACTGAATATCGGTCCCATGAATGATAATCCACAAATACTGAATATCGGTGCGGACAACTGTGATAATCCACCAATATTGAATATCGGTGCCGACAATGATAATACGTTAATACTGAATATCAGTCCCAGGAATGATAATCCACAAATACTGAATATCGATGTCGACAATGATAATCCACTAATACTGAATATCGATGTCGACAATGATAATCCACAAATACTGAATATCGATGTCGACAATGATAATCTACAAATACTGAATATCGATGTCGACAATGATAATCCACAAATACTGAATATCGATGTCGACAATGATAATCCACAAATACTGAATATCGATGTCGACAATGGTAATCCAGGCAAGTTTTAAAGTCTCCGACGTTGGGCGAAAATACAAACAAAACAAGAAAGCACTATGTTTGCCAAGTGTAGACATGTTAGATACCATTAGAATAACCAAGAATTTAAAGCGGCTTATTGCTATATGTTAGTTTCCAACCACCCGACTTGCGTTTCATGTTTAAATAAAGAAAACTCTGTGATTTTAATATTGACAAGTTTCCCAAACCGAAAGTAGCCTATTTTAGGCATCAAAATGGAAGGATGAATTTTGACAAATCATACAATATGTTTTAATTGATCATTTTTGTTACAAACAGAGCCAGAAATTGGGTTTCACTACATTCAAAAGAATTACATAAATGCCGTCATGTCAGCGACGTGTGCTGGTAGGAATTATATTTTGGTACGGACGTACGGGTTTTAGCGTTTATTGTTTTACCATACCCTATGTTAAAGTAACTATCTCAACATTTTAAAATCAGCCCTCGTACTTTTCTGTTTTCAAAAGACAGTCTGACCTCGTTGATTCGAATTTATCGGGTCCGAAATTTCATTTCGAATGATGCATTATTTCGAATAGACTATTTCATTTTACTTGCGTCTGAAGATACGTCGGGATCTGACATTTATTTCGGATGATACTAATTATTCGGATAAAAGGTTGTCGAATAAACGCGGTCCGACTTTTTCTCAACATTTTCTGACCAGCCCACATTTTTTTTATGGTTTTCAAAATATCTAATACAACTTTGATTTATTACTCTCGTTCTCAATACCTGCTTGTCGCTAATTAGTGTGTTAATGTTCCGTATTGTCTGACATATCAACCCTGATTTCCTGTTTGAATATTATCTAATATTTTATGACAGCAGAGAATCGTTTTGGTATTTCTGCTACGTTGAAATATCGACAGATGCCTACTACCTTGAATTTACTTAAAGTAATACATGTATCATGCTGAACATGTTGTACAGTTTTTACTTAAAACAAACTTGAAGAATACGTTTTTCATATATTTATAACATCAATAAAATATGCATTATCTAAGAACCCACTTATAATGTGTTACTCTGTATTCGCCGAAAAAAAGATGTTTGCAATATCTTTAAATTTAAAAAAAATCAGATTTTTTATCGAGCGTTATTCTTACAAGTTTTGTCCTTACGTTAATACATTTTTAGTCGGGATTACATTGCAATTGTTCGTATTGAAAGCCATAGCCAAAGAAGCAACAACACTGCATGAAACTCGTTCAAATACTTTACATTCAGATGGCCCAGATATATCTTTAATTTACTTTGACCGTTTTGTTTCCTTTTCATCTAATCGCGGAGATTCACGGTGCAACATATTTGAGATCTGTCAGAGAGTATTTGTATGAACCAAGTATTACACAGCACTGCAACCTCTCAACATTGCCTCTCTTATGAGCAACAACCTCTCTTCAACAACTGAGTAAGTTTTTTCCGATATTTCTAACTTCTCTAGAGCAAAATAACTCTCAACAAAAGTCAACATTAGCGTCACTAAAGGTGTCGCGCTGGAGAAGTGGCACTGTACTCTTACCGTATTCCTAATACGGCAAAACATCGAACATGCATTTTATAAAAAAAACTATACGTTCTGTTGTTCCGCCATTCATTTGTTAGGAAACGTTTCAATCACTTGAACTTAAAACAAATATTAAGGCTATGTTCAATATTTCAGCAATCATTTTCATGAAGGAATTATTGTTATATTGGAATTTGGAAAGAGGTGTTGTTAGAAGTAGTCATCGATTAGTCGTATCGGAATTTTGAATGAATTATAAATCAATTAATGACTGTAAGGAGGCATGGTGAACTAAGGGTAGAGCGCCAAGGCTCCTAACCCTGTAGGTCACGCGTGTGTTCGAATTCAGACATGGACGAACTTCTTTCGTGGACTTCACCATTTCTAAAATAGGTGCGTGTACTGGTAAAAAACATAGGCAACAGTCATCGAGAGTGATTACTATATACTGTGAGACAAAGTTTCAAAACCGATGGAAAAAACATTTAAGCTAATTTTCAGTTAATGTGAGCCTTGGTTTCAATTTTATTTCCTCTAACACAAATATGACAATTTAAAAACATACAAAAACTATGAAAGTTGCTATTTTTGTTACCTAAACAAGCGTGAAAAATATATATCCTATAGTTAAAACATCAATAAACATGCATTGACAAAGAATGAACTCTTGATGTATTGATCCGTGTTTGTTGAAGAAAGATGTGTGTACATCATAAATTAAAAAAAATCCAGTTTTTAACAATCAGACTACATGTATTATACAAGTTTTGTCTGTTAAAGCTAGTAAAAAAATATGTTTTCAATTGGTTATACATTGCATTAGTTCTTATTAGAGATGTTTTAGGCAATGTAACAACAATACTTGATGAAGCCAATTCAAACATATAATGTTCAGATGAGCCAGATACATCGTTAAGATGTTTGAACATGGCATTTAACTGTTTAATTTTCATAAAAATGGTGCGTACGAGTTGTTTGGCTTAGAGCAAACGTTTTGCCCATTTCCAGAACGTTTCAATTACAAAAAAACTTAGCAAATCATATTTACCTTTACACCACCGCAGTTCAGTTGCATATAATTGTAATTTTTCTGTGTAGGAAAACCATACTTCCACATAACAGCTCTATTGGGCGGATCATACATAGTGCCGGATCCATGGATTTGAAATGGTCGGGTAAATATTGCTGCCCAAAATAACGCACAATATATTCCTATCATTTTTTTTCTGTTCTAATGTAAACTCATTCAAACAAACATAATCAAGATGTCACGATGAAATATTTTACAGTAATATGAACATTTAAAAGACAATTTAAATCTGTGTGTTCAGAAACACGATAAAAACTTCAAAAATACTCCGAATTCACGTTTTTGAAAGGTCGCGAAAACTAATGTCACTTTTCACTTTTAAAGACACGTTTTGATGTGATCGAAAAACATCAAAATGGAAACTGATAACGTGAATATAAGCTATTGAAACACAGACATTCAAACCCATCTGTTTACACTGAGACACTGAAACGAATTAGTGTGCTAACTACTTTGATTACGACAGCCATAAACCGCTCAATCAAACACGCGCCCCAAAATGATTGTCGTAAAATGCTCCGGTTTTGCGCTACTGCAATTTTATTGACATAATCGATCACGCGGATTTCTTATAAGCTAATTGTGCATGATCACAGCATTTTCGACGTTCTTTGACAGTTTTTTGTCAAGTAATTACATTTAATATCTAGTTAATTATTTGATGTATTTCGTGAAAGAATGTTTCGTGATCTTGGTAAAGCATTCCGTACACTTTAACTCAGCCGAAGAAATGTAACTGATGTACATACTATCAAGATATATGTGTGATTTAAAACTGCATTAGCGTTGAGTGATATAATGGTTACCAATGACTTTTGAAATTGTTGATGATTTCAATATAAATTCCAATTCAGACATACTCATACAATGTAGCTATTGTTTAACGACTCTCTATATACAACAATAACACACTATCAATTCTTCAAGTCAAATGTAAATTGAAGAGTTTGCAGTTGATTTGCTTCAATTTTTAATCTTTTGTTTGTAGAATTGTGACATAACTTGTAGCATTTAGAAGAAAAACTGAACACGATCAATTATCTTAAGGCGTTACTCGGTCAATATTTGCAAATTTTAAGTCAATCGATGGAATATAGTCGGACCTCGTTTATTCGACAACCTTCTATCCGAATACTTGGTATTATCCGAAATATATACCAGGTCCCGATGTATGTTCTTATGTACGTCGAATAGGAATGGGCTATTCGAAACCATGTATTATTCGAAATAAAAAGGTCACGGGAACGGTATATTTTACTCGAGTCTACGCTTCCCAGGTAAGGGGACGGTATATTTTACTCGAGTCTACGCTTCCCAGGTAAGGGGACGGTATATTTTACACGAGTCTACGCTTCCCAGGTAAGGGGACGGTATATTTTACACGAGTCTACGCTTCCCAGGTAAGGGGACGGTATATTTTACACGAGTCTACGCTTCCCAGGTAAGGAGACGGTATATTTACTGGAGCCTCGCTTTCCAGGTAAGGGGACGGTATATTTTACTGGAGTACGCTTCCCAGGTCACGGGACGGTATATTTGACTGCAGTCTACGCTTCCCAGGTCACGGGACGGTATATTTTACAGGAATTTACGCTTCCCAGGTCACGGGAGGTATATTTTACAGGAATTTACGCTTCCCAGGTCAGGGGACGGTATATTTTACTGCAATCTATGCTTCACAGGTCACGGGAGGTATATTTTACAGGAATTTACGCTTCCCAGGTCAGGGGACGGTATATTTTACTGCAATCTATGCTTCACAGGTCACGGGAGGTATATTTTACAGGAATTTACGCTTCCCAGGTCAGGGGACGGTATATTTTACTGCAATCTATGCTTCACAGGTCACGGGAGGTATATTTTACAGGAATTTACGCTTCCCAGGTCAGGGGACTGTATATTTTACTCGAGTTTTCCCTTCCAAGGCATTAAAATGCAGTCAGTGTATCGTGAACATACACATATATAAATTTTACAGCAAATTGCGTCACGTCACGCTGTACAAGATGTAATTTGTCAAAGACGATGCATCTATACAACACAGGCCGTAGAGAAAGACAATATATCTCTTATTTTGTTACAAGATATATTACACACGTTATTGAATCGTTTGTTTAATGACTTTGATGTTATAAATCTTAATATCACCCTACTTGTTGATCGATACTAAGATTGATATCAACTCCAGTAGAACATATATTACGTGATTGTTGTACACATATAGACTTCGGAAGATGAATACTATCGTTATGTACATGCAGGGGCGTACCTGGACGGTTTTGCAGTGTACGCCAAGTGTGAGCATCGTATGTGCGAAATGAGCAGCAAGGCTGCGAGTGGGTGTAGGTTTGGGAGCCCATCCCCTTCCTGTCGGTGGGAAATCGAGAATACTCTGTAGTATACTTCAAGCAAACGAAAGCGTAGTGACATACTGTTAATTCTAAAAATATAATGACTGCGGAAGAATAACATACACAACAATATCGTATCATCAGAAACATGCAGTGTGGGGTAGGTGTGGGAGGGGGCAACTTAGGAGGCAAATGGTGCGTGTTCATGCTATATTTCAAGCAAAAGAATGCGTAGAGACACATTGTTAATTCTAAAAATATAATTACTGCGGAAGAATAAGGTAAATTACAGTGTCAAACAACTGATATTTTCAAGCGAATTTGCCCATAACCCCATCCCCTCTCAGCTTTTAGTATTTATCGCATTTTTGTAACTTTTCTTTTTTCACTTTTTCTGACGAATTGTACGCATTGGCGTACGTGCGTATGCCTGGATACGCGTCTGATCACCGTGAAATGTATTTAAAATATCTATATTGTGATAATTTGTTCTATTCTCATTTGTCACAAAAATGTTTCGAAAACTAACGAAAATATCCAGAAACACCCGGAAATTAACGGAAATTATCGGAAAATATCGGAAATTACCGAAGACATCATATATATGGAAGACAATAGGGGACATCTTTTTTTATGAATGACAAAAAGGAACATCGGAATACCAAAAGGGACACCATTTTATACGGAAGTTCAAAATGGACATCATTTTATACGGAGGACTAAAAGGGACATCATTTTATAAGGAGGACTAAAATGGACACCATCTTATAAGGAGGACTAAAAGGGACATCATTTTATACGGAGGACTAAAATGAACATCATTTTATACGGAAGACTAAAAGGGACATCATTTTATACGGAGGACTGAAAGGGAAATCATCTTCATAGAAGACCAAAAGGGACATCATTTAATTCTGAAGACACAGACAGAAAGCGTCTTATCTGAGGATCGAACTTGCAAAATAAAGACCGCAAGTCGAGTTCTTTACCGAATACACTTACCGGGCAGACTCGCGTTTACTGTTGAAACATACAGTAAAACTTCAATAATAAGACTACCCTTGGGTCTCTTGAAAATGGTATTTTAATTGATATGGTCTTGATATTGAGGTTGAATAAAGAGCTAAACAGTGAAAAAGGACTCGAAAATTGTGTTCTTAATTTTGAGGTGGTCTTATTATTGAGCAGGTCTTTACGTGAAGTTTTACTGTATTTAAACCATAACATACGATGTAAAGTGGTGGTAACCCTATGATTGTGTTATCTTCGATATTTCACTAGTGAAATAACAACTCACATGCGTGACGTCACAACAAAACAAGAATGACGTAGATGCGCGTAAATGATGTTGACATTGTGAAATATTTATTTTGTATGAAGTTTGATATTCTATTTCATTGACAGTAACTGTTGTTGTCTTGTTAATTTGAATGTGATCTTTGATATAATCATTCGAACTCGTATCATGTGGTTGAAAATTAAAGATAAAACTGTCGGAACTACTTTTTTGATGCGTCATATTTTGTGTACCGAAGACCGAATTACACATGCCATAACTAGCTTGCATTTAAGAGGTCAATGTCAAGGAAGTTCAGCTGTTTCTGCTGTTATGTAATAAATAGAATCTTACATTTATTGTCATTTTTATTGGATTTATTAAAAAAAATATCTAAAACTGATAAAAACGAGGCTTTATAAAAACTCGACAAAGCCTCGTTTTTAGTAAACTTGTTTTAGAAAACTCAATAAAAAAGACAACAAATGTAAGATCCTATATTTCATGAATGGTCAACTATCTATATGCATGCAATCACTTCATGAACGCAGTGTTAGACAATGTAAAATTTTATTTCCTCTTAAATACCGGAAGTAGTACAATTTTTTTATTTAATCGAAAAACATGATGAAAACATTGGACGGTATATACTGAGGTTCCACGCAAAGTGCAACATTTATTACTTCAAAAGTTTGAATGTTTAAACAAATATGTAAGTCCAGCTGTAGGTGTCTGACGATGTACATGTATCTACCTTTGCAATGAAACATTACTCAAATATGGCTAAAATTATACTTAAAAACAGGAAAGCGAAGCTGAATGAATGATGTTAAAATTACTTTGTTTAAAAAGTTTGAATTTATTAAGAAAAAATGAAAACTATGCAACACTAACACAAACGAAATATTCCGGATACACCGTTTCAATATTGTTTCTATTTATAGAATGCGTCACGCTTTACGTTAAAGCGACAAGATTATATTAACCTTAAAACTTTCACATCGTTTAAATTATTTACAATCACAATAATCCACTGGACAAAATCCACCAACGCAATGATTCTGACACCATCCATTCCAATACTCGCCTCCCACGATGCCATTAGACACGCACGTGCTATATGACGTCACATTCGGTTTGAGGGTTGTTGTTGTCGTTGTTGTACTCGCGGTGGTTGGACGCTTGGTTGTTTGCGATTTGGAGGGAAGAAGAGGAGTTTCCGTACAGACGCATGTTTCCGCTGGACAGTTGTTCTTATTACATTCTTCGGTGCACCTACAAAAGAGAAATCAACCATTCTCCGTTAAATCAAGCTTACTAATTTATATATAAACAACACTTGCCGCGAGTGAGGCAAATAAAACTCCTTGTTTGCTTTTATCTATCATTGCTTACGATATGTAATTCCGTTAAAACCAATTGAGGCATTTATTTCTTCAACCGATGAACCAATAGAAGCAGTTTTCTCTTACCGGGAAACCAGTTGAAGTGTTTTTTTCGTTAAACGATAGAAGTATTTATCTCTTATTGTGTAACCAGACGATAGCAATTTCTCTGTTTGAGTAAAATCTTTAAGTATTATCTTTAACCCAAAGGAGATTGTCACGAGTTCTTTCCCTTTATATATATATATTTTATAGTACTATATATACATATACTATACATGGTATACAGGGAAAGAACTCTAGAAGGGATAAAGGGAGAGAACTCGTGACAATCTCATGTTGTCTAACCAGTACGTACAGGTGAAGACTTTTTCTCTGGTCGGTTAACCGTATAATTATTTTCTCTAAACGGTTAACTTTCTTTAACCGGTAATCTAAACAGTTGAAGAAGTTTCTATAAACGGTTGATTACCAGAATATTTTTTTCTAACTGTCCTCAACTAAATTTACCAGAAGCAATAGTTTCTCTTTTACCTGTTAACCAATTGAACATTTTCCAAAAACCAGTGAACCAGTTTAATTGTTTTTCTTAAAAGAGTTATTCACCGTGGCCAGCGTCTACGCCGCATATACGGAAACTACGCTTGTAATACGGTGTATTGTACGCTCCATTTCCGGTGTTTCCTGTAGATTTTGTAAACAATGTTGCCAGTTTGCATACGTAAAGCTTCAATAAAAATAAACAGATCTTTTTACTTCATCGTTTGTTTACAAAATCTGCAGGAAATGTCGGAAATGGAGCGTACAATACACCGTATTACAAGCGTAGTTTCCGTATAAGCGATGTAGACGGTGACCACGGTGTTATTAGCGATTAACAATAAAATAATATCACCGGTCAATGTTTAAATTACTGTACAAATGCTCACGTACAGTCCTGCGTTCAGTAAAGGTATTTGAGGCTATCGTTTCGTAACGTTTCGTAACGTTTTGCAATTTGGTTCCCGTGTGCAGCCAATGTGATACGGTGGGTCAGGGATACAAAACAAAACGTTCGCCACTGTTTGCCGTAACTAATACGTACCAGATATCAAACACCCCGATTCCTTTCCATACACTGATAGCTTGACATACTTTGGTTGTAGGTACCACAATTGGCGTCTGTGTTGTGGTCTGTGGTTCAGGTATCTCAGTTGTTGTTGTAGTCCGGGTCACAAAACGCTGTACTTTGACACATTCACACTGATCAGGGGGACAGTTGCCATGGGCACAGGCGTCCGCGCACCATCTATAAGAGAACATGTCATGAAATATTTTAATAAAGATGGTATGTACAGAGCAGCCTCTCTAGAGCAAACTCTCTTTGAGAGAAACACATGTAGGTTGTTTCTCTAGAGAGGTTAAACTGGAAGTAACTCAGTGATAATGTTGTTGAAGAAGGTTGTTGCTCGAGAGAGGGCCACCCTGAGTTGATTTAGAGTAAATCAATTAGAAATGTTTAATTATATGCTAGTTCGATTACGTTCAAAATTTATTATAAAACCTCGATTGCACGTTGACTTAATTAACCAGGAAACAATTCCCGCTTAAATGTTTATTTTGGAACAGGAAAGTTCCTTTTTGACTTATAGACAATGATAGCACTCGGTAGGCATGACAAACAGATAGCATAATTACAGTAGGCGTGGCTTAGAGATTGTACACAGTAGGCGTGGCTTACATATTGTAAATAATAGGCGTGGCTTACTGTAGGTTTCGCTAACAGATAGCACACACAGAGGGCGTGGCTTACATATAGCACACAGTAGGCGTGGCTAACATAGTGTACACAGAGGGCGTGGCTAACATTTAACACACAGTATGCGTGGCTAACAGATAGCACACAGTAAGCGTGGCTAACATAGTGTACACAGAGTGCGTGGCTAACATTTAACACACTGTATGCGTGGCTAACAGATAGCACACAGTAGGCGTGGCTAACAGATAGCACACAGTAGGCGTGGCTAACATAGTGTACACATAGGGCGTGGCTAACATTTAACACACTGTAGGCGTGGCTAATCATATAATCATACCGCAATATATTTCATCACAAGTGTAAACGCAACCTATCTTACCTATCTAAGTATTCGTTTCCAGCCCAGAGGTTCACTGCTTTACATTCAATGCGATCCACAACTTGTACAAGTGGGTTTGTAGTTGTAACCTGTGAATGAAAAAGGATATCATCAAATGACACATCCAGTCATTTATCAGTATAACAACCTGCGATAATTTGTTCACAGACGAAATTCAATATTTTTACACAAAATACAATAAAACCTGTCTTGAGCAACAACCTCTGTTCAACACAATTATCCTTTTTTTCCACATTAAGAAAGTATTATTGAGCAACAACCTCTAAACAACGGGCTAAATTTTGGTCTCCAAATGGGTGTTGCATGGAATAGAAGGTAATACTGTAGTTCTCTTATACAAGATGTCGACTGTAACTTTGTTAATTCTCTGTTGTACGTAAACGTAATGTCATTCTCTCTTACGAGGGGAACTAACTCGAAAGCATTTAAATTATTAGTGAGCACGAGTTACATCCCTTGTTTAGCGGTCAGTCGATGTTTGCAATATTTCAAGAAAGTTCACAATGTCAATGTGAGCTTTGTAAATAAACTGGTTTTAAACTCTATCTATCACCTCACTAGCAGTACTACTATAAAACCTGGCGGATAGGCTTCCGGTTTAGCGTAAGATAGAGCCAAAATATTATTTTTTCTTGTTTATTTTGAGACGATTAATAACAATGATGTTAGATTGATTCAAGTCGTTGAAGAACATTTGAGTGCTGCTTTTGGATAGGATTTACAACATCTTCTTTAAGTAACTTCATTTCAAGAAAACGCAACATGTGATGTCACTATTTGCAAGCAGGAAACAATATTTACTCCATATGTTCACTTCGTTTTCATATAGCCATGTGTGGCAAATATTGCTTACTGTCAGTACATGGTGACGTCACATGTGACGTTTTATGGAAATGATGTCACTTAAAGAAGAGGGTGGAAATCGTACATCGGCGCTCATTTAGGCTTATGTACACAAAAAGTCAAGGCAAATGTTTTATTTGATTATTATAGCGTACAATATCTGCCAATGCCAATATATTTTTATCACCATAAACATTTACCAGCGGTTGTTGTGTTGTGGGTTTAGGGGTCGGTCTAGGGGTCGTGGTGGTACTTGTTGTTGTTGTTTTTCTTGTAGTAGTAGTTGGGGTTGTAGTTGAAGTGGTTGTTGTTGTAGATGGCGTCGTCGGTTTCGTCGTCGTTGACGTCGTCGTCGGCTTAGTAATCGGATTCACACCTCCGGAGCAGTCGCAAGCATAAGCAGGGCAGTTTCCAATTCGGCAGTTATCCGTGCACCATTTGTCCATCTGTGTGTCCCCTTGCCAGTTGTTTATCGCAATGCAACCATCAGCCTTAATCAATGCCTGCAACCGTTAACACATGTAAAGTTGCAGTGTCGGAATTTTACGCCGTTTTGCAACAAAGATCGCATATGTTGGGATTATGTCCCCTTGGACATCGGTAACGGTTTGCATAAGAAGTGGACTCAATATTAATGTTAAAATGCGTTAAATTATTTCATCTACTGCTTAAAGCGGCATTACTTATTTTATGTACTAGTAATATATGTATGTAAAAAATGTTGTTGTATATTTGGTAAGGAATGACATTCTTGTTGACGAAACTATTTTTTATTTTGCCGAATTTGACATTATTTCCGATACATCGGATTTCTTCGACGATATTTCCATATCATTGAATAACTCAAGGCATAAACTGTTGAATGTGACTATTTCTGACATTACAACATGTAAGGACAACTATTTTGATGTTATGAAACCTAATTAAATGTCATTCCCTGTTCTATAGTGAGTATATGAGCGCCGCTATGGGATTTATCACCTCTTCTATAAGTGACGTCATTTCAAGAAAACGCAACATGTGATGTCACTATTTGCAAGCAGGAAACAATATTTACTCCATATGGTCACTTTGTTTTCATATTGCCTTATGGGGCAAATATTGTTTACTGTAAGTACATGGTGACGTTTTCTTGAAATGACGTCACAAAAGGAAGACGTTGGACATCGTACAGCGGCGCTCATATATTGTTTGATTTGTCAAAATCCTTACTTTCGTTTTGCTGCCTCAAATAATCTACTTTCGGTTTCATAAACATGTCACTGTCAAACTAACAGATGATCTTTTTGTGAAATTAAATGCAATTTGGGTGGTTGGAAACTACATATATCCGTCAGAGATAAGAAAGGAAAAAGTAATGCCACTTTAATAATCAATATAACGTTATCAATTTCGGTGTCTGTGTTTCAATTAAGAGTGAGTATTCGTTTTAACATTTCTTATCTCGAGATGATTTATTCAAGCAGTTGAATGACGTTAAGTCTCACGTACACAAAACGTCACAACAAATGTTTCATTTAATTATTATAGGGTACAATATCTGCCAATGCCAATTTTTTCTTATCGTCTTAAACATGTACCTGTGGTTGTGTTGTGGGTTTAGGGGTCGGTTGAGGGGTTGTGGTGGTACTTGTTGTTGTTGTTGTAGATGTCGTCGTCGGCTTCATGGTGGTCGTCGGCTTGGTCGGCGTATTCACACCTCCGGAGCAGTCGCAAGCTAAAGCAGGACAGTTTCCAATTAAACAGTTCTCCGTACACCATTTGTCCATCTGTGGGAGCCCTCGCCAGTTGTTTATTGCAATGCAACCTCCAATTAATACCTGCAACCGATAAAACATGTAAGTTGCTCTGTCACAATTTTACGCCGTTTTGCGACATACTTTCAGTTATGTCACGGACATACAAACCATGGATTGGAAACTGGCTGATATTGGTGAAACGAGAACAGGAAGTAAGTTACCCACAATCCCAAACGCGTTCGGTAAGTATCGTGCCCCCATTTATCGCCAGTAGATTCGAAATGTCATCCGATTTAAAATCGACGCTCGTTAAGTCTTACAACTCATTATTGATTAAGCATATACATGCATATAATTGTGTTGAAATTGGAAACGTTTCTTACAGAGCCCTACGCTTTACAAAAATAGTATATTTTCGTGTCTACATGTTGGCGCTACCGGTCACCTCAAGTAAGGAAACTGGAAGAAATGCCAGGCCTAATGAAAAATGCGTACATCCAAACGTCATGGTAAAACAAAAAATATGAATGGCAACCAAGAAATATACAGCTGTTGTAAATATGACGATTACGGCGGATCCAAATGTCAACTTCTCTCAATTCAGAAACAAGATGGCGGACGTCGCAATTTTATCGCGCGTTTGATCTCGGAATAAATCTCGCTGCTCGCGAGAGTTCAAACAAATCTATTTACTAGCAGACTAGCATCTTTGGATTCAAAATTGACATATATTTGGTATACGATTGTAGATAAATTATCAACAAGACAAATTTACCCTTTTAGACTCTAAAACCAATTTAACGACATGCGTGGTACATGTCGGGGTCAACAACAATGCCTATAAGTACCTACGTGTACATGGTGACTGATGACCTTATAAACAAAAATAACGAACGAACAAAGCACTATGTGGCAAAATTCAACATTTTGTGCGGTAAAAAAATAGTTCTCGTTAAACGGATTTATAATTTCAATAACTTCGATAAATGCACGTAAGAGATGGATTATTGTTGTCATTTCTAGTTTAAAACTGACATATTTCAGTCTTCATATAGCTTAAATATTAGATTCATCAGCACTCCAGCGTTCACGCCGCCATCTTGTTTTCATGATATTCGAACGGTATTTCAGAAAGTAGTGCCTATAGCCTTATGAGAAAAGAGATCGAAAAAAAGTAAGGCCGCTTTAATAATCGATATAAAGTTGCGAAAACGTCGCATTATTCCTGGACCCAAGTACGTGTTTGTCGTCTTTTTGCGAAAAAAAAACTTGAACGTTTTACACTCTTGAGATAATTGTTACATACTGAGTTATGGAATTGCATTTCATTTCAGTTATGTGCTTTCCAGAACAATATAGGTAGTATAGATAGAAAGTATTTAGAAAGACGGATTCAACGATACCAAATAATCAAAACCGCCAAAAAATGAGTTACGTAGCTCTAGAAATACGGCGACTAATTGTTTTCTTACTTTTGGTGTCTGTGTTTCAATGATTGGTGGTTGAGTTGTTCTTTTCTCGGTGATGTGCACGGGGGCTCGTGTGGTGGGAGTGATAGGGGCGTCAGTCACTTTCGGTTGAGGTGGTAGAAGGCTGTCCCCTACAATTGCTACGTCAGCACAGCCATAAAACTCCTCCTGGGGACCGCACCCTACACATCCCCTTCCAGTGTCTGGGTCTACACCCCAACTGTTACCTAAAGTCAGTAAAAGGCTCAAAAGTAAAAGATAATAGACATGGCATCTCAACATAATCAGCACAATTATTTTAACCGTAAATTTAGTACACTTCGTTTGATACAAATTAAGAACAAAAACTCTTATCTCCAAAAATGCACAGATCGTTTAATATTGTAATACACACTTTATCGGTACTTTGTTTACATGGGCACGAAATATTATTGTGTTTATATCTAAGAAAACATTGGTCGTTGGCGTGTTAATTTACGGTTACATTTTGTGTAAGATGTAATAATTAAATCCTGGAATCTGGTAAGGTGAACTGGACGCCGCTAAAATCGTTAACAAAAATAACCAACAAAATAATTGGCTGGTTACCTGCGTGATATTTCCACTGAACCACACACTGGGTACAAGTCATACCAGCCGGAAGTACGTAATCCATACTCCAGATTCCGGTTCTCCTCGAATCAAGCATTACCCTAAAGTACAAGACCGGTAACAAGTAAGGTAAATGAAGAATAGCCTGGTACCCAGCGCATTACATTTAGATTATTATACAAATATACTCGTAACATGTCAGTACTTACTATCACGTGACAGCGAGGGTGACAAGAATATTGTTACCCGAGATATTGAATATCAAATGAGGCGAAGAATATATGATACAGTAAAACCTCAATAATAAGACCACCATTGGGACCGTTGTAAACTGGTATCCTTATTGAGGTGGTCATAATTTTGAGGTTGAATAAAGAGCAAAACAGTCAAACTGGACTCAAAATTCTGTTCTTAATTTTGACGTGGTCTTATTATTGAGGTGGACTTTAAGTTAGGTTTTACTGTAGTATAATAATACGGGTTGTCAACATAAGGAGAATGATTTAACCGAGTCACCAGCTGATAATAAATATAATAATGATGATACAGTATGTAAAACAGTACAAACCAAACTCGATGATATTATCATTCTACAGTCTGAGTTTAATCATTATTTGTTATTTCTATATATTTAAGAAGCATCAAATTACATTATATTGTGCGGTATGCTTTAATGCATCAATGGGGGCGATGACATGGACCTTCATAATAGTACGTAACCGCAATATTAACATCAATTGTAAATCAACAAACGTCAAAATAGCGTATTTGGTTGTTAATATTAATTATAATAATAATAATAATAATAACATTTAATAGAAATGCTAGTATTAACTCTACTGCAACTCATAATAATTATAATAATGGCGAACGAACGAACGAACGAACGAACGAACGAGCGAGCGACCGAACGAACGAACGAACGAACGAACGAACGAACGAACGAACGAACGAACGAACGAACGAACGAACGAACGAACGAACGAACGAACGAACGAACGAACGAACGAACGAACGAACGAACGAACGAACGAACGAACGAACGAACGAACGAACGAACGAACGAACGAACGAACGAACGAACGAACGAACGAACGAACGAACGAACGAACGAACGAACGAACGAACGTACGAACGAACGAACGAACGAACGAACGAACGAACGAACGAACGAACGAACGAACGAACGAACGAACGAACGAACGAACGAACGAACGAACGAACGAACGAACGAACGAACGAAAACGTTTAAGCGATACACATACTTGGTACCCTTGCCATCGGCCCTTTGTAAAACATGCTGATCCAAACACTCCTGGGTGACTGCTTTATTTACATTGTTGTTTGGACAAATCCTGTATTCCATCCATCCAAAATGATTGGCGGTTATATCCGTTTTTGTTGGGATTACCTGTCCCATCTGAAATACATTTGTAAATCGTATAATTATTTGGTTATTCAAGTATGTGAAGCATCAGACAAACTAATTTTACGGAGGACCGGTAGCGACTTATATGTCCGTGTAATTACCAATTGATATGTGTTATTCTTGATTTAAAAGTATTCACTAAGAATGAAGAAATGTTTAAATTAGACGATTTCTATGGATCAAAATGTCAATTTCTCTCGATTCAGACACAATATGGCGGACGTCGCAAACTTTTTATCGCGGGTTGGATCTCGGAAATATCTCGCAGCTCGCGAGAGTTCAAACGTATCTACATTGATATACTTGGACGTAACCATTTCATGGCTTATATGTCCGTGTCAATGTTGACAAATCGACAGTGTATCATTTTTTTTAAATTTAATGTTCATGTTAAGAAGTATGAAGAAGTGTTCAGATGTATATCGGTGAAAAGTACGATGTAAATAATCGAGGAGTATCCACAGTTTTCATGCATTCATGATATTTCGTTAACTTAGTAATTGTATTACCTTGTAAGTTTTTACGATAACACCGGTTGCAAATTTTCCACCAGCCTCGTTATCGTGTACTGCGTTCCAGGGATCTCCACAAACGCCACACTTTCCACCATTAGATTGCTTCCTCTGAAATAAAGCCAATGAAGAAATAAAATAATCAAGCATTATATCAAAATGAAATCTTAGGTAAACAACATATTACCACGTGATATTAAGCAACTGTGATTCGTGTGTGTGCGAAACCATGACAACGGGCGAAAAGTCTATTATATTCTTTTAATTGTAGAAATAATTTTAACGAATACTTTCTTCGGGATGTCTCTTAGAGACAGATACTATATTTATGAAAATAAGATTTTTTTTTATTTCGCAAGGGAGACAACTTTCGCCAATTTTGTATTGCAAAGTTATGGATGAAAACTAACCAGTCAAAAATAAGTCAAAAACAATGATTTAAATGCCTTATACAGAGCATGTGTGATAGTTTTGTTAGAGTTGCTATGATCTTGGCCTGATCTCTCAAAACATCTCAAATAGAAATCTCAACTCAATATGAGATTTTGGATCTCTTGAACAAATTTGAGAAAAAATCCTGTCTCATCTTTTTTGTTATGTAATATCAATTTTGAGTCTGGTCTAAGATGACAAATACATGTATCTCTACAAGTTGAGACAATATTTGAGCCTAGATTTAGCTCAGATTGAGATGCTTCGGGAGATGGGGGGCTAGATCATAGTGAAGTAAGGTTTCATATACCCATTTTAAGCAGTGTGCATTAGTGCCCGTTCTCCTAGTTAAGTGACTGTTTTATTAGTCTTAAAGTAACTTTTAAGTAAAGATTAGCAAATATATGTTCAGCTTTACTGTGTTTGGTTGTGTACATGTATACATTGATTGTTATATAGTCTCTTGTAACTCCAGAATGGATTGGCAATGTACTTTTATTGTTATAATTTGTATTGTATATATTATATGATTGTACATTGACGAGACTTGAATAAAATAAATAAAACAGTTTCATATTTTGTAAAGTTAATTGTAGGGCCGTTTAAATGTGATGACGTCACACATAGCGCTATTTTTTGGACATTTAATTTATCACACGTCAAAAGACGTGACCGCTCGCGAACTCTCGTACAAAGAGGATGGGAACTTTGAATAGCAATAGGAAATGTTTTGTTTATAAGATTGCGTAGGGTAAACCCAATTGTATTGAAAGTGTTCAATTTACAAATCATTTTAAATAGATGATTCAACGAATTATCTTTAAAAATGCGTATAAAATACCCGTTGACTTAATCTCATTCGATAACTGATACGTTGTCAAGTTATCATGTTTTCTGCAATTGAATTGAAACACACTGGTTTACGATTTATCACAAAACATGTGGGCGTTTTGTGGCAATTGGATTGAAAACAATTACGCTCTACAGTAAACGTTGGCCCAAGTATATCAATGTTAACAGTTTTACGAACATATTGCAATTGGAGAAATCTCTGATTTATATTAATTGCCATTAAATTGTACAGCTTATCGAATTATTTACTGACATATTGCTCTGACGAAACGCCTTAAAATGCTAAGTTTGTTACTCACATAAAAATACACCAATTAATTAGATACTGTGTCATTCTAAAAAGACTTGGCATTTCAAATTTCTGATATGTTTTTTTAAAATCTAACCACTATACAAATGGACACCTTCCCCTTAGAAAGTATACTACACGCCATTAAAAACGAAACTAAATTAGTGTATATAGATTAAATGATATACCAAGCAAAAACATATTAGGGACCAATTATATATTGGTCCCAGAATATATTATACATTATTGTACAAATGTAATAAACCTTGTATCAATTAATAATGACATTAAGAATAATAACATATAACGAACAGTGCATTGCTATAGTACGTTGGTCCGTTTCGACAATCGCGATTCTTATTTAACTCACAAAACCACGATGCTCGCAAGAACAATGATGATCTATCACCATTCAATGTTTTAAGTTATATTACAAAACGTCTAATTGATATATTTACAGTTTTAAATGAACTACATTCAGTAAAACTTCAATAAGAAGACCACCATTGGGATTCTTGAGAACTGGTCTTCTTTTTGATGTGGTCTTAATATGGAGGTGAAATAAAGAGCAAAACAGTGAAAATGGACTTGAAAATTGTGTTCTTAACAGTGTCGTGGTTTTATTATTGAGGTGGTCAATAAGTGATTCTTTGCTGAATGTACGTATGATATAATACGACTACCAATAACTACACATGTGTGTAATGTTATTATACTTTTTGGTATGCATGTACTTGCAAACTTTTGTAGTATGTGTGGAAGTACAACTATATGTTCTGTTCTGTTCTGCTGACCCAACCAGTGTTCCTGCGTTACCAACAAGTACTAACCAGTTCTTCCGCAAGCGACTGACAACTTCTCCATATGAATCAGAAATGGTGGAAAAAAGACTTTGAACCTATTAACTTCAGTCACATTGTCACGGAGAGCATACGCTTACGTCAGTGGAGCTGTTTGATTGGTAGTCGAGTGTTCTACCGTATGACATAACCAGACAGGATTGATTCAATTTAAGAGTTACATATTGTTCTTAATTATATACAGAAAAATAATCGAGCAATTTCAAACAATGCAAGTTAAGGGCATCAATTAAATACGCTCATACATATTAAATATTGACGCAGATTTTACCATCATCTCACAAAGATAACCGAAGATAACCGATGATTACCGAAAAAACCCGAAGATTTCCGATAATATTCGAATACTTCAGATTTTTCATCGGGTGTAACGTTGTGATGAGAGGAGCATTTTCCTTATTTTCATCGACAAACAAAGTCATTTAAACTTCGTTTCAAACTTAAATACAAACAAGGCGTGTTTGTACGATATTACTCGTTTATTGAAATTTCGATAGATAATATACGATTATAAGCATTTACTTCGGTTTTGAAAAGTACGAACAAAAATGTTCGAAAATTGCGAATTTGAATGATGCGTTTAAACAGCAGATATGCGCAGAATTTCAGTAAAAGTCGCCCGTTATAATAAAATGATAAATGATATTAAAAATGGTGTATGCTAAAGTAGCAATATTTTTGTTTTATACTTTTTCGTGGACGTTTTTTTAATCTGAGGTACAGGCGAATATCTTTAAAATTATAGCAGCGTTCAGAATCATTGCTAAAATTAGTAAAGCCTTTATACTGCATTGAATACATACGACATATATGCTTAATTATCTTTCCATTTTAACAAACAAACAATTATAATGTATGACGGACTAAAAAGTATTTTATTGTACACGTATTGCGCATGGACGAAAATCCCCGCTAGTTAAAAAAAATGACTTTTTTTTTTTAAATTTAAGATGCAATGTATTACAATCTTCTTGTTTCAACAAATACAGAGGCATACATTATTAGTATATTATCTGATAATTCATATTTGTTCATGTGTTTAACGATATGAAACATATTATTCATGTTTGCTTAGGTAAATAATTACCCAAAAAATATTTTTCTTTCCATTTGTAGACATGTTTTTAAAATTAATTACTTCACAATGATGCAGTTTTTCCCCGTAAAGTTGCAGCTAAAGCATTTTTGTAATTCTGATATTTAATTTGACTTTTATACACCGTGCAAGTAATTTGAAACAAATAGTCGGTTAAATTGAAATACATGTTTACATATCTTGGTAACAAAAGAAGCTCACATTCTGTCATCAATGTCGATCTATCATGGAACGTAAAAAATCTTATTTGCGTCGCATTTACATCGCTTGTACCGAAGTAACCTCGTAAACTGTAAGTCATTTACAGTCATTAAGCAGGCGGGGAACTTTGAAATTTAGTTTGACTACCGACTTCAATGCGGGCAGCACGTCTGTTATCGAATGTCTCGTACACAAACTAGATTTTATCGGGGAACCGACATTCCATTGACCCGGGCCCTAATCACCAGCGTTGTGTCTTTGTTTATATCATTGCCACGTGTCAATTAGACTGTTTGTGCGGAAACCTAGACTCAAGAAAAATGATAAATACAACACTGACTATTTTGTTCAACATGCGAGTGATTTGGGAATCTATCTGCCGCATCTAAGGTTTGAGGACACAACACGCCGTCTATCTTTGGCAATACCGGTGTGGCAAGTTTTGTTATACTTTGGATAAAGCATTATAAAAAGCAAAAGGATTTCTGTACAAGCGGTCCCTTTTGTATGAGCACTTGCGTATACTAAAACTTTCTACACTACAAAAAAACAATATTTCTGAAAAATCTTAAACTTAAAATAATAAACAGTTGAACCTTATTCATTCGAATTCATCGAGTCCGAAATTTTATTTCGAATAATACCTAGTTTCGAATAACCCATTTCAATTTGACGTGCCTAAGAAGGTTCACCGGGACTTTATGTGTATTTCGGATGATACCAAGTATTCGGATAAAAGGTTGTCGAATAAACGAGGTCCGTCTGTAGTTTATTTTTTAATATATGTAACATTTGTTTACCCTACTTTACAGTTCTTGTGCATGATGGACAGTTTACGCCATTTAACGCAACGAACATGCGTGGAATACTTTACAGGTCGAAAGAGCTAAACGGCCATTTTGTTTTTTGAGACATGCACTACTTTATGACGGTGATCTGAAACGATGATGAACGTGATTTTGACAGGTTTACGTTGACGTTTTTCCATAGTTCAATTTATTTGAATTCTAAATTATGTAGATTACTCAGGGCTCTATAAAACATGTTCAAAGTCTCGCGTCTCGGACTAATGGAAATGTAAAGTTTGACTTGTCCTACGTAGGAAGCGAGTTGTCCGAGAATATGGGTCAATTTAGTAACAAATAAACATATACAATGATAGCTCCACAATCTGAAATTAATAATCATATGTATGTGTTTGTGGGATTCTTAGGTTTGACTTACAACTGAACAATTTAAAAACAGACTTGTCCGGGACTAACTTCAACTCAACTGTTGGTAGTCCGAATCGGCATTAGACTATTCCGGGACGTCGACTAGTGGTCAATAAATTAATTTCATCAAGTTTCAATTGGTAAAAACTTACATTCTGCGTAGTTTTGATACACAGATACATAGAAAAATAAAAAATAAAATATATTAATGAATATATAATACATTAGAATATTAATAGACACTTTTGGTATTGCGTTATGCGCAGTTATTCCGCGCACAAGGAAGACAAGTGCGCTCTTCATAAGGAGATACTTTCGTTATAATAAATTGGAATGCATTTAATTATTTTTTTCATTTAGGTGCCGACAATCACTGTATACGAAATATCCACAGTTTATGCATAGACTTCTTAAGGGACAGCGAAGTTTCCCCGAAGACACTAATGGGTTAAAGTCTCATTTATTGCACGTTATGTCAGTTTTCAGTGGCATATTTTAATATTTTTCTCAGCAGGAATGCCATTCCGTACCAAATACATAACAGTTTTTGTTACATACATCAATCACATAAATAGTGTTTTGTAGCTTTAATATTATGTTATATATCGTCAATAATAAATATTAAACAAATGAATAGGAATACAAATGTTAATATCAATAACAAGATAAATGTGTATGACATTGGTAAACTATTAAATACCCAACACTCAATGTTAATTTTTAATAACAATTATCATTTTTCGATAAACTAGTGCACTTATGTTTTCATGTGCAGACTATGAAGTTTTGAACTTGTATATATTACTCTTAATGACTGCTTCCTGGGTCGTACTAACCAGTATTCACGCCAAATTCACCCATCGTGAAATCCGCTGCTGTCCTTCCCTACGGCAGGACTCGAACTCGCGACCTCTGGATCTGTAGTTATGCACTCTACCCCTCTAACACAATGAATCAAAGTCATGAACAAATAGTTCAGAGCGTTGTCAAACAGTCGTAAAATTTTGGCTCCTACGTAGTGAATTTTTTTTCAACATTTCCCGCAAAAAAACAGCAACAACAACAACATTTTTAATTATGTTACTCACCGCAAATCCACCACAAAACAATGCGTTGTCGTCATAATTTTTAGGGACGCTATATCCAAGTCGCCAGGCGCTCGCTCTTGCAACAGGGTCCATCATTCTGCCATGTCCAGACGCTTGACTCACAATCCCGCAGAAAATTAAAACTAATGCGAAAAACATTTCCATTTTTTTCTATGATATTTTTTTTGATTTAATCTAAATTTTATCAAAGATTCTTTTTGGAATAAATATATATAAATATTATTCTGCAAGCTTGACAATGTCTATATTGTATATCACTTTCAAGACTGTAAATGAATGTCTTTACGATTATTCCGTGATAGAGGATATACCTCCGGTCCAAATATTCACAATTTTATCAAAATTCAAACTCAAAATTATCACGTTTAAGCAGTTTGCCACTCGAATATTTCAGCGTAATATGGAATTTCTTCACAATATAAACTTAATCTGCCTTATTGTCGAATAATCTAGGTAATTTATACTTTTCTACTCGGCTGCAGGAATTGGCTGAACGTTGATAAGGCGTCACGTGACTTCAGCGGGGCTCTAGGTACCCGGGGTGTAAAATTAACCAATACGAGATAAGAATGTGAGCGTTAACAGTCCAGGATAGGGGCAACGTAAGGGCGTAAATGGTATTTGAAAATTTCAAATTTAAGAATAATTCGCTTTTTAATAAAGGGATTGTGTTCTAAATGATCGAGATTATTTATAATGCACTGGCTGTTTTTATGAGTAATCTTCGATTTTGGACAAATTCTACGAATGCCTACGACATCCGTTTATTGAAGAACGCACGGGGAACTTAATAATGTCGTAAAGATATGTTGAATGTTGAATGACTAAAATGGTAGTTTTTATGAGTAATCTGAATTTTGGGTAAAATTCCATAAATTTCGAGTTTCGATTATTCGGAACTGACCATAATTATAATACATCAGATATATGTCGGAAAAGGATTTGTTTCGTATGCAAATGTATGAACTAATACAGCTGTGAGATAGTCTGATTATAGAGTCAAAATACGGAAGAAATGAACATACGTCCACTATGTGGTATTTGTTTCGAGGCTTTGAGTAAGAGTTGGCTGTAGTTACCTGTACAAAATCAAAGCACTGTGAGCGCTGGAAGCCTTGGGCTGCTGATAGCTGGATTGTGCATTTGCTTGCTTGATATATATCTAGTGACTTGTTTGTATACAAATGATCATATTATCAAATGTATTGTCATATTATATTAGTGGTAAGTTATACCGTTCAATACCGTGTGCAGACTATACAAGTCGGTATAACTTGTGGATCAGAATTTTAACATTATAATAACACTCACTCACTATTACAGTAGCAATCAGTCATAAACAGTAAACATTGACTAGAAAGTTGGCAATTTGGAGAAACAAAAACTATAACAAGTAGTCCCACTTTCAAAGCCACTTCTAAAGTTTACATTCAAAAGACATTGTATGACCTATGACCCTTCTACTCATTTACATAATATCCAGCTGTAGTAATCCAGAAGTAATCTGGAATATTTAATCAGTTATTAAATAAACCATGTAGTTATTGTGTCTTAATGGATAATCTGATTGAAGATAATACATCCAATGTCATTTGTCATCCACCCATGAGTTCCGATTCACGTAGAGAATTTGTCATTTGCTTGCGGAGGTGCAGTTTAGTACTGGCTGGTAACCCAGGGACGCTGATTAGGACAAATGACCACCGTATATGACTTAACGACGTTGTATTGTCGTCTAGACTATTAAGAATGAATCATAATTGACTAAGAGCCTCCAGGCCTGATCATATGTATATAAACAATGTACTATAAAGACTCGGGGTCGTCGCGGATCCGTGGACTAGCAATCTAGGGATCGCAGGTTCGATCCACCGCTCCACCACTAACAGCACTAACAGTCTTTCGTATGTGTCTTTGAAAAACCGAGGTCCTGTGTACGATGCTTTACATCGGGCACGTACAAGAACCAGGTGTGCTTCTGGAACTGAGGTATCTTCTGTATCATATCCTCCAAAAATCTAAAATGACTAACATTCTTCCCATATGGGAAACCAGTAGCGACAATAAATTAACGCAAATACACACACACTCGGGGTCAGTCGGTTTCGGGTCTAAAATCAACATGTGTTATCATGGTAGTGTTACGACCACAGACCACAAATGCATTGACATGTTTATAATTGTTAATATCATTTCATGGAATGGTAAGTCTTGGTAATCCCTCTGATATGAGGAAGTGATGACGTTCTGTCTCGAGATAATGCACTGAAATGACCCGGATGTCGGAAAACCGCGAAATATATTTATCAGCTGAGTGTCGCTACTGACCGTATGTAGTTGCGCAACGATTGAGAAAAATATGTTTTATTAATTTGAATTTACGGATGAATGAGATGTTTATGATACTAGATGACATTCGTTACATTTTATGGAATAAGGAAAATGTTTTCGCCCATCCCGGTAACTCAGTTTTATTGAAATTATTTTGTACAAAAGGATTGAACACAACTTATCACCACATTATTGAAGACCTCTCCCAACACAATTTTTTACAATGATGGTAATTACGAGAAATTATGACAAATGCAAATTGTGTGAGTTTGTTTTTTAACACAGATAGAAAGGATAGTCTTATCAATCGTATGATTATTTATTTACATCGGGTGTGGACGATTATAAATTAAACATCACACATGCATATTATGAAATATGCAGTAAAACCTCAATAATAAGACCACCCTTGTGACCGTTGAATACTGGTCTTAATATTGAAGTGGTCTTAATATTGAGGTTGAATAAAGACCAAAACAGTCAAAATGGACTTGAAAAGTATGGTCGTAATATTGAGGTGGTCTTATTATTGAGGTTAAATAAAGAGCGGAACAGTCAAAATGGAGTTGAAAATGTGGTCGTAATATTGAGGTGGTCTTATTATTAAGGTGATCTTTAAGTTTTTCTGTGCTTGATATTGTTAGAACATTTTGAACTCAACAAATAACAATGCACTTTCGGAAAGATCATCTCGGTTACCGTATGTTCGAACCTCGGATGCATTCTCGACAGCTCTCGGGTATTTCCGTACCACTTCGTTACTTGTGTGTCAGTTTGATTGAAGATATTGGATTCAAGGGAGGCACTGTGTTCGATGGGTAGAGTGCCTGACTTATCAGAATTACCTGAGTTTGAGACCCGCGTTGAGCCGAGTTTGATCACGAACTTCACAATCCCAAAACAATGGTGCGAGTACTGGTTGGTAGCCAGGGATGCTGTCACCGAGAGTGATTAATATTATTGTAAGAAATGTTTCACAATCGTTGTGATATAAATACGTTTAAATTCAAACTATTAGATTCAAAGCCGGCTTAAGCCGGCGACGTCCGCACCCGGCGATGCGAGTCTCTTTCACTTAGGCCCCGGGCCGGTTGTTACGTAAAGGAGTGACTGACATTTAACATCTGAATATAAATGTATTGTTTATCTTAAAACCATTGCCTACTTCGGTGAAACTGCATTCACATTCCACGATGTATATCACGCAACAGTTTTCAATAAGGTCGTGTATAAATTCAATAAACGATTTGTTATCCGGCACAGTATAACAGTACCGGGTTATTTGTTGGTCCGAGCTTTATACCTAACCACTTTAAATGAGTGATGGAGTTAATTAACGATGTCCTGATATTAGATTAATGCATTGATTACCTTTATCTACAGATGGTCCTGGTGCATCAGGTATTTTCAAGCCATACAAAGTATTTCACACGAAATTCATAAACAAATTGCGCGAAAGAAAAATTACCCAGGTGTCATTTTTTATTCATACGGTTATTCGGCATTCCTCTGATTTCTTGGTAACGCAATGAGTTCCGGCACACCTTCTTCAACGAATACGTTATTACGTGTAACTTCAATTGTATCCGAATTAAATAAATAATTTAAATAACATTTAATCTTTTGAACATTTTTCGCTGCACAATTATTACAATAAAACTTAATTTCTGCACAATGTTTATATTTTTATTCGTAAAGTTATTAATAATTAATAAGATTATTTAGACATTTCAGTATTTTATAGTTACTGTGCGATAAGTTTATTTCCATACAAGAAACAGCTGTTAATCAGATCACCTACAGTCTGACCAGGATTATAATTGATTTCTTAAGTTAATTGTGCACTAGAACATTATTTTTGAAATTATTTTTTAATAAACTTAATTTTAATTCGTTTTTACAATAAAGATTAACGCTGCTCCGTGGTTTTATATGTTTAATATATATAAAGTAAAACCTCACCTTAAGACCACCTCAATAAGACGACCAGTTTTCAAGGGTCCCAAAGGTGGTTTTATTTTTGAGCTTTTACTGTATATATTGTATGCTATAACATTATGTATTTAAGAGTTATGTCATTATTACAATATGTTATTGTGTGTATTTTTATTGTATAGTCTCTCATAACTCAATATGTGGTGATACACATGTTATACATTATAATTGTTGTAGTTAGTAATGTGTACAATGTAAATTAATGAGATTAAAATAAAAAAAATAAAAATCTTTCAGTACATCTACTTTTTGACATTTTTATTAGATTGGTGAGGAATGGATGTTAAGTTTAATATTGTACACATAATCGATGCAACTGAAAAAAGTCATAAACACAATTTAGGAATCAATAAAAAGAAAAACAAAAAGATTTTGTCCGAAAATGTGTCTACTGGTTCAAGAGGAACAAAAAGGTACTGTTTTAAAAAAAATTCGGCATGTGATCACTGCATACAAGTCATTATAAATACATTTTTAGAACAATTTAGGTATCAATAAAAAGATGAAGAAACCGCTTTGAAATCAAAGAAAAATTGATTGGTCATATGAATGACATTCAGTTGGAAATCGGTGCTAGAAGACAAATAACGAAACATAGCGCTGACTTACGAATTTGGGAATTTAATGTCCCAAACAAAAACAAAATATAATACCCTTGAAATTTTGATGAATCATTGAATTATCCATGGATCATGTTTTATATAAACTGTGCTTAAAATCCTGAAGAGATTTTCTCATTTCAAGAGGCCGAATTTCAGACATAGTTTCATAAACAAGCATTCTCTAAAAAGTAAATTATTCAATTAAAAATCAATTAATATAAACAAAAACATTAACTATAAGATTCATATAAGATGTTTAAACATTTTTGCCGTCTTCATTCTTATCTAATGTTATCTAAACCTAGATACTTCGATTGAACAAAAACTTTGATTTCGGTTGAAAAATAAATAACAAAGGCATTTATTCTACCCGTTTATTGTTAACTTTGTGTTTTCCGTAACCAAACTTTAGATAATATAACAAGTATCAGTTATTCGGTACACCTCGGTCGATATGGCGAATCAAGCAGGATCCGCCAATCGTTGATTGCTAATTATACAGCCGGACCCGGTATCATCCGAAATAAATATCAGGTCCCGATGTATCGTCTTAGACATGGCGAAATGAAGAAAACACAACTTGTGATGTCACTATTTGCAAACAGGAAACAATATTTACTCCATAAGTATCGTCACTTCGTGTTTATATTGCCATATGGGGCAAATATTTGTCAGTACATGGTGACGTCACATGACGTTTTCTGGAAATGACGTCACTTTAAGAAGAAGTTGGAAATCGTACAGCGGTGCTCAAATATATATTTCATGTTTGTTTCACGCACAAAAAACGAAAAAATGTTACTTTAAAGTATGTAATCTCAACGCCTTTAAAAACACCTCACTTATTTGTGTATACTGTTTAAATGTGTTTTGTCTGTACAAATAAAAAACATTGGTATAAGCGACCGAAACATAAATTGTACCGATAATAACAACAACTTTATATAAAAAAAGCGACGGTTTTCATTTTATATTGGAAGAGCCTTTTCTAATGTCATTCAGTATAATATGTTGTCAATGTTTGAATCATTTCCACGTGTTGTTACTTGTCTTAACCATAAATTATACATTGTTAAGGTCGTATGATTATTGTCAATGTTCTAAGCGTCTTCCAGTTCATTTTCTATTTTTCTTTTATACTCTAATAATTTGTTTATAATTCAAAATGTTAAAAGCCAATCTTATTCCCTTATTCCCTTGAACTCCGACAAACACACTTACTATCTGTATATCTGTAAACAAATGGATTATCGAAACTATGCGAACGTTTGAAGATTTGAATAGGGCGTTTCCGATAAACTATCGACTTGGTAAAAACTGCTATGCCACTTGACATCTTGTGCTTTTCAAGTGACAAGTTTTGATATCTTAAATCGACGCTTATAAAAAAGTTTAAAGTATTTTATGATCTATTTTCGAGTGATGTTATTTTTTCTAACTTAAGTTTACTAAACTTTTCGGTTGCATTTAAACTCTATTGGCCAAAGGCCAGATAGTTTATGCCACGGCGAATTGTCTGTCGTGTGTGCGTGCGTCCGTGCGTCAGTCTGTTAAATTTTCATTCAAACGACTTCTCATTCCAAATCGCTCGGCCAACTTCACAGGAACGTTCATGCAAGCACATGGGGCGGTGTAGTATTATGTTGAAACACAGTATGTCTGTTGTAATGTTAGTAATGGTTAATTACTTTTCATGATAAGTGACTGCCTACTTAGTCAATTGATGTATATGTGCTAGAAATCAATGGCCGTATAGCTAATAAGTGTGAGGTTAGCTAGCTGTTAAATCGATTTACCCCCCCCCCCCCAGTTTTTACTGACAGTTCCAAGGTTGTAAATAACTGTATGGTTATTAATCTATTTGTGTGTTAGATGTATGTTAAATTTTCCTTTCCCCTGTGCAATTCCTTCACTTTATCTAGTGTTCATGTTATTTTCTCCCCATTTTCGATCTATTGTTGCCAGCTGTCTTGACTTGTCCTGTGATGTATTGCATCCAATTAACCCGTGTGTCCTCTTTAGTTCTCCGTAGTTATCCCTTATGGTCGGCAAGGTCATTCCTTGCGCACCTGTTCCCGTACGTATTTTATCCATGCGCCTCCTCAACTGCCTTATGTGTTATGAATTGTCGTTTTTCCGGAGGTCTGTGTGGGGGAGGCATTGTCTTATGTATGTGGCGTTCCCTGTAGCAACTTATTCTCTTTCTTTTGATAATGGTCTCATGCCCTTCAGTTTATGTTGTTATAACAGTTCATGTGTCAATTATAATAAATACCATAATAATTGTACAAACAGAGTGTCCCACGCATAGATTAAACTGCATTCAATATTTCATTCAAAAATCGAACTGTATTCACTGATAGGAAAACAATTTATCAAAATTGTACTTGTAAACTGGTCAAAAGTGTTAACCCGATAGTGCTATTCTGTAGAGTCTCTATAGAGCTACTGGAAACATCATATGAGCGCTGCTATGGGATTAACAACCTCTTCTGTATGTGACGTCATTTCAAGAAAACGCAACATGTGATGTCACTATTTGCAAGCAGAAAACAATATTTACTCCATATGTTTACTTCGTTTTATATTACCATTTGTGGCAAATATTGCTTACTGTCAGTACATGGTGACGTCACATGTGACGTGTTCTGGAAATGACGTCACTTAAAGAAGAGAGTGGAAATAGTACAGCGGCGCTCATATATTTTTTATGATTCAAATGTGTTGAACTATCAAAAAGTCGATGTTCACTTGTTAAAGTCATGTTCATTGATTCAAATCACTAAATGTCAGTATGCAGCGATGATTGTCAAAATACAAAATGGTGAGTCAGCTCTTTTGACCAGTATAATTATAATAATAGGCGTTATGAAAGTGGATTTAGATAAACCAGCGTTGATGACAATATTGGGCAGGCTTAAAACGGTTGATGTCGAAAGTCTGTGTTCAATCAAAATGAACGTTTATAATGATACACATATCTTCAATAAGACCTCATATTTTGCCGAAATAATATTGATGCCCAAATGAATAAGCGAACGAATTAGACAGATCGGGACGAGCGCACGGACGAATAGATAAATACATTATCTATGAAAAGAAACTGCAAACAATCGCAGGACTCTATATTCTTTTCAAAGACACTAATGAAATGTAAAATTTGACTTGTCCAACATAGGAAGCTAGTTGTCCGAGAACATCGGTCAATTTAGTAACAAATAAACATACACAATGATAGCTCCACAGTCTAAAATTAATAATCACATGTATGTGTTTGTGGAATTCTATCGTTTGACTTACAATTGAACAATTGCTGATGTTGGTTAGCTTTAAAAACAGACTTGTCTGGGACTAACTTCATCTCAACTGTTGGTTGTCTGATTCAACATTAGACTAGTCCGGAACGTCGGGTTAGTGGAATTCTAATGGATTTCTAGTGGATTCTAGAGCGCTGAATCGCCATCATATATATCGCATAACATATCAGAAATCAGTTTCGTTGATTGAACATGATCCGACAAAATATATGGGTAGCTCGGAGTTCTAAAGGGTTTCAAATCATTCAAGCATTTTCACCATCCATTTGGGCTTAGATATTTTTCGGCAAAAGGATCAAATGTATATTGAGATATTAACTTAATCACTTGACGTGGATGTCGACGTTATATGTATCTTATATAATGGTAACCATGGTAACGAATTAATGTGTTTGTTATCGGTTTTATGATAGAATTCTTACTCATCAGAGGCCAGGCAGATTACCATGGCAACCAGGCGCGAACGTGCATACGAAAATCCAAAATATGCCAACTTTCGTTGTCAAGAATTTAAATTATCTATTAGTATGCGCGAACAGGTAATCATTTGGTAACCTAATGGTTCAACATTAACATCTGTCATCGGTTATTATAGCATTTATAAATTTTAACATCAGATTTAAAAACATCAACATATATCAACCTATGGTTAGCGTCCACTTAAAAAACAATACAAACCCACTTGAAAATCTTTTCAAACCCACAACATCTCTGTCTGTCAACACTCAGACATTATTCACACAAACAAATTTAGGATTGAAGGGAATCAAGTATCTCGTGCTTGGGAATTAAGGAATTCGGGAAGTATCGTTTTGTAAGTGTATATTGTATATTCTAATGCATATTGTATTGGGCCGCTTACATCGTCAACACAAATATCGAAAGTATGGTAGGGTCAATGTGATATTAGTGTCACGAGACAAACCATTGATGTAGGTTCAAGGACGCTGTCATACGCTGACCATATCGATAATTATCAAAATGTGAATGAATATTCAACAATGTAGATGTCATCTAATGGTACAATATTCCCGAAAATATCAGTCCAGTCTAAGCCTATTTGAAATATAGCCCGTTAATAATAATGTGCGCGCGAGTGTCGTCCATCTCATAGCCAACAGTAATTTGTATTTGGGGCTCAGGGGGGTGTATTTTATTGGCTGAACTTTCTATACATCAAAAAAAAAATCCCGAATATTTGAGTTTGCGAATGATCTTAATAGAAACCTTTTGGTGATATCGAGCCTGTCTCTAAACATTACACAGTAATATCGGGAGGTAACACGCAAATACGTTTTACAATTGACCTTTGAGAAATATATATTGCCATATTTGGGTTCAATGAATGTTCAGATAAATTTGTCACTTTCATAAAGAAAAACAAACAAGAAAGAAAAACTTTTTGAAATTTATTTTTGAAAGCAATTAACATCACAATGCTTCACAAGTTACGGGGAAAAAAATATTCACGCAAATATTAAAAAATACCAAATGTAATTTGACAGAAAAATCCAACTAAAAAATAACTATGTATAATATGATGTTTAATTACACAATCGTAGGTAAATAATAACATGGTAAGGTTCTATAATTAATTAAGAAATAAAATCATGTTTGAGAAACACGAACAATCGGTCAATGGCGCTACCGGGAATCGAACCCAGGTCTAGGACTGCCGGTCCGTTATGCTAACCACTACACACAGCGACTTGACGTCATTTTCGTGTAAATTTATCATATATAAATTTATGATTAAGGTAAACTACAAGAGTCAAATATATGCAAGTTCCACATAAAGAGGTAAAATAGTATTTTCAGATATTTTGTTTCATTGAGTAAAAGCCATTTTAAACATATTTATGAGTTACAGATGGCGGTTAGTTGACAAATCCAATTGTCCTGGAATTAATTATCAACCAGTACTAACTTGCCCTTACTCAAGCAGCTGACATTTACCCTACATGTATCAGAGATGGAGAACAAATTATCGTAGCTACACGCAACAAGAGAACATGACCTGCGGGTCCGTGGATCGAACCCAGACCTCCTGGGTGACAGCTCAGCTCTCTATACCAACTGAGCAAACCGGAGGGGCTATTTTTTGTAAGACATTTTTCACCTGTGTTTCTTAACCTTTCAATTGCTTCATGTTTGACGCCATTAAAAACGCAACTAACTGAACAATGCGTCATTTTGTTCTTGTTCTTTATTAAACTCCAATACATAGTTCTCACATCTACAATATTTACCTCCCTTGTTCAGAATTGTCGGCCATTTTGATTGGCAAATTTCCAGGCAGTTTATTGGGAATATAATGTAAACGATGATAAACTAATCCGATATATAAAAAATAACTGATTCATTATGCTCGTATGGACATTTGGCTCACTAAGTTGAAGACAAAGTGGTTGTCACATGCAAATTTTCTTGGTATTTTTCTCAAGTATCAGTTTTGCCTATCAAAATGGCCGACAGTTAAGAACAAGGGAGGTAAACATTGTAGATGTGGGATCTGTGTAATATCTTTTATTTCTTTATTGATCAATTTTATGAAATTATCCTTGAGCAATAAAGAATATTTCTGCATTTGTATTGTCACATTATCTATGCACAATTTTTTTTTAATGCGTTTTTAATGGCGTTAGGTATATTAGCTCATCTTGGGAATAAATATTTTAAAAGTTATTTCAATGGTACAGAGCTTAAAAAATGCAAATCAGTGATATAAACAAGTTATCAATGTACATTAAACACCTTTAAGAACATGTCAACAAGTAAAAACTTTTGTGACAAAAGGAATTATAATTCAGCCATATAAAGTATGTATCCTACCCAGTAAACCTCGGGTATTTTAGACAGATTAGTCACAGATTTGTTTTCATATACAGTATGTTCAGTTATATCGCAAAGGACGCAATTTTTTTTTTAATTTATCAATAATGATGTCTTTTATTTTTTAAAAATTATCAAAAAAAAATAAAATCAGTTCAGAGCCAATACATTTGGTCAGTGATTTTGAACACAAATACGACTTTATGCAAAGTTGTAAGGAAATCTTAATCCGCATATAACTGATAGTGTTTTATTAACAAAATATAATGATTCAAATTATACTGATCAAAAGTGCTAACCCACCAGAACTATTTCACAAAGTTTTTAAAAATTATAATATTCTGTTGATTTTGATTGCAGTAAGCTGTATAACTACCCCAAAAGTTTATGAAAATCTGCAAAAATCGCATCCATTTTTACAGATCATTTTGTCATAATGTAGTGAAGATCCCCACAGCGAAAAAAATGGCCGGTTAGCATATTTGACAAGTAGATCTATATACTGTTGAAAAGTACAACTTATTACTTAATCAGCAAACTTAAATAGATATTGATCATTCTACTAATTATAAGCTATACCTACGCAAAAAATAGATATAAGTTAATGATAAGAATTGATAAATAACATTCAAATAATTCGAATAAATTTGTAATACAGACGACAAACGTGGCATTACAACACGTCGTATAATAAATATTTATGTCCCGACATTTCCTCAAATTCATGTCATAGAAAACAATCGAAACGTAAAACTTTTCTCAACACAAGAATGCACCGGAATGTACCGGGATTTACCGGAATGTCCCGGGATTTGCCGGAATGTACCGGGATTTATCGGAATGTACCGGAAGAACGGTAGTTTAAAACCGACTTTCTACTTTTTGTCCTAACCATTTTAAAATGGAGTCGTAGTTACGTTTCGTCCATCCTATATTTGCTCTAAAAATAAAAAAATATATTAAATAAATAAATATATAATATTAATTAAATACAGGCTGCTCACATAAGACATACTCGCGTTACAAATGAATCAAACAATATACATGTACATATTGTATCAAGTACTACCAACATTAACGTGATACACAAAGCGATTCCCGCGCTAACAATAAGATGCGTCCATTTCATTTGAACTGAAATATGTACTTAACACCTATTTTATTTGACCACAGAACATGGTGAAAGTGGTAGCTTGTTAAGCAGTCAGCTGCAATTTGCATTTGTTACTAAACAAAATTCATTTAAAACTCACTTAAAGACCATTTTCATGGTTTTGCTCTTTATTCAACCTCAATATTAAGACCATCTCAATAATAAGACAAAACATTCCAGTCTATTTTCACTGTTTTGCTCTTTATAATATCTTAATATTAAGACCACCTCAGTATAAAGACCAGTTTTCAAGGGTCCCAAGGGTGGTCTTATTATTCAGGTTTTACTATACTTCTTCCTTTGTTTCATTACGTAAAACATTTCTCAACAAAAGAATGCACCCGAATGTGCCGGGATTTACCGGAATGTCCCGGGATTTGCCGGAATCTATCGGGATTTACCGGAATTTCTAAATTTAGTATATTGGCGTTCCTGCTCAGTATTTTCAATTCGAATAATATTTACATGTAGGAGTATTTTAAAGAAACTCAAAACATTCTTATTTTTGTATTTACAAAATACATATACGTTCGTAAAAACACGTGATTTTTGTTGGGGGCAACTGAAACCTCAAAATTAAGACCATAATTGGTGAAGTTCGTAGCGTAATTTATAAGGTGGTCTAATTATCGAAGAAAAATTAAACTGGAACATGGAAATACACTCTTATTAATGAGTCGGTCTTACTTTCAAGATGGTCATTAAGTGAGGCTTTACTGTGCATAATAGCTGAAATTACTGACACCTTATCAGTCGTCCCAAATGATAGGCATTGTCAGTATCCAGGCTTTTGATAACTAGACTATCTAGCTTTTAAACAGAAATGACGTCATACTTTTGTGATAATGACCCTTGGGTGATAACCTATCATATCACACCTATCTGGGATCAGTAACTTCAAGTGGGCGTTAAATCTTCATAATATTTCATCACAAATGAAGACATTGTATATTTAATTACGATACACGATAACAGGAATCAACCACAGGCATGTGAAAAAATCTGGCTGAAAGATAAACAAGTTTAAATAACTTTAAGGTGTCAGAAGTTTTTTGGTTGCAATTACAACAAATTCAAGTACACATGTACTAAGAATATGACACGTACCGTATTAGTGCCAATGCACTGTCAGCTCCCTTCCTGGCCCCTTTTGGGGGTTTGTCTCTAAACAGTTGATCCAACTATAATATATGAAACAAGCTTTAACTAATTCAAACAGTATATGACTGGTTGACACATTCTATGACTTGTTGACACATCATATGACTGGTTTACATATTGTATGACTGGTTTACACATTATGTGATTGGTTAACGCATTATATGACTGGTTTACACATTATGTGATTGGTTAACGCATTATATGACTGGTTTACACATTATGTGATTGGTTAAAACATCATATGACTGGTTAACGCATTATGTGATTGGTTAACGCATTATATGACTGGTTTACACATTATGTGATTGGTTAAAACATCATATGACTGGTTTACACATTATGTGATTGGTTAACGCATTATATGACTGGTTTATACATTATGTGATTGGTTAAAACATCATATGACTGGTTAACGCATTATGTGATTGGTTAAAACATTATTTGACTGGTTAACGCATTATGTGATTGGTTAAAACATTATATGACTGATTAACGCTTTATGTGACTGGTTAACACATTATATGACTGATTTACACATTATATGACTGATTAACCATTATATTATTGGTTAACATTATATGACTGGTTAATACATTACATGACATATTAACACATTATATGACTGATTAACCATTATATTATTAGTTAAACATTATATGACTGGTTAATACATTACGTGACATATTAACACATTATATGACTGATTAACCATTATATTATTGGTTAAACATTATATGACTGGTTAATACATTACATGACATATTAACACATTATATGACTGATTAACCATTATATTATTGGTTACCATTATATGACTGGTTAATACATAACATGACATATTGACACATTATATGACTGATTAACCATTTTATTATTGGTTAAACATTATATGACTGGTTAATACATTACATGACATATTAACACATTATATGACTGATTAACCATTATATTATTAGTTAAACATTATATGACTGATTAATACATTACATGACATGTTAACACATTATATGACTGATTAACCATTATATTATTGGTTACCATTATATGACTGGTTAATACATTACATGACATATTAACACATTATATGACTGATTAACCATTATATTATTGGTTAAACATTTTATGACTGGTTAATATATTACATGACATATTAACACATTATATGACTGATTAACCATTATATTATTGGTTAAACATTATATGACTGGTTAATACATTACATGACATATTAACACATTATATGACTGATTAACCATTATATTATTGGTTAAACATTATATGACTGGTTAATACATTACATGACATATTAACACATTATATGACTGATTAACCATTATATTATTGGTTAAACATTATATGACTGGTTAATACATTACATGACATATTAACACATTATATGACTGATTAACCATTATATTATTGGTTAAACATTATATGACTGGTTAATACATTACATGACATATTAACACATTATATGACTGATTAGCCATTATATTATTGGTTAAACATTATATGACTGGTTAATACATTACATGACATATTAACACATTATATGACTGATTAACCATTATATTATTGGTTAAACATTATATGACTGGTTAATACATTACATGACATATTAACACATTATATGACTGATTAACCATTATATTATTGGTTAAACATTATATGACTGGTTAATACATTACATGACATATTAACACATTATATGACTGATTAACCATTATATTATTGGTTAAACATTATATGACTGATTAATACATTACATGACATATTAACACATTATATGACTGATTAACCATTATATTATTGGTTAAACATTATATGACTGGTTAATACATTACATGACATATTAACACATTATATGACTGATTAACCATTTTATTATTGGTTAAACATTATATGACTGGTTAATACATTACATGACATATTAACACATTATATGACTGATTAGCCATTATATTATTGGTTAAACATTATATGACTGGTTAATACATTACATGACATATTAACACATTATATGACTGATTAGCCATTATATTATTGGTTAAACATTATATGACTGGTTAATACATTACATGACATGTTAACACATTATATGACTGATTAACCATTATATTATTGGTTAACACATTATATGACTGATTAACCACTCTTATTAAATGTAGGAATGCATAAGTAGAAAAACAAAGCAATATAATGCAATAAGATTTTAATAATGAAGAAAATTTAATTGCTGTGATGGGCACATACACTGTTTTTATTTATCTTACATAGTACTGAATTGAAAAGGGAGATTACCTGTCGCAGCTCAAACTCTGAGTTGATATACGCAGTTACGTCCCCTATCATCTCTCGGATAATGAACGTATCACCTCCAAATCTAAAAAGTACAGTATGACCAATAAAAGTAGAGCTGTCATTGCTTCGGTAAAATGCATATCAACGATATCGATATATCGGATGAGACATATCGACGACATATCGATATATCATGTATCGTTTACTAAAATGCCAGTAACATGCTTGCTATTCATGATTTCATAAATTTTCACTGAAATATGCATTTTCTAACTTTGACCATCTTGCTTCCTCATGAAGTGCGTACTTTCTTGTAAAATAAATAAGAAAAAATCTGAATAATCTTCAGATATTTGTTTTACGTACGGCGAAGTTTTAGACAGTCTTTTGACATCACAAGGCTTCAAATTTTAGATGAATTTGGGAGCCGTTTTCAGGCCTGCATTCATTATTTATAAGAATCGATTATTTAAACATATGTATCGATAATCGATCGACAGACAAATATCAATGATACATTTCGTGTAAGAAATACACATATACATTATTGATATAAGTAACAACAAAGAGCAAAATCAAGGGAGGTAATTTATAGTGAATGTACGCAGTTTCGAGGGCAGTTTGTCAAGAGTTGTCGTTCCTGGGAGGGAATATATGTTAAAATTGCATGGAAGGAATTTTAAAGAAGCTCTAAGCAGGGAGTCACTCAAGAAAGGTGTCGATACGGAATCTGTCAACGAATGATTCTTACTTTTCATTCAGATCGTCCCATCGAGTCATCAAGAAATGTAGAGCGATCATTCGACCAAGCGGTGTATGGGTAAAATATCCCATGACAAATCGTACGTCCTGCATCTTAATTTTATTTTCATCGAAAATCCAGTTGGCATACCTGTAATATGATTTGATATTTGATAGTTTGGTACTTTGAAACAGTAAATCAAATCAAATGAAAAAAGTGTCATTGCAATTCGATAGTACTGCATGAACAGGTACTTGCCCTTCGTCATTTAACATAGTAACATGCTATCACGTGGTATGCTGTGGAAAATCTGATTAAACAATTGACCGAAACTATCCGAGTATTAACGAATATCATGTTATCTCGAAAATTGATTACTCGAATCTAAAAATTAAACTGAAAGGCCAAAAATATATAGTAATACATTATGATGATTCAAAAACATTGGTAGACCCGTCGTTTTCATACTTTAATACAGTCATCACAAAATAATACTATCAGACATGTAAATAGTTAGATAATGTTTGTTGCCATGGATACACAAATCCTCAAAACTAGGATTGAATATTACCTCCAAAGTAACCATGGTTTCTGGGTGTGAGCGAGAGCTTCCATCAACATCTCTCGTTCTGATGGAGAATTTGTCTCCTGCGATTTTATCCACACGTGGTCCCATTCATCCACGCTCCCTTCTCTGACCCCTACAGCATATATCACCTGGGAGAAATCAGTTGGAAGTCTGGAAAAGATTAACATATATATTCAGCGAATAGAGCTTCTGAGCAATGTATATTATCATAATGCAAAATCATCAGTAACCGTTCCAAATGTAAAATATGTCCGCTCATTGTGTGAATATTATCATTACTTAATGTAAAATTCGTCAGTTCCTTTTAAAAAATAATGATATTAAAGTTTTTCTACGTCAAATGTGCTTTATGTATATACATATGTATGTGTATGTGTGTGTGTGTATATATATGTGTATATGTGTGTTCATGTATATATGTATGTATATGTATGCATATATATATTGGTTAATGACATGTATACAGTATGCTGATATGTTGTGCAATTTTGATGATGTTGTTTTTGTTAATGATTTCTTGAAATGTTAAAATATTCATTATATCCATCTATATAGTATCATAATGCTCTAGTGATGTTCGTGCATATCATATTTTCGATGTGTGTATATATCATGTGTACTTATCTGTATATATGTTAATCTCTTCACTTATGGAGGAATAAAAGTATCTATCTATCTACCTAACGTGAAATTCAGTTATTCCAAGAAATAAAACAATATTCAGATTATCGTTTTATGTTAGACATGTATAGTCGTATCTTCATGTCCCAGGAAATATCTAATTTCATATTGAATCAATTAATAAAATAGTATGTAATTTCCTGATTTAACACTACGTAAAACGGCGAAAATCTCCGACTAAACTCTTCAACATCCACAAACCGCTGACTATTTCCCCTATTGTTGTTTCTGTATGACTTTGTACATATTCTTACATAATAAGTTGACAGATGAAAATAAAACATACCGAGTTCCATTCTTCATCCACGCTTGAAAACGGTCTTTAGCATACGCAACAGCTTCCGGTACGCCAACATCACATCCCGTTTTCAGGAGCATGCGCCGAAGGTACCTTGAATACGGAATGGGTTCAGAGTCATTGGGAAAACATAATAAAACGCAATTGTTTAGATGTATAGAGGATATCAAATGAGAGTTTATAGTAATATAGAGTAATATGCACCATTGCTTTCAGTACCTTGATTTTAAAAGACGAGAAACCTTTATTTGCGATTCGAAATACTTACATTTCTGGCAATGAACCATGATCGTCTGTTCCTATTTTTGAAAAGACAGGCGCAACAAGCTTTCCTATGTATTTCTGAAACAAATGAAACATATTTAGTAGCATAAACTGAGTTTACAATATGTAATTTTTTTTATTGAAATGCTTATAAAACACGAACAAGAGTAAACTTTATATACCTCAAGTAAAACATAGGCACTGTATTTGGATAACATTCCTCGGAGAAACTCCACACAGTCGATGAAAGCTTTCCAAGGGACGTAACTCTCTTCAAACTGTAGATAAGTTGTTAGGTTTAATGCTAGACCGTACTCCAGCATGGACGCTCTGAAATGAACAGACCACGTTCAATATATTGACGGATAAACTGCTGGTTTCAACTTATAATTCTACTAATGTAACTATGGTAACGGTATATTGTTGTTTGCACAGCAGGATTAGAGGGAAAATCCCATCTTTATACCAAAAGTTTTGCTTCACCTTTCAATGTCAGTTTAGAAAAAGGATCACGTTTTATAAGGTCTACTGACTTGGCTGACATCAACATTCGAACAAGACCGAGGCGAATACATATCTGGAGGCGATCTGGGTCCGATTCTGGGCAGTACCGTCCCAGTAACGGGACAGGCTGGAAAAAATATGTAAGGACTTTATGCCTAGCGCACGTCGAAGTCAAAGTTCAAGTTTCGGTATGGTGTAAAGTTCGATATTTGGCCGTACCAGTCCAAGAACCGGTCCAATTTGGGACCGTATCAGTCCCAAAACCGGTCCGATTTGGACCGTACCATCACGGTACCGGGAAAGGTCCGGAAAAATATCGGACAGGACTTTATACTCAACCCTTGTCGAGGCCAATCGGTTTTGGGCCGTAACAATCCTGGTACCGGGTCAGGTCCGGAAAAAAGGGATGTTCACTGAAGCTGGGACTAGAGCAGATAAAACCTACCTTGCAAGATTGAATGCATCACCAATCAGACCTGCCCTATTTGAACGACATATCACCTACAAGAAATAATTCCTACATTCATTTCTTAATTATAATGCGGTTATCGTTTGAGCACTTTCATGGCAAAACCTCCATTGGTGACGTTGGTTATAGCACTGAGTACACCAAAACATTAAATGCAATTATCGTATGTATAAGAACTGTTTACATATCTCATAATCAGATATGATGTACCATTTAACAAGAGAACAAGGTTTAATGAAAGTTTTTGCACAATCAGACCAAAATTATGGACTAACCTGCCGTTGTATATTAAGCAGTCAGTGTCTATAGATGTGTTCAAGAAAAACCTCAAAACTCACTATTTTACACAGTTTTATGACTTGTTTTAAAATAGACTCGGATAAGAAATGTCTGATATTTTATGACTTGTTTTAAAATAGACTCGGATAAGAAATGTCTGATATTGTATTTTTTAGCGTCTTAGAGCTTTTACATTTATTTTTTTTAATCGTTTGCTTAGACCAATTATGATTTTAATTAACGTACTTATATAACTACTTCAGTCATCTTTAATCTATTGAATGTTGCAAGTTTTAATATTATGTTGTTTAATTGCTTTCCATTGTTTTTATATCCGTATATGTTCAAATTATATGTTAGATATAAAAGTGTATGCATGTATTGTACAACGCCATTGAATATAATGTATAGAAATAGGCGTTTAATCAAATAAACACGTTTAACGTTTATAAGAAATGACACAATTGCCAACGAAAATAGTTTTTTATATTACTGAATTTTGCATGCAGTTAAATACATACATAACGTATTAACTGCTTTAACATTTATTCAAAATATCATTCGGGTACTAGATATTTGTGGGCACTATTGACAATTTTAATTTATTAATAGCATATTAAATATTTGTTCCATCAGCTAGAAAATTTCTTGAAGAAAATTCCTCAATACTGGAACGTGATTTGAATAAATACTCATGTATACAAACTGTGTGATTTTTTTGGAGTTGATCGATCAGTTTCTGCCACATTGGAATATCGTAATTAATTCGGTAAAACCCTGCGTAATTCACGTTTCCCAGGATCCATCCGTCTGTAGTTTTCTCTATACGAGCTGTGAAATGTACAATCACAGTATACAGTAAAACCTCAATAATAAGACCACCTGTGGGACCCTTGTAAAATGGTCTACTTATTGAGATGGTCTTAATATTGAGGTTGAATAAAGAACAAAGCAGTTAAAATGGACTTGAAAATTGTGGTCTTAATTTTGAGGCGGGCTTAATATCGGAGGTTGAATAAAGGGCAAAACAGTGAAAATGGACTTGAAAAGTGTGGTCTTAATTTTGAGGCGGTCTTATTATTGAGTTGGTCGCTAAATATGGTTTTACTTGCAGATCTGGCTACGCCCCTGATAGCATTACTTAAATTACATAAGTGTTAAATTTAAGAATTAGATTTTATCCTACGACACCCCCTACACTATGTAATAATGTTATAGTCCTACCTGGTCCCATCTGCATCCAGCGTAGACTTGATTCAGTCTCTCCTTCCTGAATATACGTGAATGGAACATACCAAATATACCTAAAACACAAAGGGATATCCGAATATTGCGTTCTTTATTTTGTCATGAAATACAGTACAGCTGTGACGTCATGCCTCTGTTCTTGATGCACCTTATCGGTAATGTAGTAAACCCAGAGCCGTACAATATGTTTGAGGTATATTTTCATCACTGCGCATGCTCAGATTATGAGAATATTTTACTAGCTTCCGGTGTGAGAAGCATAATATTGTACGGATCAGCCAAACTATTGGACAGTAATTTAAAGTACAGTCAGTCCTCGTTGATTCGAACACGTCGGTTAATTTACATGGTTTCGATTTCCTTTCAATTCGACGTGCTAAGAAGATACAGGACTATATATGTATTTCGGATGATACCAAGTATTCGGATAGGAAGTTGTTGACTAAACGAGGTCAGACTGTAAAAGTCGTGAACTGTCAAACTTGTAAAATATTGAACTTTCTTTGGTGTTACACCCCTGAGACAGGTTTATATGTAGCCTATTGGTCATTTTTTTGGCTTATATCAATAACATACAATCAATATCGCAAATCGAAAACGTGACAGCCTCATTAGACTATTCAACTTTATCGTCGGAAATTATTTGTTCACACCCAGCTTACATGATACACTTTATACTTTATAGGGCCTATGTTACAATTTGCTTATATCATGCAAGTGATATGTTAACAAAACAGAAGTCACATTAATAAACAATCTTGACTAAACTTAACAAGACTTAGAACCACATGATCGATTATGTGTACAATGGTACCAGTATAAGAAGAGTTATGGCCCTTGATTTAATACACACATGTTCATAATACGTTTGTGTTAATAATACGGTTAAACAATCATACGACGCGTTTCGTACTCTTGCTGACCAAACCAACTTGACATTTCAGATATTCAGTGGTTCTTATACTGTATTCCTGACTCAAGGGACACAACTCTTCAATGACTTATACTGTATTCCTGACTCAAGGGACACAACTCTTCAATGACTTATACTGTATTCCTGACTACAGGGACACAACTCTTCAATGACTTATACTGTATTCCTGACTCAGGGGACACAACTCTTCAATGACTTATACTGTATTCCTGACTCAAGGGACACAACTCTTCAATGACTTATACTGTATTTCTCACTCAAGGGACATAACTCTTCAATGACTTATACTGTATTCCTGACTCAGGGGACACAACTCTTCAATGACTTACCCATACGGCGATTCCTCTCTTTCGTTGAGTTCTGATTGCGTATTTATCAGAAATCTTGTTTGTTCTAGATGATAGAAGTCTCCAGCATCATGTATACTGATCACTGGGTAGCCCATCTGTCTGGTCCACGTGTCCATTATCTCACCAATTTTTACAGAACTGTTGGTTGCCTAGTTAACATAGTATCCAAGGGAGATAATCATTAAAATACATTCAAACAATTGTTTTCAAAGTTGTCTCCCTTTTCTTAGAGAACTATTGGTAGCCTAGTTAACATGGAATCCAAGGGAGATAATCATTACAATACAGTCAAAAATTGCATTTGGAGTAGCCTCCCTTTGATTACAAGATCCCTATGCATTTAAGAATTCTGTTTATCTGTTTATTTTATACATTGTTCTGGTTATATTTTATAGAAATAAGGCTTATGTATTGTTGATGGAAAATCAGTTGAGAATATCGATGTCTATTGGTAATTGGTAATTTGCAAACATGCTTTCATTGGCTGATTACCTTCCTGTTATGACATTTGTTGTTATTCGAAAACTCAAATTGTAGAACGGTCAGTAACGAAGAATACAATGTACATTGTATACGTATTAGTGGAACATTTAATCAATCGTTGCCTTTGATATAAGTTCCTAGGAAGCGGTAGTGTGGCTAGTTCTCAGTTGGCCGCTTATACCGAAGCGTGTAAGCTCAAACCCATATGAGGTCATGACCACGATTCATGATATAACACCAATTATGGCTTTACTGAGATGAGTCCCGACCACGTTTCATGATATAACACCAATTCTGGCATTACTGAGATGAGGCCCGACACCAATACTGGCTTTACTGAGATGAGGCCCGACCACGATTCATGATATAACACCAATGCTGGCATTACTGAGAAAAGGCCCGACACCAATACTGGCTTTACTGAGATGAGGCCCGACACCAATACTGGCTTTACTGAGATGAGGCCCGACACCAATACTGGCTTTACTGAGATGAGGCTCGACACCAATACTGGCTTTACTGAGATGAGGCTCGACACCAATACTGGCTTTACTGAGATGAGGCCCGACACCAATACTGGCTTTACTGGGATGAGGCCCGACAAGTACGGGCGCCTAATTCAGGAATTGTGAAGTTCGTGGAAAAAATTCGCACTTTCAAACCCACGCATAAGAATCAGGAGTTCGGTGCACTTCTACAACACCAATGCCAAATGACTCTTACCTCCGCGAATGTCTGCCACAGTTCAGACATTTCTGCATTCTTGAATTTATACTTTTGAACATACATCTGTAATAAATTAGAGTTATTTATAAAACATTAGAGTTATTACTACATTTGGTGGTTGTCAGAACATTCATAACATGATATAGAGAGATGGAGTGGATAATTTCCTCAATATAAACAAGGGGCAGTAACTCCATTAACATGTGACGTGACAACAACAGCCACTTATGTAAGTATGATTCTTTATACTTCATGTAAAGTTTCATAAACATCCTATAAGGGATTGGAGATATTAAGCGAATAGAAACGAACGAACGAACGAACGAACGAACGAACGAACGAACGAACGAACGAACGAACGAACGAACGAACGAACGAACGAACGAACGAACGAACGAACGAACGAACGAACGAACGAACGAACGAACGAACGAACGAACGAACGAACGAACGAACGAACGAACGAACGAACGAACGAACGAACGAACGAACGAACGAACGAAGAACGAACGAACGAACGAACGAACGAACGAACGAACGAACGAACGAACGAACGAACGAACGAACGAACCAGCACTTACTTGTAACCCCCGCCGGAATCCTTCCTTGCCTACAAAAGTCTCCAGCATCCGCAACAACGCCATTCCCTGAGAAATAAATGTAAAGACATTCACAAAAGTTAATAATTGAACCTATATTCATGTATACCATGGTTAATAATACTATTAAAATATGCTATACTTCGCAAAATTTACGAAAATTCATGATCCAATTTTCGAAATAAAAATAGACATTTCAGACAAATGTGTAGTTTAGTAAAGTATGTATTAGAAAGTATGAATATAAGTCTTAACTTATATACCTTGCATTGACTATCAAACCATTTATCACTCTCGATGACTCCTTCCCTGGTTACCAACCAGTACTCGCGTCTATTTCATAGATTGCAAATTTGTCCGTTCAACCAAAGCCCAAGGCGGAGTTTGAACCCGTGACCTTCAGATCAGGAGTCATGGGTTCTACTTTTCAATTACTTAATTGCCCTTTATTCACTTTTACTTACCTTGTTGTAAGATATTTGGTCGAACGACTCAGCAATTTCTTCAGGATGGTTGATCTTTGGTGATACGGGATGGGACGTCTCCAACGCGTCTTTAACCATTACCGGAAACATATCTTCTACCACGATTATATCCGGCTGTAATTTGGTAGATATGAGAATGAAATCTACTCAGTTAATACTGTGTAACTCAAATATGTGTACAAGTATGGCAGAACACGAAATATACGTAAATTACAAACAATGTAAGACTCCGTTTGAAGTAGTACTCTCCAACTGTTTGATTGTTACCGGTTAAATGGAACAGTTACGCAATCTCAATCCAGAGTTGTTGTTCCTGTTATGCTGCAATACAAGTAATATGGAGCGTAACAAGAACGACAACTCTGGACAGAGTGAAGCAGGTGCACTGACACGTTCATGCAATCGCTATCCAGAGTTATTGTTCCTGGTACGCTGCAATACTAGTAATATGGAGCGTAACAAGAACGACAACTCTGGACAGAGTGAAGCAGGTGCACTGAAACGGTCATGCAATCTCTGTACAGAGTTATTGTTCCTGGTACGTTGCAATACAAGTAATATGGAGCGTAACAAGAACGACAACTCTGGACAGAGTGAAACATGTGCACTGAAACGGCCATGCAATCTCTGTACAGAGCTATTGTTCCTGGTACGTTGCAATACTAGAAATATGGAGCGTAACAAGAACGACAACTCTGGACAGAGTGAAGCAGGTGCACTGACACGGCCATGCAAACGCTATCCAGAGTTAGTGTTCCCGGTACGCTGCAATACAAGTAATATGGAGCGTAACAAGAACGACAACTCTGGACAGAGCTGAAACATTGATACATTGTACGTGGAACAGCTCATTCTTTACTTACCACATTCCACTCAGGGTAGGCATGCGCCATTGCAAAGTACATCAGTGTGCTGGCAAACCCTTCATTCAACCAGAGGTCATCCCACCATTTCATAGTGACCATATTCCCAAACCACTGGAAATAAAGTAGAATAAGTACACTGGTCAAATCAGCTCATAAAACTACTACACAACAATTCAAAGTGAAAAAGTATAATGGCATTTATCAAATATGTAAGGTGGCATAGAGGTGACATGTGTGAAATGGTTTTTATCTCATTCCCACGACTTAGTATGCCTTGAATTTATTATCAACCAGTACTAACTTGCGCGCATGAACCCAGCTGACAACTCCTCCACACAAGTCAGAGGTGGAGGATAAATGACCGTAGCTACATGTCATGGGAGGACATGGTCTGACCTGCTTGGGAATTACATACCATCTTAACCAACCGGACCAGGTTCAATTTAATTAATACAATTTTTGATGTATTGATGTCCCTGTAATATCGCAAACGTCTCTGCGCATGCGCAAGTTTTTGGAATAATTCTATTGTTAAACACAGGACACCAATAACAGTTCAAAATTTAGCTGACACTATATGTGTCTTCCCATGTGCAGTAGCATTTTAGAAACTGTCGGGATAGCAGAGTCGGTTCTCGTTTTTCGTCAACCTTCGTCATCCGAAATAAATATCAGGTCCCAATGTATTCTTCCAACGTCGAATTGAAATGGTCTATACGAAACTATGCGTTATTCGAAATACAATTTTGGACCCGATGAATTCGAATGAACGAGGTCCGAAGGTATATATATACCAACTTATACAAATTTATTAAATTCTAATTATCCACTTACCGTATGAGCGATTTCATGGGCAACAATTAAGGTGACCATATATTTGTTGGAGCTTGAGCTTACTTCCGGGTCATACAGTAACGCGGTCTCGCGATAAATCACGAGACCCCAGTTCTCCATGGCCCCTCCACTGAAATCAGGGACCGCAACGTGATCTGTGAAAAGTATCAAATGAATGAAATAAAGGATATGTGTGTGTTCCGGTGTAAGATCGAAAGTTATTTCACCGAATGAGCAGCGGACGGAATATTTCACGCATAATTAAGTCAGGTTATCACAAGGTGGAATAACTTTCGATCTTACACCGAAAATACAAATATCCTGTTTATTTCATGCTTCTTCTTATTTTTTACTCGTCCATTACATCAAAGTTATTAATAAATTTTACATGACGTCTTTATACTATATAAGGGACAAAGGGGAATAACTCTAGAAGGAATAAAGGGAGAGAACTGGTGACAATCTCCTGCGATTTCTTACCTGCTTTTGGAACTACGTCTGAAATTTGAAAATAGTCCGTGAAGTATGCGTAGGTTTTTGTAGCGAAGTCTAGAGCATACAGCGTCTGGTTAATTAGATCTGGTTGGGACCAAATTCGCAGCTAAAATAAAAACAGAAGAAACAAAGTCCAATAAAATACATTTTAATACATTGTACAAATTTCATTGGTTTACAGTCTCGTTTATTTCTTTAAGGCCCAATGTAAATAATACATTTTACAAATATTTTGGGTCTGTGTTTTTATAGTTTATAAACAATAGTAAAGACGAAATCTGAGAGTCGGAACATGCCGAGCACTGAAATACGCCGATTGCCGGAATATGCCGAGTGCCGGAGTACGCCGAGTACTGAAATACGCCGAGTGCCGGAATATGCCGAGTGTCGGAATACACCGAGCACTGAAATACGCCGATTGCCGGAATATGCCGAGTGTCGGAATACACCGAGTATTGAAATACGCCGAGTGCCGGAAACCGCCGATGGCCGGAATATGCTGAGCGCCGGAATACGCCACAAACATTCCACAATTGCATATCATTAATAATACGGGGTTTTGAATACTTACAGTGTAATTGTTTTCCAGAATAGTTTCTTTGAACTCAAAATCAGAAATCACAAAAGCCAACAAGTAAGTGGACATTATGGGCGTGACCTGAAACCGAACACTCGTCCTGGAGCAATCATCAACACATTTCTTTGATACCACTGGCATGTTACTTAGCGCGGTGTATTCTGTAAAAGAAAGGTGGTTGACAATAAAACTTCGCACACCCGGACCTTCTGAAACCCGGAATATTCCGGAAATCTCGGAAAAATGCCCGATACTACTTTTATCCCATCTTTTTTGTCAGCAGGTTTTAGGGGTTGGAGGTAGACCCCAGTAGCCCCTTCTAGCGTTATTTTTAGAATAGCTGGCATCTGGGTAGACCCAACGACCTTACCGCAAGTCAGCTCACATACAAATTCCACATCCCTGGTGGAGTGCAAACCCGCAGTGGTGAGAGGGGCAAGTGATTTGATGTCAGTGACCTTGACCTTTCGACCTCTGAGGCCCCCAAAACAATTAACATTACAGCTGTTCTGTTGGGATGTTTATGGTTGGGGCGACACGTGACAATGTGACACAATATGCATCGACACTAACAGGTTTCCGTAAACAGTACTGGTCAAAAGAGATAACCCGCCATTTTGTATTTCAAGAATCTTCACTGCATGAAGACAAAGCGATCTGAAACGATGGACGTGATTTTTACAAGTTTATATCAACTTATTTCGATATTTCGCTCCTTTTGAATCATAAATTTTATAGACAACTGCAATCAAAATGAAAAGAAGATGTGTCCAATGGCTTTTTATCGATTGTGTGAAACGTTGCTGGCGTGATATCACTTTTGACCAGTACACGTACAATCAGCATACCTGACGAATGTGTTATAGACACTGTAAATGTTGCCTTCATTGCTGGTTCATCAAAGCAAGGGAAAACCTTTCTTGCTGCGGTAGACTGAAGTTGTGAGGCCGTCAAATTTCTGAAATATACAATACAGTAAACACTTATGGTTTTAGTTGTAATGTTGTCTTACTATCGGGTTAAAATATGGATGAAAAATTACAAACTGACCCTTGAAAGTGAGGTCTTTTTTATGAGGTAGTCTTTAAGTGAGGTTTTATTGTATAAGTCACCTATTTATTATGTATAGTATTGTTGAGGCCCATGTGGTAGATTGTGTTGTTCCAAATTCGAAACCTCTTCAAATATAATATTATCATTGTTATTTTTATTGTTGTTGATGTTGTTGTTTTTTTTGTTTTTTTATTATTATAACAAACTAATTATTGTTATTTTTGTTGTTGTTTTTATTATTATTACTATTATTATTATTATTTTTATTATTTTTATTATTATTTTTATTGTTGTTGATGTTGTTTTTATTATTATTATTTTTTATAGTTATTTTTATTGTTGTTTGTGTTGTTGTTTTTATTCTTATTATTTATCATTATTATTATTTTTATTATTATTATAATTATTATCATAAGTTGTAGTACTGGAAGCAGTAGCAGTAGCGACAGAAGCAGTTGTAGTGGTAGTGGTTGTTGTAGTGCCGACAGCGGTAGTAGTAGTATTACAGTGTCACCTCTTAACATCAACATCCTTTGAGGATGCATATTTCAGTTGTTGAAGAGAGGTTGTTGTTCTATAGCTAAGGTTCACTGATTACTACGCGAAAATGGATAATGCTGTTAAAGAGCGGTTGTTGCTCAAGATAAGGGCGGTCCAGGGAAGTTGCACTTTGCAGCCATTTTAACCAACAAAATCTATAACAATGATCCATGTACTGTCTAATCGACAGAAATATCTCTTTCTAAGTATATCATTTAAACGGGGAAGAGGTTTTGCTGTGGTGTATTTATACCCAGGTAACATGCTGTTGTTTATTCACTCGTCTCCCAGCACAAGAGTTATTTCAGTTAAAGTCACATTGCATTTTCGAAATTGTCTTTAAATGTTTCAGATGTTGTTTTATAAAACGTAGAATTTCCATTTTCTCTGAACTTTATTTGAAATACGGAGAGGTTGATTCCAGGCATTCTATATTGGAATTATTGAACATTGAAATCCCTTGAGACATCAAAATAAATAGGAGCCATTGCGTACAAATCTTCGTAAATGGATGAGATGTTTACGTTATCAGACAGTTTTAACTTACATAATGGCACCGTTTTCTAATCTAGCATTTTGTCAAATATAGGTTATGTGTTTTCATTCAATGTCGTAAAAGACTTACTGTTGGATCTCGTTCATTCAAATTCATCATTTCGAATAATACATGGTTTCGAATAACCCATTTCAATTCGAAGTGCCTTAGAAGATAAATCGGGAGCTGATATTTATTTCGAATAATACATGGTTTCGAATAACCTATTTCAATTCGAAGTGCCTTAGAAGATAAATCGGGAGCTGATATTTATTTCGAATAATACATGGTTTCGAATAACCTATTTCAATTCGAAGTGCCTTAGAAGATACATCGGGAGCTGATGATTATTTCGGATAATACCAAGTATTCGGATAGAAAGTTGTCGAATAAACGAGGTTCAACGGTACATTCTCCGTGGCAATTTGACGGATGCATATGGAGAAGATGTCAGTTGCTTGCAGGAGGAGGAGTTTGGTACTGGTTGGTAACCCAGCAACACTGGTTACGTCAACTAATCGCCGTACAGAATAGAATTACAGTTGGAAAACAACACAATAAAAAATAAGAAATATCTTTAAAAAGATGAACGACGTATATAGAATGATGTCTTAAGAATCGCCCTATTTCGGAACTCTGATTTCGCCAGAGGGGTACGCTACAAGAAAGTGAATTATCTTTCCGAGACACCCCGTTTGGTGCCTCTCCGCTTAAAATATGAACCAATCAAATCGTCTAATGTGTTGCATATTTAAACAACGCGCTTCATATACGACATTTGATTGGTTTAAAATGTAGGTCAAACTCAATATTATACAGCTACGCCGAAAAGACAGAAACATGGAATTATGCGGCCCCACGCCATATTCAACCTAAACGATTCATGCTGAGAAATAGGTTATCCAAATTACTTGGTATGCTGGAAACGAGAAGGTTTGGTATTCATTGTAGAGAAATCAATTAAATACCAATTTACTGTTACATGTACATATTATCTTATATTTTGATTAACGAGATCATTAGAGGTTACCACAGTATGAATTATTTTCTATAATAACGATTTAACTGAGCAAACGGGACCGCATATAAGTGACACGAGGAAGCGCTGTAAACGTAATTAAAACTGACTTGTTACTTCCAGGAACTATCGCAGACAAATTGTAAGATATGACTCGGATATATTTCAGTTTTGAAAATGACAGGAAACTGAGAACATAAAACATGAGAAGATTGCGACTGTGGCATAACAAATATATTTGTTTCAGGTTTCCTGCCGAAAAAAAATGGGAGGTAGGTCGGACTTTTTTTGGGGCATTTTTTTAATTTTCAAACGAAGCATATTAAACAGAGATTTAAATGAAAATATGTTAAAAGACATTGTCCCCTTTCCCTTTTAACATGGATAATGTTTATTTAAGGTGAATATATAGCTCGAATACTCGTAAAGCGTCTAATAACTGGGCAGAAATATGAACCTAAAGAAAAATTCACACAAAGAAATTTTACCAAAAATAAAAATAAATGTTAACACACGGAACAATGTTCGAGGGTCGTGGCAAGTTTTCAAGATATTTATTGTTATTATATAATGTAGATCCATCTTTATATAAATACAGTTCCGGCGTTCTATAAGCTATTAGTGTTCAGTAATATTTCTCATGTATTACGTAAGGCGCTGTCAGTTCATACTGTCATATTGTGAAAGACTTGATATCCGGTTTATTAAAAATGATATGTCTGCCAAAATGTCGATGGTTGCAAATACGAACAAACTGTATAAATTATAACAATAATGATCAAGAGTCGTTAAATTCGAGCATAGTTATAACATAGAGCCAATATCGATTATTGATTATTTACCATCACTTTCTTGTGGAAGGGAGGCAATCCAAGTTAGAGAATATGACTTAAACGAAGTCAATAATCAAGGGAGGTAATTCTTGATATTTTCCCAGAAAACAGCACGTGATCTCAACATCACCTTTAAAAATTTCGTTTCACATCCTGTATTACGAATAAAATGGATGTTATCCGTCATTTTTGGTCATTATCAGACATTTGAGTTTAGAAGATAGGAACATCGAATGAAACTAAATGCCGATAAAAACAGTGACTAGTTAAGTCTGATTCACTGCTATCTCTCAATGTTTTTTGGTAACAATGAGTTCGTGAAGAAGACGATAAGGCTGTGATAAATTTCTGGCTGGATTGTCAAACTCATCCGCCGACAACTTCACACTGGTCATTGATAACATTTTCTGTTTTCTTAATAAACGACACATGGCGTTGTAAGCCTGTCGTCAGAGACATGTTGTATTGATGTTTCAAGTCGTTTTACAGCAGTATGTCAGTTATGTACAGCGGTCAACTTCAACAAAGATCTCCCTTGCCAAATTCAATATTAGGATACTTTAAAACCTCACTTGAAGACCACCTCAATAATAAGACCATCTCAATAATACCATCTTAAAATTAAGAACACAAATGTCAAGTCCATTTTCCCAATTTTGCTCTTTATTAAACCTCAATATTAAGAACAACTCAATAATAATACCAGTTTTCAAGGGTCCCGAGGGTGGTCGTGTTATTGAGGTTTTGCTGTATAAGAGTATTAAAAAACTGGTTAGGTGAACCGGCCGCCGTATATAACTGAAATATCGTTGAGAAACGGCGTTAAACCCGATGAAACAAACATTAATTGCCAGTTTTATAATTTAGAAAAAAAATGAACATGAATAATTGTGTTCAAGCATTTCTCTTCTTTGACCGTCTGTAAAGAAATTAGGGCGTCGTGGAACTCAGTAACTGTTGTATGGCTGATTATGTCCGGAGCCTTTCCCCAAAATGTTTCATGGCGAATTTGCTACGAATTTGTTATGCGACTGTCGAAACTTTGACATCATGTCTTGGATGCTTGATCAACGTCTGTCTTAGTATCTTAGTCACTGTGATTGCATAACTACTCAGGAACCCCTTTAAACCGGACAAGCTCGGGACCGGACAAAATTTCCGGTTTAAAGGAGTTTCCGGACTAGAGGGGTTTTCAGAACCCGACAAGATTAGGAACATTTGTACTTGGTTTCTGTCGTAACTTTTTTTTATAACATTGCGATGAGTTATAACCATCATTGACTTGTTTTGATAGTTCTTTTTTACTTTAGCGTTGTGTAGATTCTACACTCTATTAGTCGACTTCGTTTAAGTCGAAACATTGGTTAAGTCGAATGAATAAATGCACTCTTATATATTTCAATATCTTACCGCAATGTGTTAACTTCGACCAAGATCTAGCGAGATCTCGAAATATTTATCGTCATATGACATTTTCGAGTTTCAGACTCTCGAATGATCTGCAGTGTAACATTGTGTGCGGGGTTAAATTTTCTAACCTCCATTCAACCCGATGTGTTCCGTTAATAACTATACATTCTTCCGCGTGGAGGCAGGCATTCAAGCAATAATGTGCAAACTGTCATTTTTACATCTAACAAATTAGGCATTCAAAACAGTCTGCCACATATCTTTTATCTCGAAGCGCCATGAGTCAGCAACGTAAAACGGTGTTTCCGTAATATTTGACCTTATATGCCATCTACTATGATCTATAAACCCATCATAAATAGTGCGAGTAATTACAACTTATGCCTAACAGACTGCATTATTTGACAGGCATGACCAATAAATGTTGTTTTATTACATTGCACAGGATATTAACAACGTAATAACCATGGAACGCTGTCTTCGGAATATCTCTGAGATTAAAGTCGGTTTTATAACAGTGACGGAAACATACGGAAAATACCGATGACTTCCGGAATTGTCAACAAAATTAACAGATAGTGTAGTCGGATCCTTACGCTTAACTTCGTCTGATTGCGGAATCAATTAACCTTGTATTTGTTTTACGATGTCTTTCTGACAGGAATGTGGCAGACAATATTAGCACCGGGACAAAAATCTGATCAATTTAATTAAATACATTCGTGACCCTCACAATTGCTGTGTCAAACACCTCACAGTGGTATTCGTTCACATTAATATACGTCCGCGACGTAAAATAGTCCCTTGAGTACAAAAATACATCAGACATTTACTACCAAGACGAATATTAATCACGTGGTATTAATTTGATGATTGAATCAGTTAGTTCATTATCACGAAACAGCTTTATTGTTTACTACTAAACAACCAAATACATTCGTGATACCTTCGTCACCACCGTTCAAGGTAATTGTGAGTGTACATGCGCAACGACTTATGTAGAAAGCAGAGCTATCGTTGATTCGGCAAAATGCATATCGATATATCGGATGAGAAATATCGACGATACATCGATATATCTAGTATCGTTCACTAAAATGCCATAATGGAATAATGGAATAGTAGAGCAAAGAATAATTTCGATTCGGTGAACAAATTACTCTTTAAGGCGGCGAGATACATTTAATGCAATAAATGCATGCACAATATTGCTTTTATATATTTGACAAGGAATGACATTTTTTACGGAAATATTAAAACTGAATGTGACAACATTTTCAATAAATAAGAGTTAGACATGTAACTCCTGACTTTCTTCTAAGACATTTTCTTGTCACTGAGAAGCTCTAAGGCATAAACAATTGAATATTACAGTTTCTGACATAAAACAGGTATGGAAAACATCTTTTGTGTGCAATAAAACCTCATCTCTTTCCATGTTCGTTATCAGGACGATGAATAACAACATCCTCTCTAATCTGTCAAAATTTCTACTTTCGTTTTGACGACCTCATATCAGCTACTTTCGGTATAGTTACACAGAGTTACCAACCTTCAGAGACCAAATTGTTGGTTCTGGTTGAGAGGTCCTGGAGATGTTAAATTAATAATATGTTTATTGGGAGAAAAACTATTGCTGTTGAAGAGAGAGTGCTGCCCAAGAGAGGGCCGCTTTGGAGAGGTTCCACTTTATGATATTATCCCAACATATCATAATTACTCGTATTGTTCAATGTCTGCCTATCAATATTTAACCGCGTATATAGCAACAGTCCATAAATTATACGCACTGTCATTTTCCTAATATGTCTTTTTTACAATAGAAGTCAATTTCCGATATTCGCCGAGGGAATCGGAAAAAAAACGACGCGTTTATTTATATTACGCTCATATATTCGCAGTCACGTTAGACTGTCACCTCATTGGTCTAGTGTTTAAGTGAAGCGTTATCTATCGACACCACGAAAAACTGTATCCCAGTCTAGAAAATTTGACACCGTCTGCTGTCAATCACTTCCGGTGTCCAGACAAATGTCTGGTATATTTTACTCCATGACAAATTGAACTTGACACAACACGGTACAGTTCAGAGCAGCTCAATCAGACAATGTGTAGGTTTGGAGAGACTAGTCAAGAGAAAGAGCGCTCAGCCCCGGTCCGAAAGTTAAGTGTTCGAATTCCGCCTCGGGCAAGGTTGATTTGCGATTCTCACAATCCATGAATATTACGCAAGTACCGGTTAGTAACACAGGAAGCGGTAATCAAGAGTGAAATAATTATAAGTTGTAACAACTTGTTTCACAATAGGAGTGAAATACATACGTTTAAACTTAACTTACAGCTCTAACGAACACCCCCGGGTATATACCAGGAAGGCGCAGTGGTCAAGGGGTAAAGCGTCTGACCCATGGCCCAATGGTCGTGAGTTCGAGTCCCGCGATGAGCGGAGTTTGAGCACTTATTCCACAATCCCTAAATTAGGTGCGAGTACTGGTTGGTAGCCAGGAAGCAGTCATCGAGAGTGATTAGTATATGTTGCAAGACATTGTTTAACAATCGATGTAAAATATATACGCTTAAACTTTAATCCAGGGCAACTATGACTTTTCTCAATTAAAATGTTTTGTTATATAATCAGACAGTTATTCCGCTGAAATACTCGTGGTGTGATGTACATAGAGTTCACCCAGGATATCCGAGTGAGGAAACAATGTTCGTGTAGTATGGTCTCTGGTGGAAGCTCCGTATGTTAGCAGTGTTGTTACTGAACATATCGAGGGTTCAGTGCAAGACTATACTTACTCCTATATAGATACACAGTAGTTAGGAGAGTCTTGCGCTGAACCCTCGATATACACTAAACAAAACTTATAAGTGTGCAGGTATAAAGATGACCGTATCTTGGTCAATATAAATCTGATCTTGCTGAAATATTCAACAAATATAGCATAGAAACCTGGCATAATATTTAATGAATTTCATGTCATGAATCCACAGATTGAAAAACTAAAATAAATAAATGTGATGATGCGAAAACCATCAGTACTGCAGCTCCCACTTAAATATGATCAGGTTGATTGGAAAGAGTCTAATAGCGTAAGAGCCCACCCGGACTCGACGTGTCGTGTTATTTAAACCGATAAATTCGACACAGGAATCATGATCTACACGACGTAGCCAATAGCAAATATATAAAAGTTCGCGTAGAAATGTTAATCAATAAAAAAGTTATTCGACATTTAAAAATGTGTAGATTTATAAGTTTTGTTAAGTGTACACTACTAATATTTATAAAACATCGTCTGCTGCTGATCGAAAACCACACGCCCGGTGGAAAGAACAAAGAAACATGGTAATCGGTCATATGCAATAATTTGTATAAGACACCCACTACTGGGTTTACGTAAACTCTGTCAGTCATGTGATGCTTATGACGCAAATAATATGTAACTGGAAACGTCGCTTTCGTTATCGAGTCACTGAACGGTCAAACAAGGTCAACATTTATTGCACGGCGTGTCAACGCCGTGCATATTGAGTTCTGTTAGCGTCGTTTTGCAATGGACTCGGTTAAGAACAAAATTTGGGGAAAAATCGAACAGACCCTAGGGTGGGACTAAATTCCGGGACTTTAAAAAAATCCGGGACTTTAAAAAAGTCCGGGACTTTGGTGGGAAAATCCGGGATCGATATTTTGGACTATATCGTAGGTATCAACGGTCAATAACGGATAGAGGAACATTCGTTCACATCCTTCAGTTAACATATGTTCCACACGAACAATTTTTAAAAATCGATCCCGGAGAATCACGGATCCCGGATAACGGGTTTCAGTCCCACCCCAGAGCCTATTGTGCGCCTGCGCAGACCGGCGGGAATATATGTCGGGAAGCGAACGATTGTACGTTGTAACGTCATTATTGATTTTGTATGCTACAAAAGCTAAATTAAGGTATGTGATTTTGTTGTATATTATGATTGATGTCATTAACTAATATTTTCAACTGTATAATTATTGAATGTTATCGTTTCAACATTGTGGTTGACCCATCGCGTGGTTGACCTACATTTTATTTGTTATTGTTATGATGCAGCCAGCATTCGTCTCTGTGCTCTGTTTAATATTTTGCAGTATTTTCCCTCATTCATAAGTCATGTATCGTTCAAACATGCGTGATAATTAACATGTAAACGTTTAAACTCGCAGGTTGTATTAAATACACTGATCACATGTTCTAACCTTACAGCGATTTTCCGAAAATGTACTTTCAGTTTCAACTTTCAATTTCATTATTACATGCAGACTGAATGTGTCTAAGTACATAAGCGTCGACTCGATTTAGCATATTCCTGTATGACCTCCAATACTTGGAAATGACCCTGGCCTCGGATATGAAATTGCAATGACTTTCAATTTTAAAAGTCCACGGAAAACACTGCCAATGATAGATGGAGAATCTCAATTAAGATAATTGTCTGATGACATCTTCAAATTGATGTCTTCAGATACACGATCAGCAAATGAATGGCTGTTCTAAAACATTATTTGAGATGAAAGGCAAAATGCATTATTATCCATTGGAAAGTCTAATGCAGTATTTTATTGATTTACCTTTTATTGCAGGAAGTTCCGAAGAAGCTACATGTGAGGTACTGAGAATGTCAAAATAAAGAACATATATTTTGAAGATGCAACAAACAAATGTTACGTGGCCTTATGGTGCAAATGTGTGAATGAAACCTTTCAACCTGGAGACTTGTCATAACAGACAGTGTTACAAATACCTACAGAAATGAAGTTTCCCTTTCAACAACATCCCAGACCTTAGTCACGGTATGTCACATGGTTCTCCTACTGTATAATAAACTCACTTTAAACAGATAAAAAATAGTGACTTTGAAGGCCTTGGAAAACTCACGTTGAAGTGCGTGTAACATTTCCTTGTATATAAGTTCATAATTTGAAGTTTAATACTTAAATGTTCATGGAAAAAGTTAATTTGAAAGACATGTTGAATGAATAAAATAGCAGTACAAATGCTGTTTTGGTCCTTGAATTTTGTGAAAATACCCTTTGAAGAGTCCTTGAATTTTTTTTGGGAAGGGTGGGAAATCTGATTTGTGTTGTGTCTTGAACAACAGACAAATTGTGAGGTTAATTATTGCAATTATAGGAAATGATACATTGATATTCTGCTATACAAATTTAAATAGCAAGTTCAAATTATTGCAATCCTGTCGCCTGTTACCTTAAGCTAAAATAAGATATTGCAAAACAATTCTGAATGTACTTTAGTACAGTAGTTATATCATCAAAAAGGCATAAAGTTTTTTTTGTCCATTCAGATAGTTTTAGTTTAATAATTTTAGCAGCTGTCAACTGATACTTTTGAAATATATTGTTATTGGCTAATGCTTTTTAATACCATTAAATTTTACATGGAGACATTAATATGTCATGGTTATAATAAACATGTAACTAAATCCATTGTTAAAGCAGAAAAGTAAAGAAATACACAATTAAAGAACAACAAACCGTCAAAGAGTATATGCAGCAGCAAGATCAAAGTAATACATTTTTTTTATCATAAACACGATTGGGTCACTTATCCTCACACTCCATCAAAAAGAGCTTTAACACTAGGCGAAAGGTTCAACACCTAAATATAGCAAAAATTGTTCAGATATTTCTTAAATATGTTTCATTAATACCCTTACAATATACCTATACTATTGTATTTTAACAGAAAACAGAATTTCCAGTAGAAGACGTAATTGATGAGGTGGATAGTGTTTGTCAGGAAGAAGATGAGTTCTCCTTCTTAACAATAGATGACAAAGTAGTTGTGGTACCTGTAGGAATGGTGAAGCAGATGTTCCCAGATATGCAAGATGAACATTAGAGCTTCATATTGTTGCCTTGTGTAAACCTTACATAAGTGTCACTTGCACTTACAAGGACAGTGATCCCTTATCTATTCGGAACAACTGACAATGCAATCAAAGTTATGCGAAAAACTAGATACTTCCATTTCTGATATCATTCGGTATTTATTCATATCCCGGTATTGAAGGTGCTAATTTTTTTTAATTTGAAGACATGATTCCCTGTGGCATATTCAAAGTACACACCAATTTTGATAAAAAGCATGAAAAATTATGCAATTGCTTACAAGTATAATTTCTTTTGGAATATTTTTGTTGCCAAAATTGAAAACCTGTTGCCAAATTATTGTCTTTTTCACATTTGATGTTATTGGCGAATGACAGAGGGAACCCTAGAAACAAAAAATGTGGATTTTATTCTTGATTTACGACTGTTTCAGAGAGAGAAAAAAAACTCCCCTCAACAACCTCTAACCCACCACTTTATTATTTTCTTCATTGGTGGCTTTTAAAAATTGAAATTTACCATTAGCAGTAACTTTATTTCTGTAGGTAATGGGGTTAATATATTGCATCCTGTGGAGTGCAGTATTTTCTGGCCCTTTATTCTTAAATGTATAAAATCAGCTTGTTAGTGCAATGAAATTTACTTCAGGGACAATATTTATAATATTTGTGCATACGCCTTGGCATGTAACCAGGAAAGTACTGGGTAGATTCCAGGAAAGTACTGGTTAGATGCCAGGAAAATGGTAACTGTACGATGGGTCTCATTGGCACTATGCAGTGACCGTATTTGGCTTCAAAAATTGTCTGTTTGACCTATACTTCTCTACTGGCATCAAAAAAATATATTTATGGTGTGCGGCAGACATACCGGGTCGACCAAATTACCATAATGTGCATTATAAAATGTGCGCGGCGACGGGCGACCTCATAAACACAGTAATACTATACATACATACCTTTTTACTGTATGGCAAAAGTTAAGTATGTCAAAAAACCACATGTAAAAAAACCCAGTCAGCACTCAAAAGTTTTAAAAAAACCAAGCCCTCCCTTATTTTGATTTAATTTTTGCTTGGGCCTCTTATTTGAATATATTGTACTGTGTTTTGATAGTTGACTTTGCTTGTCTTTGATACTTGTAACAGTTCTTACATTAATGTGCTTTTGCAATATTCATGTCTTGCCTCAGTCTTCAGGTGTTTTATTGCTGTTTGTTTCACTTTGATATTTTTTAATTATTTAACTCATTCGAGATTTGTTCATTGCATGATTGTCCTCAAATATTGTGTCACACAGCCCCACTCAGCCCCACTCGAATTCCAAAATAGCCACTTGGGCTTCTGATTGCCAGACATTTTTTCTAAAAAAATCTATTAACCCTTTGGCTGATTTGCTATGAACATGGCACATGATTGTACTGTACCAAAATTACATCCAACATCTGATTCGCTGACATATTTTGGATATTATATCTAAAGCTGCTAGAGCAGTTTAAACCAAACCGGGTAAAAATGTTCCTTGAATAGCCCTATGCTGTGTCTGCAGTCTACTTTCAACTTTTGATACAACTGGTCTAACATACTTTTTGTTACTGACTAAGCTCAAAGAAGTTTCCTTTAAAACAAAGCTTGGATGATTTGACCTGGATTCATGTATAAACTATATAAAAGATGTTTTTGCAATTAAGCTGCATATGAAGTAAACAGTTTAGTACTAATATTTAACTACAATGTATAATTATATAAACTTTGTTATTGCTTGTACATATGTGTTCATCATCTTGTATTTATTATGTCTCCACATGTTGTATGTTTGTCTGTCCAGTCTGCCTTGTTCTCCCTTTATCTCCAAAATCCAGTGATACATTTTCATCAACTTGCTGGGAAGTATCAGTATGAAGTCTAGTAGTTCATATTGTAATTTGGGGTCATATTGTTAAAAGTCAAGGTCACAGGTGTCTGAAACTTGAAAACCTTGTCTGCTGTTCATCTCTAAAAAAAACTTTTACATTTTCATCAAAGTTGTGCTTTGAAAATTAATTGGAAAATACCCCACTGCAACAAGATAACTCATAACCTATGGCAAGCTAGTGTTATCATAACTTTATGCCTGGCCATACTGATTTTTACTCTAATTTAGCGAGGATAGAATTTAATATGTCATTTCATAATTAAATATTCACAAACGTTACATAAAGGGTCTAATATCTTTGTATTTCATTTATTTACAATCGTGACAAACTTTTCACTTGTTTTACAGTCTTAAGGTTCTACCATTATTACTGACCATTTTTCTTTCTTTCGGATTGAAAATCTAGCATTTCTAGAACAAGTCGGATTGAAGATCTCTTGGAAAAAATGTTTATTCTTTTTTCAATAATTTTTTATTCTTTTTCACATTTATGTCTTATGTTTTTGTTTTATTCCATATTCCATGCAAACCTTCTTACCTAGTTACACAAACTTTGATATTATAAAACTGTTTACAGTCAAACCTGTCTGTAAAGACCACCCATGGGAACAGCAAAATGTGGTCTTTGTTTACAGGTGGTCTCTATTAACATATTAAATATCATTTAAAATGGTCTGATGGGAGATAAAATTGATGGTCTTTGCAGACAGGTTTTGCACTAGTGGTCTTTGTTCGCAGGTGGTCTTTAACACAGGTTTGACTATAGTTACAAAACAGAAACTTATATGCAACGAGTTGCCAGCTTGGCTACATAGACAAGTGGTACTGTCCCACACCCCATTTGTTTGCTTTGATTGTATTGAGTAATCGTTTTTGCTTTTTGGTCATTATTGCATTATTTCTTTCTACTGTTAATATGTATGTGATATATGTAAATACGTTTATATTTCTCTTTGCTATGTTCTTTTTGTTTACTTCTCTAGTCATTCATATACTAAGTCTGCTAAATCCGTCTGTGTACACCTCCTATCACTTTTGTAGATTCAGGTATCATTTACAGTTTTCATTTACATATACAATTTCACCATTATCCAGTCCTCCACAAAGTTTATACTCATTATACATTCACACTGCTTGATAACTTATCCAGTGTGTGATTCTAGCATGCAGTTGTTACATACTGAAGTGATATCATATTTTGACAAGGTGCTATATCATTTAGTGATTAATGTTTTTGTATTGAGTTATTGTGTTGCATTTTGGTCACTTTTGCATTATTTCTTTCCACTGTAAATATGTTTGAGATATAAGTAAATACGGTTTTCTTTCTCTTAGCTATGTTCTTTGCCTTATTATAATAGTCATTCATATACTACGGCCTGCTTTCACTTCCTACCACTTGTTCATTCAGGTAGCATTTTATAGTTCTCTCATGTGTCACTTTTTAGCTATCATTTACATTAAATTACACTATTTTTCTAACTTTCAAAATGTCTAAACTCATTTTACATTCACACATTGCTTGATTAATTCAGTGCGTGATGCTGGATGTCTGTTTGTCCACTGACATGTTGTTAATTAAACTGTAGTGCTCTCACATTTTGACATGATATGCAATATCATTTAGTGATTATTGTTCTTCTTTTTAATTTTTAGTAAATACTAATTATGTAAATTTGTCGGTATTTCTTTATTTATTTCTACCGTGATAATGATTGTGATTTATGTTAATATGTTTCAATCAATGTTTTGCATTTTGAGATGTATAATGTTGTCTTAATTTACATGCATGATGTTCATTATCATGAAAGTTTTCCGCACTATCAATTTCTATTTCTGTTTAACTGTCCATACAAAAACTAGTCTGTTCCTTAATAAATTCCTACTACTAAAACTACAAATGTACTTTTTATACATTAATATATAGTTACACATTAAAGCATAATAAACACATACTGTTAGTTCAAATTGCAGTTGTTCTATTTCATTTTGTTTACGCCGTGCACCCACCTTTGCTGCATCAGGCAGCAATTTTTTACTTGTATATCCTGTGTTGTATTCTGTCGGTCAAATAAACAAACAACAAAGAACACATTCTCAAAGTTCAAATCGGGGTAGCGCCTTGCCGGAACATTATAAGTTTTTAAATGTCATATATTAGCCATAGTTCACGTTATCTTTAACGTTAGTTGTTACACCTAATATCCGTTTCCTTGGCCGAGTGGTTAAGGTATCAGCCATGGGAGCGGGAGGTCGAATGTTCGAATCCCGGAAGGAGTCCATTCTGATATGGGTGGTTGGTGAGCCGCTAGCTTGTTAAATAAATGGTTACCGTGTGCCTACCTGTCTGGTACCTGGTATTTAAGGATAGGAAGTAAATGTGCCGCGTTCAGTCAATTTCAATTTGATATGAAGCGTAAGATATTCGTTTGTTTGTTTTCATCGAGTTTTACGCCGTTTCCCAACATTTTATTTCAGTCATAAACGGTGGTCAGTTGCACTAACCAGTTTTTTGTAATTAATTTTCAACCAGTACTAGCTTGCTCTTCCGCAAGAACTGACAACTTCTCCACATGTGCATGACATGACCGTAACCAATATCACTAATAGATCAGACTTTGGTCTTGACACCGGTAGTGATTGACAACAGACGTTGTGCAATTACCAGTTTTGCAAAAAACTGCGTGCCCTACAAATATTTGATATCTTCAGTGTATGATTAATTTAAAACAAACTGAGCGTATCATGAATGTACACCTACTCTCTTATGTAAGGAATTTATCACGAAAGCTGTAGTTTTTCAGCAGCATCTTTATTATCATCATCAGCAGCAACAACAACAATATTAGTAATAGCTACAACAGTAACATTTACAATGACAACAACTACGATACTAATAATATCATCATCAGCAACAACAACAACAATACTACTTATTACAACAACAACTACAACATTAGTAATAAAAACGTCAAAAACATCATCAGCATCAGCAACAACAACAACACAAATAACAACAGCAACAACAATATCAACAATAATATCAACAATAACAATAATAACAACAATAACAATAAAAACCAAAAGAAGAAGTATAAAATCGTCAACAGCATCATCCGCATCAGGAACAACAACAACAACAATTGTAGCAGCAACAACAACAACTGTAGCAGCAACATGTTTTCCGATTTGAAGTAACTAAAGCTACCACTCTGCCGGCGTAAACAATAATTGACGTTAAGATGTGTAGGAGAAGTATTAAAACCATTCTTTATGCGAAATCTTTATCGATTTATCTATAATAAGCGGATGATAGATTAAAATTGATAATTTACAAAGACATCTAATTACTGTGGCAGTGTTTTTACACGCTATTAACACTTTATGAGGCGTTGCGAAGTAATAAATAACGATTTTACAGATTTAGTCTGGATTCAATTTGGCTACATATTAATTTAGTCCAAACGCATATTAAATATACGAATTAATTCGATAATAATTTTTAGAAATCAATGGCAACCTTTCGAAGTTATGAGAATGAATATATTGCTAGAAAATAAAGTGTTTCTTATGTCATTACATACTCATGATCTTAACTTCCATTACTGATATTTAGAAACGAGACATTAAACTTTGAAACAAATCGCTCATAAGTCAAATGGTGCGGCGTAGTGGACTAGGAGTAGGGCGCCTGACTCCTGATCCGCAATTCGTGAGTTCGGGTCCCGCGGGGTGAAGTTTTATCATGAACTTCAAATGTTCTACTTAGGCGCAAGTACTGGTTGGTAAGTTGAAAGAACTGGTTTCACGATTGAAGTAAAATAAAGAAGGTTTAACCAAAAACATACTTTTTTCATATTTTTTTCATATCTTTTTTCATGTTTTTTTTTTCTTTTGGAAAAAGGCTATTTTTCATACATTTTTCTTCTGGGGAAAAATGCTATTATAAGCCAAAATAAATATTAAAACTGAAAACTAATATTTACTGATGTTGTAAACGTATTGAATGTGGTGAATTAAAAATCGTGTCGAGTAATGAATTAAACACGGAGAGAAAATTGCTACTTTTAATGGGCTGATTAAATTTCAATAAAAAAATTGCGAAACTTTGAACATTTTAATGGCAATGCGATAACATTGAATTTTAATGGGGTGGATATTATTTCAAAGAAGGCAAAATTTGAACATTTTAATGGCAATGTGATCATATTGATTTTTTAATGGGGTGGGTAATTTTTAAAATGTGGTAAGGAAATTTAGATAATTAATGGTGTGGGTTATTTTTTTATCTCATCTGTTACTGGTTGAAATTTTGAAGATTTTAATGGCATTTGTAATTTCTTACAAGTGGTGGGGAAAAGGGAATTAATAGCGTGCGTAATTTGTGAAACCCTGATAACGGAATTGGAACATTTGATGGTGGGTATAATTCGGCAAAAATGGAAAAAAACATTTTACCCTAGTGAATAACTTTTTAAATTTGGTCAAATCTTAAATCTAAAGGTGTGCTTTCTTAAAATGTTAAGAAACATTTTTTTTAAATTACTGGCGTGTGTAATTTTTTAACGTGGTAAATGAAACACTAAATTGCGTGAGTACTTGGGTGAAACTAGTTATACTACTGAATTATAAACTTTGATGGGTGATGGGTAATGAAGTAAACAACATAATGACAAATTGATAGGCATGTATAATTTCTAAATCTTGATACGAAAAATGGCATTTCAATGGCAAGCGTAATTGGTAAAGTTGGTAATCTAATTGAAATATAAATTGCGTGCGTTACATGGTAAACTTGGTAATATTATTGACATTTTAATGGCGTGCGTTACATGGTAAACTTGGTAATAGTTTTGACATTTTAATGGCGTGCGTTATATGGTAAACTTGGTAATATTATTGACATGTTAATGGCGTGCGTTACATGGTAAACTTGGTAATATTATTGAAATTTTAATGGCGTGCGTTACATGGTAAACTTGGTAATATTATTGACATTTTAATGGCGTGCGTTATATGGTAAACTTGGTAATATTATTGACATTTTAATGGCGTGCGTTACATTGTAAACTTGGTAATATTATTGACATTTTAATGGCGTGCGTTATATGGTAAACTTGGTAATAGTATTGACATTTTAATGGTGTGCGTTACATGTTAAACTTGGTTATATTATTGACATTTTAATGGCGTGCGTTACATGTTAAACTTGGTAATATACGAGTACTTCAATTTTTTCTGGCGTGCGTTACATTGTTTACTTGGTGATAAAATTGGAATTTTAATGGGCCGTCACATAGTAATCTTGTTATGATAATTGACATTTTAATGGCGTGTGTTATATGTTAAACTTGTTAATATAAATCAAATTTTAATGTCTTGCGTTACATGTTATATAATAATAAATTGATGTAATTGCAATATTAATGGCTTGCTTCACTTGTTAAATGTTGTAATCATATGGACATTTAATGGCGTCCGTGATTTGTAAACATACTAAGCATGACATTATGGGAACACGGTAAAAACAAAGTAAGTATGATACTGTTGAGGGGACATTGCCTTTTGTATGCGGCATTTCTAACTCAAAATCTGTTTTCATTACCGTAAAAGAAATAAATTTCGCGGAGTAGACTTTTTTGGCGATGTTTGCTTATTAAAGAATGTTGCGAAAATAACAGCCCGAGTATTTTTTCTAGAACACAGAAGTGCATTCTGTACTTAATTATCAAACAATAGCGAAACTGATATCAGCGATTCACAAACATTGCCGCATACAAAACGTCTAAAATTGCAGATTCGCGAAACATTTTGACTGGTGAAAATATCCAGCTATACAGTATTATATAAAAAGGATTGGTTTGTATATACATCTTACCTTCTTTCGCCGTATTTATTTATGTATGAACTGAGATACATTCCCTTCAGATCATATCGTAGAATATTCTTAAAGTCTAGGATATTTATGATATATTGCACGCCGGGTACCATGGCATCTTCAAGTTCAATGGCGTAGATTTCCGTCTCGAAATCCGTAAATTGCCGAATGATTTTAAGGGTGTTATTGCGCTGTTTGGGATAATCCGTATTAGCCGGTTCATACGGGTAGATATACACCTGTTTAGGATTTATTGACATGACGTAATGTTTTGCGTGTAAGAGTAGCAATTTTGTTTCCTTGACAACGTTCACCAGTATTTTAACGCTTCCTTCATACACGGCTTTTGCAATGCTCACGTCTAGATGAATATCATAATGCACCGGAAGTACGTCCCCTGGTAATCGAATATCTATTTCCGGTTTGTCGGAAACTTCTCGATGGAGCGGGGAAAGACTCGGCACAGGGTCCGGAGACATTTGTACGGACAGAAATTTTTCATGATTCACGTACTCGTCCGAGCATATACATGCATTATCAATTTTAGAATTACTTTTTTGGTAGTGCTTTGCCCCTGTGTAGCAGACGACCAACACAACAACGACCCCTAGCGTCAACAGTAGAACAAAAACGAACAGGCTCACTTGGACCCTAGAAAAATAGCAACCCCTTCCTCCGTTGGTAATTGTTACTATAGTATCCTTCTGTTTTTTTTTATTATTAACACCGGAAGTAGATTTCAGCACGTTTTCTCGTGCTTCCATTTCCTTTGTCTTTACTCCTCCATTTGTGATACCATTCAAGTGATTCCCGTTGGATTCCATCTTTCTGTCCATATTGTCCTCGTCTTGACTGACGTCCGGTTCAATAAAATGTATATTTCTATTTCTTATTCCTGTCCATAAAACGTAGCCCCGAAAAAGAAGTAAATTCTATATAGTTGTGTCGCATTAATGTTTTAAATAAACCATTTACTTGCTTCATTTCTGAGAACACATACCTCGATATTCCTTAAATTTAATGTATTTGGTAAAATTTTTGCATATTAATTAAAGTCAGTCTCACAATACGAAATACAGAATTCAATTTAAATTTTCAAATAAATTCCTGTTAAAAAATCCATATATAAAATTTGACTTTTGGGCGCTCAATTATTTAAAATAATTCCCAAATACGCACTTCACTATTCACCGCATTTATAAACAATTGTCAAAGGCATTGTTGCCTCACACAGTCTCTCGTCTCTAAGCTATGCGATACGTACGTAGCTATATTTTGTCCAATATTTTCCTTAACTCGACGAAATAAAAGACTTAGACAATACTTCTCACTATATCTCGCAACTCTCACACGTGATTTCGATATTAACTAAATAAAATTACTTTTCCAACGAATGCTTCCTGACCAACGTATTGTCTACCGTCCAGAACGTGTCAATCGGAAAATCGTGCAAATTAAATGAACAACACAATCGAAGGAGATTTTTATCCATCATCTTATAGCTGTTGAGATGAAGAAATCTTCGTTGCCTGTGACTTTGTTATCCGATCGAGCTCACCAACATCTCAGCAAAATCTCTTACACCGGATATCCAGCCACGGGGATTAATTAAAAAAGCCATGGACGATTTAGGGTTAATATCTTCTGAAACTGTGTTAGATCAGAAATTAAAAAAAATTGTGATTAATAACCACGTGATATTTTATCTTCCTTTCACATCATATTTGTTTGTAACCCAATGGAATTCATTTCTCAACCGTCTCCCTTGACCGAGTGGCTAAGGCATCCGCCTTCGGAGCGGGAGGTTGAAGGTTAGAATCCCGGTAGGGGTCCGTTCAGATATGACGGCTTGGTGAGCCGCCAGCTAGTTCAGTAATGGTTACCATGCGCCTACCTGCCTGATGCCTGGCATTAAAGGATAGGAATCGGAAAGTAAATGTGCTCAGAAAGTAGGTTTCTCATAAGTTAGAAATGGCTTGCCCTTTAAATATAGGGGTGACACTATAATAAATAAACATTTCTTTCTTTGTCACTAAAATTGTCCCAATCTCGTCAGTTATGCAGACACTGTTCAGGTGATTTTTAATTAGCCCATGACACAATATTAAAAATATAGATTCTTTTTCTACAATACAGATAATAATTATATGAGCACTGCCAGGCCAAAATCTGTATTAGTGACCATGAAGTGCATTATCAGGTGTTGACATTTTCTAACAGATGTATTTTCCCACTTTCATTAAACACATAAGTATAACAAACTAGTCAGCTTTCTTTTGACAGTAATTCCAATATTAAGAACAAGATGCTATTTAAGAAAGCTACACAATTATAACATTTTTGCGCCAGAATGAACATATTTAAAAAAAATATATTCTGTTCTTTAATTAGAAAAACAAATTATGCAATACTTATAAAAAATGTCCACGTTCGTTTACTTCTATTCATCACAATTAAGCCTCTTAAACATCTTCGGACAAAGCGTTTAGTTTGTGACGTCAAAACTTTGATTGGGAAAAACTAGACGTCATAACAAACGTCACTAATACAGGTTTTGTCATGGCAACGCTCATATAGTTGATTTTATTAGCACAGACATTTCAATACAATGCCTGACTTTTGATTGTTTTTTTCGGCTCAGCCGTACTAACATGGTTTTGCTATGTGCATATCAGTGTTGTGTAAACCAATCAAAGCTGACGTTAACCACCAACGCAATTGTAACCTTGACGCGGATTGGTTAAAACCTTTCGAAAAAAGGTGAATATACAGAAATCCATTTTGGATCAGGAGTGACCAGAAATCGTAGCATCTCGGCATTTTGTTATGTTGCACAACAAATCCAAACCTTGAAATTGCGCTGAACATCTTTTTTCAAGATATTTCTTGTTTAAAGTAGTATCACGTGCGTAGGGGGTTGAAATCACACAATCTCAATATAGGGGCCAAATAAAGATAACAAGTAAGACCGTCTTCTCCATTTTCCTATTTTGGACTAATCGTGTTCCGCATCGGAAGCGTTTCAGTCTGATTTGACCAGATGGCACAGCTGGTGCGGCCAATCCTCATTTATCAGACGTGGATATAGGTCAAGGTCAAACATTTTCAAACCGGGGTCAGCAAGGTGTATGGTAGCACACTAGGAGTAAATAATTTTGTTTTCTTTTCATTTACGCAAGGCGAAGTATTCAGTACACAGTGATATAACCAATAAAAACAATTTATTTTTGCAGTGGAAATATTTTTCGGACATAAAACATTTTTTTGGAGGGGAACTATTTTTCTGACGTAAACAATTATTTTTGATGGGAAATATTTATCGGACGTAAAAACATTTTTTTGGAGGGGAACTATTTTTCTGACGTAAACAATTATTTTTGGAGGGGTAAACTTTTTCGGACACATTTTTTTTGGAGGGGATTTATTTTTATTTTACTCGTAAATAAGTATGTGTGTGTCGATTACATTACAAAATAGCTGTTATATACCTTATCTCCCTCTGTATTAGCGATGTATTTCTGTATTCCGATACAACAACACAAGTGGCTGTCTCGTACACAAGTCCCAAGTGCAATTGTTTTATACAGCATTACTTTGTTGATATTGTTAATCTTTGATTTCTGAGCCTTGTTTATGAGACATTGCAACACAAGAATGCAAATTGTACAACGGATTCACATCTTGTGTGGGCGTCTATTCTTTAATTCTATCGAATAGTGATTATAATTTGTTTGGAGCCATCATTGTGTATGTTCATTTGTTACTAAATTGATCGATATTCTCGGAAAACGAGCTTCCTATATCGGACAAGTCAAATATTACATTTCCATTAAGTCCGGGACAAGTGTCTTTGAAAAGAATTTCAGGAGCCCTGGCGCTTTTGTTTGTTTAAAGTTAACGCCGTTTCTCAACATTACTTTAGTTATATACATCGGCCAGTTGACATAATCAGCGATCCTGCTTACCTGCTCTTCTGCAAGAACTGACAACTCATGTAGAGTCACATACAGCAGTTTTAGAAAAGTGCACAGCTGTATTGGTAGAGTTTGGTTTAGTTGAATTAGACGAGATGTCAAATTGGACTGATTTAATTTTATCCATAAGATCTGAGACCCATCAGGCAGTACATATTAATAAATATGACGACAATACAAACAAGAAATATCTTGAAAAAGATGGATGGCGCAATTTGAAGGTTAATATCTGTTGTGCTACATTCAAAATTGCCGAGATGTTACGCTTGCTGATAACTCCGGGTCCAAAATGGATTGCGGTAATTTCACCGTAACTCAGTGGATTTCGGTAAGGTTACGTACCCCTTATCGAAAAGTTAACCAATCCGCGTCAAGGTTACAAACGTTGTTCGGTTGAAGCGAAGTTGGTTTAGTGGTTTACAAAACACTGATATGCGAATAGCAAAATCATGTTAGTACGACTGCGCCGAAAAGGATGACAATATTACATCGCTAGTTCAAACCTTCTTATATCATATCAATCGTTAAACAAGTTCCTACAACTTAATAGGCTAATTACTCTCGATGACTGCTTTCTGGGTTACTAACCAGTACTCGCGCCAAATTCGGGGATTTTGAAGTTCATGATCAAACTCCATTCAGCTGGGCTCGAACTCTCGACCTTCGGATCAGGAGTAAGACTCTCTACGCTGTACTACTACTCCACCCATATCATGAGTATTTAATAAATATCTCGATATTGACATTTAACGAAATCAAAAGCAATTATATTTATTTTTTACATATGCCGGTTTACGATTTCCAGAAACGTCACCTGTGATGTCACTATGTACTGACAGTAAGCAATATTTGCCCCATAAGGCAATTTGAAAACGAGGAGACTATATTGAGAGTAAATATGGTTTCCTGCTTGCAAAATCGTGAGATCACATGTTGTATTTTCTTGAAAAGACGTCACTTACAGAAGAGGTTGTAAATACCATAGCAACGCTCATATCATATTTTATATATGCATGATTTTAGGGATATTAGGGACCCGCCTAGTTAGCTAAGTTAGGAGAACCCTGGTCGGTCACCCGATAGATCCGGGTTCGATTCCAGGGCGGGTCAGGTGTTTCCGGCCATTTGTCCACTATTCTAAAAATTCAATCACAAATAAAATTTAATTGAAATGATGGTGGTTACAGATGTGACTACATTGTTAATTGATAAAAAACACGATGTGTCAAAATCACCAGGTCTGCAGCCTTTGTTTATAAAAGAGAGTATGGCATTAAAATATTATAATAAGAGAAAAAAGAAGAAATATTTGTCCGCGTCGGTTTAGCTTATTCGGTTGACCACTCGACTGCCAATCTTGATGTTCGAAGCCCGGGCGTGGTGGTATACATTATCATGGATAACTTCACTGAAGATAATGCAACAGGTTTGTGTTTGAAACATACGGGTCTGGTCAGGATGATAATAGAATTTAGGAAGGTGATGTATACAGTAAAACTTCACTTTAAGACCACACTAGTCTTTCGGACGAGACTTTAAAAACCGAGGTCCCGTGTATGATGCTTTACATCGAGCACGTAAAAGAACCAGGGGTGTTTCTGGATCTGGGGCATCTCCTGTATCATGCACTATCCTCCAAAAAATCTGATATGACTTACATTCTTCCGGAGGCGTCGCCCATATGGGAAACCGGTGGTGACGATAAATAAACGCAAATACAAAAAAAAGAAAAAAAAGACCACATTAATAGTAAGACATCCTCAAAATTAGGAACTCAATTTTCAAGCCCATTTTCACTGGTTTGCTCTTTATTCAGCCTCAGTAATAAGACCACCTCAATAACAAGACCAATTTTCAAGGATCCCAAGGGTGGTCTTATATAGAGGTTTTACTGTAGTTTGGAATTCTGAAAATTTCATTTGTTTCCATTTTCATCGTATTAAAAACGCCTAAATATGATGTTTTAAGTCTCAGCACAAACTGACAGAAATCTAATTGTTGACTTTCAACAATTTGATCTAGATTAATGTTTAAATCAAAATGGCACAGAAAAAAAATTCCGCGCATGCGCACAAAAGAGACCAACTGAGAACTTGACGAACAAAAAAACGGATTTGAATATTATTGAAGCAAACAACGCGAATCATTGCCTGACAAACGCTTGTTCATCATTGAGTCCCTCTGTATCAGTAGACGCTTATGGGAGTAACAGAGGTATCAAGCGCATGATATGTCAGGTTTCATAAATTTAAAACTTTATAGCTGTATATGGAAGAGGACAGGAGAACTTTACGTCAATTTGGAGTAGTTTACTACATACGCCGTAATATATCTTCTGTGAAACTTTCGTAAACCCAAGTTTTTTCATGTATATGGTATTTTTCAACAAAAAATGGAGTTTTAACGAAGAATTAAACACAGACCTCCGGGAAAACAATAATCCATAAAACATAAGGCACTTGATGAGGTTAAAGGATACATACGTTAGGGAACAGGGGCGCATGGAATGGCCTGGCAGACCAATAAGGAATAACTAGGAGAATCAAAGAGGGCAAACAGTGAGGGGGCAGGGGATTAATGGATGGAAAATATCACAGGACAAGTCAAGACAGCTGGCAACAATAGGCCGAAACCGGGCAGCAAATAACCTGAACACTATATAAAGTGAAATAATTGAACAGGGAAAAGAGAAATATAACACACATTCAAAACACAAACAGAAATAACTACCATACAGCGAATTACAGCTAGAAATAATAACCATACCGCGAATAACAGCTAGCTAACCTCACACTTTATCGCTAAGCGGTATAAACCCGTAATTTAAAGGTTCTGGATATAACGATATTTACCATACTATAAGGGTTCTGGATATAACGATATTTACCATACTATAAGGGTTCTGGATATAAAGATATTTACCATACTATAAGGGTTCTGGATATAACGATATTTACCAAACTATAAGGGTTATAGATATAACGATATTTACCATACTATAAGGGTTCTGGATATAAAGATATTTACCATACTATAAGGGTTCTGGATATAACGATATTTACCATACTATAAGGGTTCTAGATATAACGATATTTACCATACTATAAAGGTTCTGGATATAACGATATTTACCATACTATAAAGGTTCTGGATATAAAGATATTTACCATACTATAAGGGTTCTGGATATAACGATATTTACCATACTATAAGGGTTCTGGATATAAAGATGAAAACTCTTAAAATTATTGTGTACTCATTTTTGGTATTTTTCACTTCATAACATATATGTTCTGCTCTGTTCTCTTCTGCTCTGTTATCATCTGGTCTGATCTGTTCTGCTCAGCACTGCTCAGTTCAGCACAGCAAAGCTCTTCTCTGCTCAGCACTGCTCATATCAGCTCAGCTCAGCTCAGTACTGCTCAGCTCTGCTCAATTCTGCCCAGATCAGCTCTGCTCTGCACAGCTCAGCTCTGCTCTGCTCTGCTCTGCACAGCTCAGCTCAGCTCAGCTCAGCTCAGCTCAGCTCAGCTCAGCTCTGTACAGCTCTGTACAGCTCAGCTCAGCTCAGCTCAGCACTGCTCATCACAGCTCAGCTCAGCACTGCTCAGCTCAATCCTGCTCAGCTCTGCCCTGCACAGCTCAGCTCTGTGCTGCACAGCTCAGCTCTGCGCTGCACAGCTCAGCTCAGCACAGCTCAGCTCTGCTCAGCTCTGTACAGCTCTGTATAGCTCAGCTCAGCTCAGCACTGCTCATCACAGCTCAGCTCAGCACTGCTCAGCTCTGCTCAATTCTGCTCAGCTTAGCTCTGCTATGCACAGCTCAGCTAAGCTCTGCTCTGCACTGCTCATCTCAGCTTAGCACTGCTCAGCTCAATCCTGCTCAGCTCTGCCCTGCACAGCTCAGCTCTGCGCTGCACAGTTCAGCTCAGCGCTGCTCAGCTCAGCTCTGCTCTGCTCAGTTATGCTCAGTTATGCTCAGCTCTGCTTAATTCTGCTCAGCTCTGCTCAATTCTGCTCAGCTCAGTTCAGCTCAGCTCACTTCTATTAAATCCATACAAACACAAGCATGTGCAACATTAAGGAAATGTTTCCGGCTACCGTTCGGTCGGTGATGTGTTTTAAAGTCTGGCGTAACCCGATACATTGCATGAATCGATATCGCTGGACGATGCCGTGACATACAACGTCCGTGTCGGTGTCCCCTGGGTATAAAACAATTTGTGATTGTCAAACCTAGTCGTTTGAACCATTCAAAGCATTAAGACAATTCCATTGCAGTGGTATAGCCATTACTAATAGTCAGAATATCACAAGGAGCTGATTCGTCATTCCTACTCCCCTGATGATATACGAAGATGATATAATTGTTTTGGTTGGTTGATCAGACGTGTGGAGATTAGAATATTATTTTGTCTGGGACGATTGTTAACCCACTAACTTGCAGATTATTTAAACACGTTTGAAGAGTTGTGTTACGTACATGTACGTATACACTTAACAAAACTTCTAAGTGTACACTTTTTTAATATCGAATAACTTTTTTATTGATTAACATTCTTACACACAAGTGTGTCTAGTTGTTATTGGCTACGTGTTGATCATGATTCTCGGGTCGATTTATCGGAGTCCGGGTAGGCACACGCACTATTAGACTCTTTCCAATCAACCAGATCATCTTTAAGTGGGAGCTGCAGTACTGATTTTTTCGCATCATCACATTTATTGATTTATTTGTTCAATCTGTGGATATTATGCAAGGTATCTACGCTATATATGTTGAATGTTTCAGCAAGATCAAACTAATATTGACCAAGATACGGTCATATTTATACCTGCACACTTATACGTTTTGTTACGTGTATATATTGTTTAATCAATTCAGGACAATTTGCTGGTTTGTCTAACACTATATCTCAATTCTTAACAATTAATTTAAAATTGTCTACAGCAAAACCTCAATAATAAGACCACCTTTGGGACACCTGAAAAAACGGTCTTTCTATTTAAGTGGTTTTAATATTGAGGTTGAATAAAGAGCAAAACAGTGAAAATAGACTTGCAAATTGTGTTCTTAATTTTGAGGTGGTCTTAATATTAAGGTGTTCTTTAGGTGAGATCTTACTGTATTATATATCGATAATGAAACAATGTCTTTCCACTGAAACTAATCACTCATGACGAATCCAGAGATTGCGAAGTTCGTGATCATACCCCCATCCACACGCTCGATCTCACGACCCCCGGGACAGGAGTCAGGCGCTCTACCCCTAGACCACTACTCAGGGTTCGGAAATATTTCAATATGTACGATAAAACCTCAATAATACGACCACCACTGGTCTTAATATTGAGGTGGTCTTAATATTGAGGTTAGATAAAGAGCAAAATAGGGAAAATGGACATGGAAATTGTGTTCATAATTGTGAGGTGGTCTTATTGTTGAGGTGGTCTTATTGTTGAGGTGGTCTTATTATTGAGGTGGTCTTATTATTGAGGTGGTCTTATTATTGAGGTGGTCTTATTATTGAGGTGGTCTTTAATTGAGGTTTTACTGCATTATATAAATGCAATTTAAACCAAGACTTCAGGAGAATTATGATCCAGCATGGTGTGCCTCACCAGTATCGGATACTTGATGTCATTCGTGTTGTTGTTATTGTTGGTGTATATGTGTTGTCATAATTGTTGTATACTTTATCAAAACAACGACTCAAACAACAACATAATAAACAACATTATTACGAACAACAGCAACACTATATTCATCATTATCAGCAACAACAAACAACAACTTAATCTAGAACAACATAATTATGAACAACAACAACAATATTATAATCATCATCATCATCAACAACAACAACAACAAAAACAATACAATTATCATCAGCAACAACAAACAACAACAGTATTACATCAATGACAACATCATCATCTCAATCAACAACAACATCAACTAACAACAAAAAATCATCATTATCATCATTAAGAAGAACAGGACAACATCAGAACAACCAAAAATATTTTCAAGAAAATAAATACAACAACAGTATCAATAAATCCTAATTTTTATGAAAAAATAAAAAGCCAAATTATACAAAGATAATTTATTTTAAAAAATGCCTCATAATAAACTATCCACGGGGCAATAGATGCAGCCTAAATCATAATTATTCTAATCTGAGCAATACATATGAATGGTTTCATTAAATACACAGTGTTCATTTTATCCAATATTAAAAATCCCAGCGTGAAAGCAACAGCGTCAAATGAGATTTACCTCGCCATTGAATTCAATGAATACACCAATATTGATGTACGAATCGATTATTGATTACTAAATGATATTTTCCTTAGCTACTAAATATTGATTTTGCACTTTCATGGATACGGCGTGTTTTGACATCACCGACATATATTCACAACAATTTGTAGATAACATTTTAATTGGAAGTCGTGTTGTGTCAGAGCGATCCACGTTTTGGGATCTTCATAATTTAAAAAAAACAAGTAAAGGCTTATTACCTAAGGTAATTATTGTTTTTTCTCAATATGTAATTTTGTCAATTTTCATTTGCCGGCCAATGTTAGTCATAGTCATTAAAGATGTGCAAACTTTAATAATCAATGCTAATGATGTATCATGTCCGTCTGAACGTAACATACTCGGTACATTTAAAAACGCTCATTTTTTGTACCTGGGATATGTCTTTTAAATGTCATTTTATTGTGTTTTAAAACTCATTTTGATATGTAAATACCTATGCATTGAAAGTGTTCATCATTGCGTACAAGAAATAATATCATGTTAAGTGCTTATCTTGCATCCATAAGTAAGTTCATGACATTTATGAAATCCTGTCCTACATTATCAGTTTGTAAATGTTCTGAGTAGGTAACTGATCGGGTTGTGGCGGCATCGGCTAAACATCTTTAATACAAACAATTGCAATGTGTTACTGATTAAACTTGAATTGTTGTGTTGCGCATGGACGAAACTTCGTCGCCTATGAGGCCCTAATTTCCAGAACCCTGTAACTCAATTTTTGGCAGATTTTTAGTATTTGGTAACGTTGAAACCGTCTGTCCAAGCTCTTTCTACCTGTACGACCTATATTGTTCTGGAATACACATAACTTAAATAAAAATGCAATTGTCATGGTACGGACTTAGTCACAATAAGGGGAGCAGATGTCTAAGAGGCCGGGTAGCTCAGTCGGTAGAGCATTTGCCCTGTAAGCGAAAGGCCCGGGGTTCGAGTCCCGGTCAGGCAGCACATTTTTTCTCACCGTGTGACAATTGGCCCCCAACGTGGGACCGTGACAGCATTGCTTGGACAGTCAATGACGCTTGCTTAAATGTACATTGTATGCATCCTTGGTTGTGGAATCACCCCATAACCCCGTATGTAACTATTCTGTACAGGAGGGTAAAACTTTAAAGTCGTTTTTCTCAAAAAGACGAAAAACAAGCTATGGGGTTCTGGAAATAATGCGACGTTTTGTATAACCCACCACTAAAGTCTCGTTTAATACTGAAAGTTTCTGTTTTAATTTAAGATATACAAAGATTTGTTCGACAAATACAGAGGTATATATTAATAGTATTAGTCTATTATTTGAAAATGCACATTCATTTATGCTATAACTATATTAAATACATTGTTCATGGTTGTTAAGGTAATAATAATGAACAAACCATGAGAATGGTATCATTTTGAAATTACTTAACTCTGCGTCGACTTGAGTATTATATTGACCACTGCAATAAATATATGTACAAAAACTCTGAAGAATATAAAATGTATTTGGGAGCCTAGGGAGCTAGAGGACGAAGGTTCGAATCCTGGTAGGGGTCCGTTCTGATATGGCCGGTTGGTCAGCCGCCTGTTGTATAATATAAAAATGGTTACCGCGCGCCTGCCTGGTGCCTGGCATTTAAAGATAGGAATCAGGAAGTAAATGTGCTCAGAAAGAAGGTGTCTCATAAGTCAAAAATGGCTGGCCCTTTAAATAGGGATGACACTATAATAAATAAACACTATTGGAATTACAACATTGTCGGTACTTTGTTTACATGGGCACGAAATATTATTGTGTTCATATCGCGGATAGTATCGTTTTTTTTAATCTATAATATAGTTTGATTTCATTTTAGCATACACTATGGCAAGATACTATGTTCCGCACATTATAAAAGACGCAGTATTTTGGCGTGCGCTATATTTGTTAGGCGCCAATTAGATTCTAAATGCATTTGAAATTCATTTTGTCCGATGAAATACTGACTGATTGCAATCGAATATTGTGTCGATATCCCGTAAACATGAATTAATATTGCACACATTTTAAATGCTACGAAAGCCAGGTGTTGACATTTTAACTGCATGAATGCTCGATTTCAACTTCATGAATTCACGAATTCAACTTCAAGAATTCACGATTTCAAATTCACTGATTCGAGAATTCAACATAACGAATTCACTAATTCAAGATCAACTTCATGAATAAATGATGTCGTTGAGTTGAATTCGCAAAATTATAAATTTGAATTCGGGAAATCATGCATTTGAAATTTGAGAATTCTTGAAGTCGAAATGTCACAATCTGGCTTTCGTAAAACGCCCTACCGTATTAACATTTTCTCTCATAGATGTGGTTAATCGAACACGGATTGAATGAATGTTTATTACTTTACCTGGGAATTACTTACATACTATTGATCAAATTGAAACGAGCTTGCATAAATTATAAAATTTGACACCAGGTCATAGAGCGACATCAATCGATAAGAAAATTATTTAACGTCTGAACCGTATTCATAAAAATATGCTAATTTCCTTAGTTACCTGTTAACAAACCGTTTCATATCTAAACAGTATGAAACATCGCTCATCGTCAAGTTATGATGACAACGATATTTAAATCTAATCGCCCGTAAGTTATAATTCAGCAAAGCATTGACGTGAAACTAATCTTTATAGACAGGAAATTTAAAATAGATATAGATAGATATATTTATTGCAAAAGGCAATATTGCCCATGAGCGTACAAGCAAATATTAACTTAGTTATAAATAAATACTTTCGATCAATGTACAAATGTACCTTTGTATATAAAAAATGATAAGTTTGGTCACGTTCCTTTGCTATTAAACGTAATAAGTCCGCGGATATTTCGAATCTGGGGATATTTGGACTTCTCCAAATGTATTTTTTAATGTATAGTTGTCTGTATTCATGGTATAAAGGACATACTAAAATAAAATGAAATTCATTTTCTAAAACATTACATAGTTGACATTTTCTTTCTGATGGTGGTAAAGCATTTGGTTTAAGTTCCATCTTCCCGTTTCATTTCCAGTCTATGCCTTGATACTCTTAAATTAGTCAAAGCAAATCTATTTTAGTAATATTAATTTTGCCAAGATACGGTTAAAAGTTAAAGATAAGCAAATACTGTGTAAATATATGCTCTAGAAGAAATACGTAATTGGCTATTCCATAATTGCACACATATAATAAATTGGTTGACAGCAGTTATGAAAGACTATAATTATCATGGCCCCCCCCCAGAGAAACACCCTTTATGAAATGCTATTTTCAGATGTTCTTGAGCGGTGGTGTTCGAACAAAATTCACCAGTGTCTATTGTCAAAAGCGCCACTGTATGATGGTTAAAACTACAGTCGAATCTGGTTTATTCGACAACCTTCTATCCGAATACTTGCTATCATCCGAAATAAATATCAGTTCACAATGTATCTTCTTATGCTCGTCGAATTGATATGGGCTATTCGAATCCATGTGTTATTCGAAATACAATTTCGGACTCGATCATTTCGAATCAGCGAGGTCCGATTGTACCTGCATTTTATTACATATAACACTTATTTAGTTCTATTGTTAAGCATGAATTTTTAACATGTACTTTTCAAAACTATGTCTTATTCGAAATTGGATAAATTCGAAGGAATGAGGTCCGAATGTTTATTATTTTGGCTCGTTTTAATATTGCATTTCACTGCAAAATATAATCATAAACCGACTTCTCTGGAACGAAACAATATTATCTTGACTGTCAGAATTGGTTACAAAAATGACAGAAAATATTTTTTTTCCTGCAGTTGGTTTGAAAACACAAAATGACTCAAGTTGACGTTATGTTTTATGTCATTATGTGAGAGGAATAACAGGCGTATATATGTGACAGCATTTTGGTTTTCCATCGAATTATATCACGTGACTAACAAGCGAGAAATTACATTTAAATTGTTTCTGTTACACGCGTGGTTGCTTTATTGACAAATCAATTTTGCATTTAAAGCAGTCGTCTCGGTAATAACGTACATTTTCGTTTGACTTTTTTATTATGTTTTTCGGCGCAGCCGTCCTAACATGGTTTTCCAATTTGCATATAAGTGTTATGTTAACCAATCAAATCTTACATTAACACCGAGGCAATTTCTCTTCAACCGAACACCGTTTGTAAACTTGACGCGGATTGGTTAACATTTCGATAAAGGCTATGTTACCGTACCGAAATCCACTGAATTTCGGTGAATTTATCGAAGTCCATTTTGGATCTGGAGTGACCAACAATCGAATCTTCAAATTGCGCCGACTATCTTTTTGTCAAGATATATTTGTATTTCTTGTTTTTCTTTTCTTCTTAGATATCACAATGGGGATGAATGGCAAGGGTGATCGAGAGGAAATGGTCCGGCTAAATGAGAAGTAAGTATAATGTAGACAGAAATGTATATTGTAAAGTCTACCTCAATCATATCAGTAAAACCTCACTTAAATACCTTCTCAATAATACAACATAAAAATGATGAACATAATGTTCAAGTCCATCGTTCTGTTTTGCTCGTAATTCAACGTCACTATGTACACAATGTATTTATGATGTTATGTTTGAGTTTTACGCAATATTACTGTTATGTTCGATGGTTGGTTGACCTAACCAGTGTTCCTTTGTACATAAAACTGTCAAACAATTGGCCTGCACATTATATTGGGTTTAAGGGAGACAACTCAAATATAAATATTGGCTTAATTATGTCCACAACACAAGGGAGCTCACTCATATACATTGTGTCGATACTTTCCATATATGGCTTATTTATCAAAAAAATGGTATCGATAAATATGTCATTCACAATGGAGCATTTATTCCCAATTTATGTTAGTACAGTCACGGTTACAAGACTATGCAAGCTACAGTAAAACCTTGATAATAAGACCGCCCTTTGGACCCTTGAAAACTGGTCTTCTGATTGAGGTGGTCTTAATATTGAGGTTGAATAAAGAGCAAAATAGTGAAAATGGACTTGAAAAATGTGTTCTTAATTTTGAGGTGGTCTTATTATTGAAGAGGTATTTAAGTGAGGTTTTACTGTATATATAATATTTCGTAGCTTCAGTAATCGATTTTGTAATGTATATTAAACGAGAGAACATGGTAGCCTAACACTAATATTTCTTACCTTGGGTTTGTGCCAAAATGAGCAAAATTTAAATATATTAATTTTGATCCTTACAAAACCATTGATTAAGCTTTACTTTGAAAATTCATCATTGAATTTGCATCACCAATAATTATATGCAGTCTATATTTAGATCCTATTTAAATCAAGTCAAGTATTACATCACTAGATTTATATGATCATTCAAGTGATAATTTATTATACGGATTAACCGTTCATTCAAATCATTTGGTGAGAAAAAAGATAGAATACAAAATGTCTGGCATTTCGTTTGAAATCATCTCCGTCAACAACAACTGAATCATCATCACCAGCAACAACAACAACAACAACAATATAAACACTATCAACAAAAACAAGATAATCATCATCAATGCCAACAAACAACAACAACATCATCATTAACAACTACAACAACAATAATATCAACAATATCAACAAAAACAAGATAATCATCATCAATGCCAACAAACAACAACATCATTATCATAACAACTACAACAACAACATCATCATCATCAAAATCAACACCAAGAACAACAACATATTCATCTCCGCTACCTAGAACAAATTAACTTAGAATCAATAAATATATTTATAAATCATAAGTTTAATTAAACACATACAATCGCAGCTTGATTTAAATAAATAGTAACAAATCATTTATGTATAAGTATCGGCTAATTCCAAGATGTAGAAGAAATGGTATAAACAGGCTCCTTATATACGAGATAAATATGTAAGAAATTAAAAAAAAAAAATCCACAACATAAACATGTATTTCTGAGAATAATTCAGAATATATACAGAGATATTTAATTGTAAAAACAAATAACATAAGCCATTCTGAAAAAAGTATATATGAGCGATGCTATGGAATTTACAACCTCTTCTGTAAATGACGTAATTTCAGGAAAACGCAACATGTGAAGTGACTATTTGCAAGCAGGAAACACTAGTTACTTCATATGGTCACTACGTTTTCATATTGCCATATGGGGCAAATATTGCTTACTGACAGTAAATGGTGACGTCACATGTGACATTTTCTGGAAATGACGTCACTTAAAGTAGATATTGGAAGTCGTTCAGCGGCGCTCATATGTAATAAAATTGTTAAATATCTAGCCAGTCTTGAAAAGAACCAGCTACTCATTGAGTCTGTCTTGAATACTTCAGTTTGATAGCACTATTGTGTTGAATATAATTCTCAATTTGATATTTGACACTTTTATTTGATGTAGCAAGCTGTGTGTGACATTTGGAAAAGCAATTTGGAACTTACGTGAGCATGAAATTTGTTGCAGAATTTTGTCTCATATGAAAATATCTCACGACTTATGTCTGTATCGTTGTAGGCTAGCAGTATACATGCAAAAGGTGCGAACACTCGGTTCCGGTGATTCTGTCGTTTTCCTGGACACTCTCAGGTCCATCGAAGATGAAATGACGAAACTGAAAACGACTTATGAACGAGAGCTAGATAAATGCAGGTATTTGTGCAATCGGATTATCTCTGATATTTCTAAAAATAGACATCGGAAGTCACGTGGTGAAAAGTAGTTCCAACATGGCGTCCGAAGTGAATGTAACTATTTTAAATATCAGGAATACGAGACAGACAAATCATTTAGATTATGTTGATTTGCGTTTACCCGAGCAGGTGTCTTATAGTAATCAGTATAGGAAAACCGCATCACGTACCGAGGTTTTAGATTCATACGCGTACTTTCGAGGTCTATTTACGAACTACTGTACGGAAATTGCCGAGATGTTGCGATTGGTATTTGTGCTAAACAATAAATCGAGAGTACTGGATTAAATTTCATAAAAAATAAAGCCAATGTGACCAATCATATTCTCAAAAATAATGTTATCTCAACTTCAAGTCGGAGTACAGATTCCAATCTATATATAGTTTAGTTCTTAAGCCTAATAACTTAGAACATGTATTACATTTTTATAAAACGCTGAATCAAACTACAACTGTATGTGTAATGTTTTTTAACATTTTTCTCATAGACAACATCTTGAAGAAGCTAACAGAAAGAAAAATGAAGCGGAATCAGAATCCGAAAAGAGCAAAAGAGTGGCTAGTGATCTGGAAGATTGGTAAGTGTTGTTTTCAAAATTTGACAAACATTAACATACAAGGCCCCGTTTACATAAACTCACCATTTTGAGGATTCCCTCAGAGTTAAAGAAGACATATTATGCACATTTTTGTTCATTTGTTTTCATAAACACACATGTTAATTATAATTTATCTAGTTGAAACTTCATAACAGGCTGAATAAATAATTTATGAACAAGACGAGTTCTGAGTAGGTAAAAATGAATTAAAGCGAATAAGACGAGTTCTGACCAGGTGTAAATGAATTAAAGCGAATTCGACGAGTTCTGACCAGGTGTAAATGAATTAAAGCGAATCAGATGAATTCTGACCGGGTGTAAATGAATTAAAGCGAATTCGCCTAGTTCTGACCAGGTGTAAATGAATTAAAGCGAATTAGACGAGATATGACCAGGTGTAAATGAATTAAAGCGAATTCGTCGAGTTCTGACCAGGTGTAAATGAATTAAAGCGAATTCGTCGAGTTCTGACCAGGTGTAAATGAATTAAAGCGAATTCGACTAATTCTGACCAGGTGTAAATGAATTAAAGCGAATTAGACGATTGCCTTGGGATGACCAATGTGTTTAAATATTGTATCGTTTGTTTAAGGTATCGGGTGGAAAAGGACAAGAATGGACGCTTACTGTGTGATATCAATCAGCTACAAGAAAGGGTTGCTGACCTTGAGAAAGAACTAACAATGGCTAAAGCTGCTAGCCATGGTCCCCAACAACAGCTTAGTGCTGCACAATGTGAGCTTAACAAAGAAAAGTCTAAGAGTCAGGAACTAGCAAAGGCGTAAGTGAACAATTAAGAAGAGATAGAGGCATTAAAATATACTCAATTCAATAGAGGCATTAAAATATACTCAATCCAATAAAGGCATTAAAATATACTCAATCCAATAGAGGCATTAAAATATACTCAATCCAATAGAGGCACTAAAATATACTCAATCCAATAGAGGCATTAAAATATACTCAATCCAATAGAGGCATTAAATATACCCAATCCAATAGAGGCATTAAATATACCCAATCAAATAGAGGCATTAAATATACCCAATCCAATAGAGGCATTAAATATACTCAATCCAATAGAGGCATTAAATATACCCAATCCAATAGAGGCATTAAATATACCCAATCCAATAGAGGCATTAAATATACCCAATCCAATAGAGGCATTAAATATACCCAATCCAATATAGGCATTAAATATACTCAATCCAATAGAGGCATTAAATATACTCAATCCAATAGAGGCATTAAATATACTCAATTCAATAGAGGCATTAAAATATACTCACTGTGTAAGTCAACAAACTTTGAGAACATTTTATTGCGCGTTTTTAAATGTGCTGACAATAATCGTGCAGATATTTGTTGAGACCAAATGGTTAGGTTGCTAGGATACATGCATAATCATTCTTTCTTGTGATGTAATTACAGACTAGACTGTGAAAAAGCGAGATCCAAACAACTTCAGGATAAATGTAGAGAGTTGCAAAGTCAAGTAGAATTCAGTGGACAACTAAGCAATGATACGACCAGGGAAGCTAACAGTAAGTCGATTATAGCGTCAGACAGAGTAGTAGAGTGAATGTCATACTTGTGACAGTGCAACCTCTCTTGAGCTACACACTTTTGGGGACGCACCTGTTGGTCGTTGCGGAGAGGTTGTTGCTTAAGAGAGGTTAAGTTGATGTTAATATCTTACTACTGGGACTACTGATATTGTTGTTGAATAGAGGTTGTTGCTTAAGGAAGGATATAATATAAAAACACTTTGGGGGGACGCACCTGTTGGTCGTTGTGGAGAGGTTGTTGCTTACGAGAGGTTAAGTTGATGTTAATATCTTACTACTGGGACTACTGATATTGTTGTTGAATAGAGGTTGTTGCTTAAGGAAGGATGTAATAAACACACTTTGGGGGGACGCTAGTGTTGGCCATTGTGGAGAGTTAGTTGCTTAAGTGAGGTTAAATTAATGTTGTATTCTTACTACAGAATCGACTGATATTGTTATTGACGACAAGTCGCTGCTTTAGAGAGCTTTGAACTAATAATGATATAAAAGTTAATGCTTGCTACAGAAACATGTGTTGTTGAGGAAAGGTCGTTGCTTAAGAAGTTATAATGATACATAAAAAAGGTAAAAAAAGTACATGCTTACTGCATGCAAATTTGATATTTTTGTTGAAGAGAGGTTGCTGCCCCAAGAAAGGACCGATATTGTAGAGAGGTTGCACTGTATTGCTTAAATGGGCCTTATAACACGTATGTATAAGGTATAATGTACGCACAAGGGTACATAGGATACATGGAATATTGCCCATAACAAAACCACTACTACGCACGAAGAGAAACACAAGAACACATGGGGACTCATAACCTTGGAACTGTCAGTATAAATACAGGGGACTTTAACCAGTTTGAGGGCTCGCCAACCTCACACCAAACCGTTATACTGACTATGAGGCATAACTTCGCTCAATCATGATGTGAAAGCTGAATATTCGTATTCCGTTACTCAGGGGAGACAACTCTGTGTGATGTATATTTGATGCATGATAGAGTTGTCTTTCTTGCTAGTGCGGACTAACATTAAATATCGGGTTTAACGCCATTAGCAAAGACGGTCTTAGTTTATATATATCATTCACTTATAAACGGCGGTCAGTTGGCCGAATTGATTTAGTTATCAATCAGCACTAACTTTCCGTTCAAAAAGCAGCCGACAACTTCTCCATATCAGAGGTGGAGGACAACACCCTCAACTACAGGTCACATACCCCAACTATAGGTCACACACCCCAACTATAGATCACACATCCCAACTATAGGTCACACACCCAAACCATAGGTCACACACCCCAACTATCGGTCACATACCCCAACTCTAGGTCACATACCACAACAATATGTCACACACGCCAACTATAGGTTACACACCCCAACTTTAGGTAACACATCCCAATTATAGGTCACAAACCCCGACTATAGGTCAGAAACACCAATTAAAGGTCACACAACCCAACTTCAGGTTACACACCCCAACTACATGTCACACACACCTTCTACAAGTCAAAAACACCAACTATAGGTCACACCTGAACGCCACGCCTCATACCTGAACTTTATGTCTCTCATCTTTAAGAAACAAAACAAAGAACTGGAGAGCTATGTATAACAAAGTCTATACGAATGAGATTAGAATCCTTAAATAAATAAAACTCAAAAGTAAGGGCTTGAGGAATAACAAAGCTAAGATAGGAAGGGTCTGACATAAATGTAAAAGATCAAGGAATGAGCATAACTGTACAGTTACTCACAGGCATAGAATTGCACTAATATACTAAAATTTCAGATCGATTGGTACAAGCAAAGAAGATCATTAGCGACCTTGAGAGTAAGAACCGTGACCTTCAGCGAAGGAACGATGGGTTGCCACAGATACTGGAACAGATGAGGAAGAAAACGGAACAAGATCTGCAGAACTACCAGAAAGACGTGGAAAACTCAAATAAAAGAAATGTACGTTGATCTTTACAATATTTACACAAGCAAACATGTATACCAAATTCGACCACACAATGTTAAGTGTGTTTGTTTCATCGGGTTTAACGCCGTTTCTCAACGATATTTCAGTTATATACGGCGGCCGGTTCACCTAACCAGTTTTTCCTGGACTGAATTCTTACCAGTACTAACTTACCCTTCCACAAGGAGCCGGCAACTTCTCCACATGAGGAGGAAAATCGACATTTTTATCAAATTTTCATGGAAGGGTATGACCTGCCGCGACCGGGAATCGAACCCGGCTCGCCGGGTTACAAGTCCAGCACACTTACCACTGGACCACGGCCCCGGCTCTACACAATGTTAAGATAATAAAAAAATGATATTGGAAGTTTTGAGATTGTTTTTCAGATCTCTGAAGATATATCTGGTTCATCTGACAATATGTTTTGATTGGCTCATCCAGTATTGTGGTTTCATTGGCCAAAACATCCTTAATAAGAACCATTGTAATTTATAATCGGTTAAAACAATTTGTGTTTATCATATTTGTAACAGGTAAAACAGGTAAAACAGGTAAAACAGGTAAAACAGGTATAACAGGTAAAACAGGTAAAACTCCGTTTCAATTAAGATCAATCTCTCCCATAACATTTTTCTTGTCTTTTAGACTGAAGCCTTAAAAAAGCAGATCGACGAGCAGTCCAGAGCTATGGAACAGCTCCGTGCAGACAATGCCAAACTAGAGAGGGAAAACCTAGACTTGATGACTAGATTGAGCAATATGGAAGGTCAAATAAAAGATCTGAACAACCAAAAAGGTACGAACTGTACGAAAAGTGACGAAACGACCCACAACAAATTAATTATGTTTGTAATCGAATAATGAAGATGCATGTAGCCTATATGAACGTGAATTACCAGAACGGGCTTCGATCAGAATTGTTGCTTCATTGTTTAAACATCTTTGGTGCAAACCATTGCAATTAATTACCGTTTAAAAGGCGTGTTTTATCATGTAACGTATGGACAAAACTTGTAAAAACATTCGGTTGTTAAAAAACTGGAAAAACACGAAATTACAAATTCGGTTCCCTACTTATACAGAGATATACATTATTAGAGTTTTCTTTATACTGCATATTTATTGATGTTTTAACTATAAAACATAAGTTTCATGATTTGATTGGCAAAACGTGAACAACAAATAGTATAATATTACTGTAAAAATATTGTATACTTACTGAGTTGCAAGCCTGTTTTTTAATTGATATTGCAACAGATGATACATTTTACAATATAACAACAGATGAAGCTCGTTCCTTCGAATTCATCGGTTTCAAAATTTTATTTCGAACAAAACGTGGTATTGAATAGCTCATTACAATTCGACGTGCATACGAAGATACATCGGGACCTGATGTTTATTTCGGAAGATATCAAGTATTCGGATAATAGGTTGTCAATAAACGAGGTCCAACTGAACATTGTACTGATTTGAATTGCATGACATTGCATTCTATTACATAGTGTTACACTGCATTGTAAGCGTAGTGGTTTGTTCCCTTATCCCATCCAATCGAAATAACAATTGTTTAGACTCATTGTATTGCGGTAAAAAATAACCCAAATCTTCATAAGTGAGGTGACCATCTATAAGTTCTCGATATAATTATGACATTTGTTAAACAGAGCGTCTATTGACACGTGTACTTTAAAACAGATATTTCGCGAGGCTATTTTCACGCGGGTTGAAGTAACCAGATTGTTTCGCGAGGTTAAATTATCGCTACTTTTTATTTCAGTTTAATCGTAACATTAAAGCAACACTATTTAGCGGGTATTTAATTTTACACAACAGTTCCTAACGCTATCGTGATTATTATTAGATTGTTGATGACTTACTTAACACCTTTGGGTGTTCAACATTTCTTTATACTTAAATTGTATAAAAACAAATAAGTATTTTGGCCCTTTTCATTAGCAATGTCGAGGTAGAAAAGTAAGCTACATCGCTTTAAACATTGCCGTTTTCATTATATTTATCATGAATTAAGTGTCGCTTCGTCAGCTGACATTGAATGAGCGCCGCTGTACGATTTCCAACATGTTCCTAATGTGGTATCATTTCCAGAAACGTCACATGTGACTTCATCATGTACTGACAGTAAGCAATATATAAGCCCCATATGGCAATATAAAAACGAAATGACCAATATTGTTTCCTGTTCGCAAATAGCGTCATCAAATGTTGCGTTTTCTTGCAAGACATCACTTACAGAAGAGGTTGTAAATCCCAAAGCAGGGCTCAAATGGACCGTTAGCGCGGGGATCCCGTTATTGTTGGGAAATAGTACTACATTTCGTGCGAACAAATCTGCACTTGTATTAACCTTCCCTCGTATCTGATAATTCATTTTCAGCAAATCTTGAGAGTCAGATTTGTCAGGAGAGGGCTCGCTGTTCGGACCAGATAAAATCACTGGAGAGGAAACTGAAAGATTTGCAAGACCAACTTCTTGCAAAAATGCAGGAAATAAATGCTGGAAAAGATGTTCAATTGTGCTTAAAAGGAGAGATCGAAGTAAGTAAACTCAGTTGAACTTGAGCAAGCCAGAGATGACTTCGCATGTTATCTTAAAAACATAAATAGAAATGTAACAAGAAGGTATTTTGTCAAATGAATACATTTAAAACGCATGATTCTAGCTTAATATATTCGTTTATCGTCATTTTATTGCTTTTTTGTGAGTCATTGGTGTTTTGGAACTACGACGATCAGTTTCCCTACACTTTGGATAAAACATATGACTAGGGAAACTCAATGCAAAGTGGGTCTCGTATTCCTAATATTTAAAAGATCTCTGTCACGCTTTCCACAGATACTGCTTACATTCATTTCGGCAGCCATTTTAGGAAATACCTTGTCCTACATTACTTCCAATGTCTATTTTTGTAAAGTTACTGAGGTGATCCGATTGCTTATTATTGTGCTGTCTTATTTCATCAATTATTGCTCGTTTTATATATCTGTGACATCCTGTCCCGATGCTTTTCGCTTGTTTATATACTCAACGACACTTCTGAGTCCACACTTCGATTTTCATGGCTAACTTCGACATTTGTTGGAGTATTTTTATAAAACCTGGTCACAATCTTAACAAACTATTTTATTATATGAAAACATAACAAAAATATAATCGGATACGAATCCGCTCAACCGTGACAGTTTTACTGCTGCTGGTGGAAATACTCCAACAAATGTCGAAGTTAGCCATGAAAATCGAAGTGTGGACTTAGAAGTGTCGTTGAGTGTGTATGTAAAAGATCAAACAAAAGATGATTAATACGCCACACTGAAGATTCATTGAATGCAATTTAGTAGTAACACAAGTAGTGTGCCAGTTGGGTTAAAAGAAGGCTTTTAAAAAAACATCTGTAAAAATTGAATAGGTATCGATCAATGATATAAAACAGCACCCGATCGTATTGTAAATGGAGATGTATCTGAACTAGTGATAAGATTTATTCAAACGAATGTTCTTTTAATGATTATTACTAAACAAACTAGACGTTCCCAAGATCCTCAGTCTGTACTTTCTGCTTTATATAAATACAGTAAAACCTCAATAATTCGACCACCTTGGGACCCTTGAAAACTGGTCTTATTTTTGAGGTGGTTAATATTGAGGATTATTAAGGAGCAAAATAGTGAAAATGGACTTGAAAATTGTGATCTTATTTTTTGAGTCGGTCTTTTTATTGAGGTGGTCTTTTAGTGAGGTTTTAATGTGCGTGTATAAGAAGAAAGGTAGAGAATAAGGGCAATATCTCCACAATTACCTCCCCTTATAAATAAGGATTAACATTTTAAAACCCTGATTCTGCTTCAGGCATATAGACTACTGCTGGAAGAGGAAGAGAAACGTCTTGGCTCACCAATGGGGAGAGCTCAGAGTCAGTCAAGTTGTGTTAAACCGTCCAGCGGTCTGTCCGGTCGAGGATCCGGAATGGATAAAAACAGGTACGGCATTTAGACACATCTGTCAGGGAAACAGACAATTTTGTTCTACATAATTACAGTCGGACCTCGTTTTTCGAATTCATCGGACTCGAAATGTTATTTCGAATAATACATGGTTTCTAATAGACCATTGCAATTCGATGTGCCATAGAAGTTACTTTGGGATCTGGTATTGATTTCGGATGATACCAAAAATTCGGATAGACGATTGTCTTTTAAAAGAGGTCCGTCTGTATATTAAAGTTACTGTTTGGAACAGTAATGTCACGGAATATTATGTTTTACTTTATTATTTCTAATTTCTTCATGCTCGATGGTGATGAGCAACAGCCTTTAGCAACTCTTGGCTGCTGCAGTGGTTTAAACTGAAGAATCTACATGAGTGGTCATGTTTAATGAAAATGTCTTAAATTCGTCATCTAAAATCGATAAAAAAAAAGCCTCGTTTTAATGCATAGACGATTCGTTTAATAATAATGACCACGATTATAAGATTCTATTTACGACATATTATCAGAAACCCCTGATTAACGTCAACATACTACCTTGACCTCCTATTTGCAAGCATGTGTAATTCGGTTTTTGGTAAACAAAAGCTGACGCAACAAAAAGTAGTTCCCGCAATTTTATATTTATTTTTCAACCAACAGATATGAGTTCAAATGAAAATATCACAGATGATATTCAAATTAAAATGACAATATTTGTCAATGAAATAGAATGCCATACTTCGTACAAAAAAAATATTCAAAAATGTCAACATACTTTGAGCACATCTATGTTATGCTCGTTTTATTGTGACGTCACGCACGTGAGGTGTTATTCCAATACTGAATTATCGAAAATAATACATGGGTGTTATTACCACCCTACATCGTATGGTCCATAAAAAAGGAAAATTGATGATTAAGTTGAAGAGAGGTTATTTCTCTAGAGGGGAGCACATTGGAGTGATCGTACTGAATTAAAATTTCGCAACAGCGTTGGTTTCATCACCAAAAGCATTCAGCAATAGTTACAAATAACCTGTCGCCTACTGGCATCAGATAACTAATTATTTCAACTACCAAGCTTGTATTTCGTGGTTTAGAGAAATATATATACACAATGACATATCAATAAGCATTTGAATTGGCTGTAACTAATACCATAATAAAAAAATATCTCCATAGATATATATCTCCTGCTTTGCTAAGAGCGTAGCTAGGCGCTGGAGATAAAGTTTCGCTATTTTTGCGAGACAAACGTTGACGAAAAACGTGGAAAACATTTAACATCGTGAAACTATTTGATATCTTCAATTCCGAAAAATCCGCTTTCAGTTTGGTAAAGTGATCGCTTTAAGTTCGAGAGATCGTGGATTCAATCCCTGTCATAACCATAATAACATATTTCACCGTATATCAGTTTGGTAAAGTGATCGCTTTAAGTTAGAGAGATCGTGTATTCGATCCCTGTCATAACCCAAAATAACATATTTCACAGTATATCAGTTTGGTAAAGTGATGGTTTTAAGTTCAAGAGATCGTGTATTCGATCCCTGTCATAACCCGAAGATCCCTTTTCACCGTTTATCAGTTTGGTAAAGTGATGGCTTTAAGTTCAAGAGATCGTGTATTCGATCCCTGTCATAACCCGAAGATCCCTTTTCACCGTTTATCAGTTCGGTAAAGTGATCGCTTTAAGTTCGAGAGATCGTGTATTCGATCCCTGTCATAACCCGAAGATCCCTTTTCACCGTTTATCAGTTCGGTAAAGTGATCGCTTTAAGTTCGAGAGATCGTGTATTCGATCCCTGTCATAACCCGAAGATCCATTTTCACCGTTTATCAGTTCGGTAAAGTGATCGCTTTAACTTCGAGAGATCGTGTATTCGATCCCTGTCCTAACCCGAAGATCCATTTTCACCGTTTATCAGTTCGGTAAAGTGATCGCTTTAACTTCGAGAGATCGTGTATTCGATCCCTGTCCTAACCCGAAGATCCCTTTTCACCGTTTATCAGTTCGGTAAAGTGATCGCGTTAAGTTCGAGAGATCGTGTATTCGATCCCTGTCATTACCCGAAGATCCCTTTTCACCGTTTATCAGTTCGGTAAAGTGATCGCTTTAAGTTCGAGAGATCGTGTATTCGATCCCTGTCATTACCCGAAGATCCCTTTTCACCGTTTATCAGTTTGGTAAAGTGATCACGTTAAGTTCGAGAGATCGTGTATTCGATCCCTGTCATTACCCGAAGATCCCTTTTCACCGTTTATCAGTTCGGTAAAGTGATCGCTTTAAGTTCGAGAGATCGTGTATTCGATCCCTGTCATTACCCGAAGATCCCTTTTCACCGTTTATCAGTTTGGTAAAGTGATGGCTTTAACTTCGAGAGATCGTGGATTCGATCCCTGACCGAGTCATAACCCAAATTCATGAACACTGGTGTTGGTAGCTCCCTTACTGGCAATAGGTAAGGGGGGAGTACCAGGACATGTATACTTAACGTCATTAAAAACGCAACCAAAAAGTATGCACATATATTAAGAGGCATTACAAAGGCAATGCTCTTTATTTCTCGTATTTATATAATTTTATGATATTTATCAATATTGCAATAACAATTATTTGTGTTAAGTTTGATAAAGTTTTGAACAAGAGTTAACACAAAGATAACTGTTACATGCTGCTACAAAATGGCGCCTGGTATAATTGCGTTTAATATATAGCTAAATGTTCTTTCTTTGTCACACATAACTATATATTTAGGACCACAATGGAAATAAGAGTTTTGACTTGAAATCTTTTTTGTGTTATCCTTAACATATAATGTTGAGTGATATGGCTTTATTGATTCATACTTGCAAGTCTTAATTGTATATTGCTATGTAAATTGTACATTTAATGTTGAAATAAATCTACATTTCTATGTCTTACAGCATATGTATACAATATCTTTACAAACAGTCAACCTCAATACTAAGACCACCATTGGTATCCTTGAAATTTGGTCTTCTGGTTCAGGTGGTCTTAATATTAAGGTTATAAGAGCAAAATACAGTAGTGAAAATGGACTTGAAAATCGTGTTCTTATTATTGAGGTGGTCTTAATATTGATGTGGTCTTATTATTGAGATGATCTTATTATTGAGGTGATATTATTATTGAGGTGGTCTTATTATTGAGATGGTATTATTATTGAGGTGGTCTTATTATTGAGGTGGTCTTATTATTGAGGTGGTCTTATTATTGAGATGGTCTTATTATTGAGGTGGTCTTATTATTGAGGTGGTCTTTAGGTTAGGTTTAACTGTACAATACTTACATTTTGGTCTTCCTCTCTTTCTTTTCCCATCTGGTGTCCAGCGAAGCGCTATCTTTACTAAATCATTTTTGTCTTTCCGTAACACATGGCCAATCCATTTCCAACGACTTTCTTTAATTTCTACTCTAATGTCTCTTTGTGGTGTTAACTTATAAAGGTCTTTATTGCTGATGGTTTTCGGCCAGAAGATCTTGCAGATTTTACGTAGACATGTGTTGTGGAATGTTGCTAGTTTGTTGAAGTCAGATTTTATGACCCTCCAAGACTCAGCTCCATATAACGAAACTGATTTTACATTGCTATTGTAAATTTTGATTTTTGTGGACCTGGATATTGATGTTGCTTTCCATATTGGTCGAAGTCGGCAGAAAGCAGTTCTGGCTTTGCTGATCCTTACCATTATATCTTTGCTAGTTCCATTGTCCTGGCTGATATTTGTACCAAGATACGTAAACTCTTCCACTTCTTCAATAATTTCTCCTTTAAGTGTTATGGGTGGTTTAGCAGATTTGTCATTTAGGCTCATTACTTTTGTATTTCTTGTGTTGATCTTTAATCCTACAGAGAGAACAGTCTCATGTAGTCTTGAGGTTTTGTTCTGCATATTTATTCGGCTTGATGATAATAAGCATATATCGTCAGCAAAATCAAGATCTTCTAAGATTGTGTTCATTGACCATCTTATTCCAGTTTTTTCTGTTTCCAAGTGTTTTTCTCATGCACCAGTCGATGACAATGAGAAAAAGAAGAGGAGAAATGACGCATCCTTGTCTTACTACAGACTGTACTTTGAACCAAGTGGATTGGGTTCAATTGTGGAGGACGCAGCATCTGTAGTTGTTATAAAATAATCTGATGATGTTTATGATTTTATCACAGATTACAAACATAAAATTACATAATGGTATCAGTAACATCGTTACAATTTTGTGTAAGGCATGGTGATAAAGATTAGTTTTATGTGCTGCACATATGTTGGCGGATACTTGACTACCTCACATTTTATTATGGATTATGGTTTGTTTTACAGTTTCCATCCTTATTTATGCTTTGAACATATGGCGACATTGTAAAGTCTGTCATTGTATCAGTCATAAACGTACACAGATCATTGCTAAACATATGTGTTCCTGTTAAAGTCAAATACATGCCCTCAACATACAGCTCACTTGTATTGTATTCTTAGTTACATTTTAAGCTGAAGAGCAACAAACTTACAGTTACATACGAAAGCCTGGTGGTGATATTTCAGTTTCAAGAATTCGCGATTTGAATTTCATGATTTCAACTTAACGAGTTCGCGAGCATGAATTCATGAAGTTGAAATCGTGAATTCGTTAAATTGAATTCGTGAATTCGTGAAGTTGAAATCGTGAAATTGAAATCGTGAAATCGTGAATTCATGAAGTTGAAATCGTGAAGTTGAAATCGTGATTTCTTATAGTTGTAGATGTCACCACCAGGCTTTCGAAGTAACAACCAAAATGTATATATCCAATGGCGTGTTCCTATTGTTGCTAAGTTGCATTGTATAAGTATACAGTGACCACTCAATAATAAGACCACTGTTCTGAAGATCCTCGGTCGTATAGTTGCGAGTTGGTCATATAATCGAGTCAAAATATGGAAGACAAAAATCTAGTTCATGAAATACAGTAAAACCTCAATAATAAGACCACCATTGGAACTCCTGAACACTGGTCTTGATATTGAGGTAGTCTTAATATTTTTGAGGTAGAATATACAGCAAAAATAGTGAAAATGGTCTTGAAACTTGTTTTCTTAATTTTGAGGTGGTATTATTATGGAGGTGGTCTTTAAGTGAGGGTTTACTGTAGTTTTGAATGAGATTGTCGTAATTTCGAGGTGGGCTTTATGGACAGTTGTTACTGTATATTTTCAGGAGAGCGAAGACACCCAGCAAAGGTGGAGCAGGCGGGACTGTGAAGTATGAGGCTAGAACTGAGTACCAGTATTCTTACAACAAATTCGGAAGGTCAACTTTTCCACGGATAGGTAAGCAACAGTGCATAAAAATTATTAGGCCAGAGATTTCATATTTTTGTTTTTACGGGAATTTTCTAAAAAAATGAGCGCTAGGAGGAGGGAATAAAAATAAAAAGGAGAAAAGTGAGCATCGGGGAAACGTATAAAAATAAAATGGATATTTTTTTTTATTTTTTTTTGAAAATCTTTGTAGAAAACTTTCATTCTTGTGAAAATAGTTTTAGGCTAAGTTGCATTAATTTTATTTTCTATTGGAGGTAGACGGAACGGGCTGCGGAAGAAATAAAATAAAAGTGAAGAATTTGAATTTGAATTTTATTTGGGTTTTGCAATATTTAGGTACGGCGCTCCCGTAAAACGAAAAATATTTAAACTCTGGCCTAAGTTTAATGTCATGTCTGTATGTGAGACATTGTAGTAGCTAAAAATTATCACAAGACATTACATATACCCTATATCCCGTGTACTGAAGTAACGACGACCATGTCAGCGTCATTTGAACAACATTTATTGGGGGTGGCCTCGGTGGCGCAGTGGGTATGGTCGCAGTTACCTCAGAGCTAGGCGCTGACGTCGTTGAAGTCAAGAGTTCGAACCTGATGATTAAGAACAAGGGATATACATATTGTAGATGTGGAAACTATTTATTCAGGTCGCAAAAATATGTACTTTCGTTTTGATGTCTAAAATCTGCTACTTTCGTTTCAGAAACATGTTTACATCAAATTAACACAACGTCTTTTTTTGTGAAAATAGATGTGAATAAATATGTCATGCCGCTTTAAGTAAAGGAAATATCAATGAGGTGAAAAACCTGTTGCTAAGGAATAGCTGCAATGTACCGATTCTATTGTTGTTGTTATTTCAGATAACTCTCACAGCGGGGGTTTCACTACCGGACGAACAGCTAAAAGTCCAAATGTCAGAGGAAGTGGAAATCTCGCGAATTCCTGCGTAAGTTGTATACATCAGTATTGTAGAGATCATAACTCAAAAACCTGATTACAACCTCACTTAAAGAACACCTCAATATAAAGACCACCTCAATATTAAGACTATGCCAATATTAAGACCACCTCAATATAAAGACCACCTCAATATTAAGACTATGCCAATATTAAGACCACCTCAATATTAAGACCACCTCAATATTAAGACTACGCCAATATTAAGACAACGTCAATATTAAGACCACCTCAATATTAAGACTACGCCAATATTAAGACTACGCCAATATTAAGACCACGTCAATATTAAGACCACGTCAATATTAAGACTACGCCAGTATTAAGACCACGTCAATATTAAGACTACGCCAATATTAAGACAACGTCAATATTAAGACCACGTCAATATTAAGACTACGCCAATATTAAGACAACGTCAATATTAAGACTACGCCAATATTAAGACAACGTCAATATTAAGACCACGTCAATATTAAGACCACATCAATATTAAGACCACGTCAATATTAAGACCACGTCAATATTAAGACTACGCCAATATTAAGACTACGACAATATTAAGACTACGCCAATATTAAGACCACGTCAATATTAAGACTACGTCAATATTAAGAACATAATTTTCAATTCCATTTTCACTGTTTTGCTCTTTATTCAACATTAATATTAAGACCACCTCAATAATAATATCAGATTTCAAGGGTCCCAATGGTGGTCTTATCATTCAGGCTTTACTGTAATATCTTTATCTATCGATCACAAAGCAAACAAAATGATTATAAACGTGTCTAGAATATCAAAATACATGTATATTGCATATGCGACAAGACAAGCAACCATAGTACTTCAGTATGACTTGACTTGGCTCATAAATTTGCATTTATTGTCGCACTTATTGAACATATCATAAATAAAATCAATTCATACTGTCATTCTCAGAGAAATGTTGATGACCACAGACTATGGTAAATAATTGATATAATACAGTAAAACCTCAATAATACGACCACCCTTTGGATCCTTCAAACATCTTATTATTGAGGTGGTCTTACTGTTGAGGTTGAATAAAATAAAAAAATAGTTAAAATTTACTTGAAAATTGTGTTTTTAATTTTAGAATGGTCTTATTATTGAGGTGGTCTTTATGTGAGGTTTTACTGTTCGATGTTTTACTGTAAAGTAAAACCTCAATAATACGACCACCCTCTGGACCCTTGAAAAATGATCTTATTATTGAGATGGTCTTAATATTGAGGTTGAATAAAGAGGAAATAGTGAAAATGGTATTTTTATTGAGCTGGTCTTTAAGTGAGGATATATTGTCGATATTTTAAAGTATTTGTAGATTAGAAATGTCCAAGCAACAATTTGTGATATACAATGAACCATGCAGTATTACCCTTAGAGATAAGACGTTGATATAATTTTATACAACATTCTCATTGTCAAAAAGAGAGAGAATAAGTTGCTATAGGTAACGCCACGTACATTAGACAGCGCCTCTCCACACCGACCTCCGGGAAAACAACAATCCATAAAACATAAGGCATTTTAGGAGGCTCAAGGGTGCATACGTTAGGGAACAGGGGGACGCAATGAATGGCCTGGCCTACCATGAGGAATAACTAGGAGAATCATAGAGGACAAAGAGGGGTGACTAATGGATGGAAAACATCACCGGTCAAGTCAAGACAGCTGGCAACAATAGGCCGAAACTGGGCAGAAAAATAACATGAACACTAACTATGTATATAAAGTGAAAGAATTGCACAGGGGGTAGTGACATTTAACCTAGTCCTACATCTAAAACACAAAAAGAAATAATAACCATACAGCTTTAAAACCATCAGACATTTCGTTATTAACTCTTTGCTGTTCTTCAAAGAGTAAAGTCGGACCTCGTTTATTCGACAACCTTTTATCCGAATTTATGGTATCATCCGAAATGAATATCGAAGTTGTAACAACTTCACTCTTAACCGTTACACCCCCCCCCCTTACTTTTTTAAAAACTTTTAAGAGTTTCTTATTATCCTGTAAACATTATTAACACTTAAATCAATAATGTACCTGTTGGAAATGTATGTTGTTAAGGAGAAGACCTATATAAGTTATTTGTTTTCGGTTTCAACCATTTTACACTTACTATTGAACAAACCTTTTTTTTTAAAAATGCTGTATACTGTATTGAATTATTATGTTGTTCATAGTATGTAAATAAAATATATTTCAAGGAAATAAATATCAGGTTCCGATGTATCTCCTTAGGCACGTCGAATTAAAATTGGCTATTCGTAACCATGTCTTATTCGAAATAAGATGTCGGACCAGATGAATTCGAATGAACGAGGTCTGACTGTATATACAAACATTGTTTCATGAGACACAAAAAAAACAGAAAAGTACACAGTTCTTTTATCATGATATATGTGTTAGGTCTACAACAACCGATTGTTGATCCATAAATAAACATAACAAGACGACAGTGTAAATATCAATGGTTCTTATCAACTGCTTGTCTGTACAGTTGGTCAATAAATTAATGTTCAAGTACAGAACAAAAAATATTATACAGCTTGCACTTAGAAGCTTTAACAAACGCAAACGTGGAAAAATAGAAAATAACAAGATACGTCGCAAATTGAAGGTTAAAATTTGTTATGCAAAATTTAAAAAAATGATGAGAAGTTGCGATTACTGGTCACTCCAGAGTCCAGATCCAAAATGGATTTCGGTAAATTCACTGATATTCAGTGGATTTCAGTAAGGTAAAGTACCCCTTTTATCGAAAGGTTAACCAATCCGCGTCAAGGTTACAAACGTTGTTCGGTTGAAGATAATTTGGTTTAGTGTCTAACGTGAGATTTGATTGGTTTACACAACACTGATATGCAAATAGCAAAGCCATGTGTCGAAAAAGGTTCCTTTGTATTAGTTTCAAGTTTGGCTAAAATAAAGTCCATACAAAACAACTGACTCGGCGCTGACAGTGAGGGGTTCGAACAGAAATCTACCGTAAAGACGACGTAAATTTGCGTCCTGGTGTGGCATTTATCTTAAGATTCTCCTAATACTTATAATATTTTCCATAGTTAAAGATAAGGAAATATTAAACCTTAAAATGTTCCTCCGTGCCATTTAAGGATTCCCTTAACAAATGAAAGTCTTAAAATTTAGGAAAATATTGATTTCATCTATTAGTAAGTAAAATGGACGCTACCTTATCTTTAAGTAAAACAAAATGCCATATACGTATAAGGAAAATCTTAAGAAACGACTTTTAGTGAATACCACTCAAGCATTTTCTAAATATTTAAGGAAAAGCTTTTGGATATTAAAGAAATATTACTTTTAAGGAAAATCTTTATATAATTATTGTCGTTATAATTTGTTTCGTGAATAGCTGGAGCTACACTGACCATGGTCGATCTTTCATTGAATCAGTTTGCTTCAAAACGCCCACATCTGTGGTGTATCGTTGCGGGATGGTTATTGTACACGCTGGTGATATATGTAATTCTAGTTCTATCCCGCAACATGCCTTATACAGCCGTCACACCGGACTGGCGTCCTTACTGCGTCCCTACGGCGACCCAGGACGTGGAAGGGACGCCATGGACGCCGTAGGGTCGTGGTGAGAACGCATCAAGACGCCGTGGGGACCCCAAGGACGCCGAAGGTCGCAGAGCGACGGCGTTTACTTTGGACATGTTCAAAGTAAACGCCGAGGTTCGGCGTCCTGAGCGCGTCCTGGCTCAGGACGCCGTGGGATCGCCCTGAGGTCGCCATGGTCGCCGTAGCATCGCAGTAGGAACCCGAACAACGCCAAAGGAACGTAGTACAGACGTGGTAGAGTCGCCATGTAAACGCGGAGAAAAGGATCGGGGGAACCAATGGCGACCTTACTGCGTCCTTACCACGTCTATGGGGTTCTTACCACGACCCCATCACGTCTATGGCGTCCTTACCGCGATGTCAGGGCGGATATTTCGGGATTTGAGCTATTGTCCGCGACCTTACAACGTTCTCAATGCGTCCCTGCGGCGTTAATGGCGTTTCTACGGGGTGCCTACTACGACTATTGCGTTTCTACGGAGTTTGCACTGCGTTCCTAGCGCGTTCCTACTGTTCGCCCTCGAAGAGCTATAAAACCCAATATTTCATCCTATCTTTATCAGTGTATTTCTCGTACTCACCATCATCAGGGCCGAATAAATGATGAACTTGCTCGCACTGCAACATATACTTATTGTCCAGCAGCAGCAGCAGGCAGATGATCATGTCATAGCTGTAAAACTGATCAGACGGC